>CM060295.1:6086903-6129403 GCA_030684275.1 Acipenser oxyrinchus oxyrinchus
ATTTACTGTAATTTAGAATATCACAATAAATGCGCGGTTGTTCTCCTGCTATTTATAACACCGGCTCATTCGTGATTGGACAAAACGATGCAATACTTGTTAGAATGTTAAGGACGTCACAGTGGATGAGGGCGGGCAGTATTTCATTTACTTGCCTCTGATTGGTTGTATCATTTCCTGCCCCGTTGTTTCTGGTTTGACGCTGTTCTGCTGCTGTTTGTCTTTTGTTTCCTCTTGGCGCGCATTTTTAAATTGGAACACAGTGTAACAAAATGTAACCGTTTAGACGTGTTTAAAACCACTCTGCCCCACAGTCGTGTTCCAGTTTAGTTATAATTCCTAGGTTTTAGTTTACAGTTTAGAGTTCTGTGTACTTCAATTAACGAGAATGTCGATATTGTTGACTGTCCAGTTTGTTTACACTGTGTAAAGGTAGTTGTATTTGCAATAATACCAGTTTAAATTATATGTTACAATTATTTATTTAAATTATAAAACAGTTTGATTAAAACGTTTTTCCCCCAAAGTAAAAATAACCGAAATATCGCTATAGATTTTTAGACCACTGTGTCTCTTTTAACTCGAGTATCCTCTGGACGAGATTCAGTAACACAGGCTCAGATTTGTGCCACATGAATACCGGTGACAGGCAGCCTCCCGGCGTAAGGAGGGCTGGAAGGTGTCCCAGTGAATACACTGCTATTTCTGTAATATCAGCAGTTTGTTAATAAGTTGATGTTGAGAAACAGCGGTGTTTTTGCTTAAGGTTGTTCAAGTTTCCAGAACAATACGTGTTCCTAGTTCACACCAACATACTACAATAATTAAATAAGCTCGTTAATACATTATCTGTACTTTATTAATGCAAACTATCTTTAAACAAAATAACTTCCAACACGCGTAAATATATATTTAACTGGAATTTAGAGTTTACGCAGATATGTATAAAAAAGTGCATAAATATACAACTAACACCCTAACCCAAAGAGCATCTCCTCATCCTGTACAAAGTGAATGAACACTAAATGAATTTAAACTCTCGCTTGATATTGTGGGTGGCTCTGAAAAGAGCCTTTGTGTTCAAATCTAGCCGATGAAAATCCTTAACCGCCGAATCCGTAGAGAGTGCGACCCTGGCGCTTCAGAGCATACACCACATCCATAGCGGTGACGGTCTTTCTCTTAGCGTGCTCAGTGTAGGTGACGGCATCCCGGATCACATTCTCCAGGAACACCTTCAGCACCCCGCGGGTCTCTTCATAGATCAGCCCGGAGATTCGCTTCACTCCTCCGCGGCGAGCCAGGCGGCGGATAGCAGGCTTGGTGATACCCTGGATGTTATCACGGAGCACTTTGCGATGACGCTTGGCGCCTCCTTTCCCGAGTCCTTTACCGCCTTTGCCTCTTCCAGACATATTGTAGATGTGTATTGTAAAATTAACACAATACTTGAAACGTGGGCTGAGCTTCTATTACATACGTGCAGACCGGACCTGATTGAAAAAGCAGCCAGCAAAGAAGAGCGCGCACACATTAGACCCGCCCACCACTGAGCCGTGTCTGTGAGCGCGTGTTAACCACGAAACTGCTGACGCGCTTTCACTGCATTGTGTTGCTGATTAAAAACTCGAATGGGGGTTTATTTATTGAAATGTTCTTTAACCTGATTGGAAATAAGTTGTTTCACATTGTTTTCCTACATAATGGTTATGCATTGCCCTGCGTATTACAGCTATATTTCTGCAGAGGCAAACACATGTTTATAGACACACACACACAGGGTGAAAAACCAACTTTTTTCCTCACCAGGAGACAGAGGTGGCAGTGGTGTATTTCGTAGACAATAATTAAATATATAAACTACTCAGAGAATGTGCTGGTGATGCCAGGGTACTTCTATTGTTTTAACAAGTGTGGGTCAGGGATGAAGAGAAATAATACAATTCAATAAAGTAATTCTCCCAATCGATTACAATGGGATGTTCCGGCAGTGCGTGCTGCAGTGTGTTAACCGCACCTCACATAAAGGTGATTAAATGTCCAGTTTTACAAACCTTACGCTTCAAACTTATTAAATTGTGTTTGACTAGCGTTCTCGTTTGTGAAACGAATCGTACAGTTACTTTAGATAATACAATTGTCATTTTATATTAAAACAATCTAGCGAAGTACTGAGCGAGCGGTTTGATTTCGCTGGAGGATAGTGCAGTTTTGGTCACATCAATTAAAAATGCAGTAAAGTTCCTGGTTAAAGAATACGTTATATTGTAAACTCAGCCCTTCTGTTTTGATTCCCTCAGTTGTTTGTGTAAATTTGTCCGTATTTCATTATCAAATTCTATATTTTGTGCGGGTAGAAAACACAAGACAGGACGTTTTCATAATGAGCGTGTTGACTGCGGGTCAGTTGAGTCTACACGGTTCTCATCATGCCAATAAGTTCCGCTCTCCGCCTTTCCGCTCACATTCTGTGATACACAAAACACTCCAGCAGTACGCGTTAGTTTTGGTCGTGTTGAAATAGTAAAAATGGCAGAAGCTGCTCCAGCACCAGCCGCTCCTGCTCCGGCTAAAGCTCCTAAGAAGAAGACCGCGGCCAAGCCCAAGAAATCGGGTCCCAGCGTGTCGGAGCTGATCGTCAAGGCTGTGTCTGCCTCCAAGGAGCGCAGCGGGCTGTCCGTGGCGGCGCTCAAGAAGATCCTGCAGGCCGGCGGCTACGATGTGGAGAAGAACAACTCCCTCGTCAATAGAGCCCTCAAGAGCCTGGTGACCAAGGAGACCCTGCTACAGATCAAGGGCAGCGGCGCCTCGGGCTCCGTCAAGCTCAACAGAAAGGCGGCTGAAGCCAAGGAGAAGGCGGCCAAGAAGGCGGCAGCTCCCAAGAAACCAGCGGCAAAGAAAGCGGTTGTCAAGAAAACAACGAAAAAGGTTTTGGCAAAGAAAGCAGCGACACCCAAGAAGACTCCTACGAAAGCGAAGAAACCGAAAGCTGTAAAGAAGGCGCCCAAGAGCCCGAAGAAAGCGGCTGCCAAGCCTAAAAAGGTCGTAAAGAAGAGCCCGAAGAAAGCGAAGGCAGCGCCTAAACCTAAAAAGGTGACCAAGGCAGCTAAACCCGCAGCGAAGAAGGCGGCTCCTAAAAAGAAGTGAGCAGTTAAAGCGACGATGTAACAATGAACCCAAAGGCTCTTTTCAGAGCCAACACACCTTTCTAAAGAGAGCAGATTTTTCTTGAATACACAAGGCGATGTGGCGAAATGTCCTGCCGTGGAACGTGTTCCGCTTTCTCGGTGGAACAGCTCGGTCTCCTCGGCGAGCAGTCCAAGACGGTGAAACATGGCGGCGCCCCGCAGGTACAGCTGTGGCCAAAGGTGTTGCATTACTTCGAATTCTATGATTGAAACACCTTTAAAATAATTAATAACCTCATTTAGATCTTTTATTTGACATTATGTAATCAAATAAACTACGAAATGATAGCGTACACGTCTATAGAAGCCATAATGCAGTTGTATACTATTTCATGTTAGACTCGGAAACTTCACATTTTTCAATATATGTTAGATTTTCGTCAAGTATATGGAAATCCACAATGCGACTGTAATTCAACGTGTTAATGTAACGATATTCAGCAGATAACCTTTGACTTAATAAGCAAACTTAATTCTACAGGGTGAAGCAAAACGTTTGGCCATTGCTGATTTTGCGGATGAAGCAACATCACCAAGCACAAACACCACCATCCCCACATCGCTGTCAGTCAAGATGCGAGAACAGAAACACAGAACAAACTGATTTCGAGAAAAGACTCAAACCTGTTCCGTGTTACACATCGCACAAGCTGAACGTGTCCGAGCCGGTTCACCTCCCGAAATTCCGCCTGTAATAAACGTGGCACTCCTGTGATGTTTTAGTACGCAGTTTTTAATAGTATAATAGAATAAACAAATCGCTACCTAAGTATAATGACGATGAAATTTATTAAGAATATTAACGTCGTTTCTTTTCTGTCGGCTACCAGATTTTTATTCTGGTCTAAAATGCGGTCTCTGTCTATCTAAATATTTTTTGATGGTTCTAAAAGAAACACAATGTTGGGAAGAAAAAAGCACTCCTAATATAATATTAACATGTTCCAATTGCGAAACTTAAACAATATAACACTTACCGTGTAAACTACAGCTGTTTTATTTAAAATTATTGGAGTATTAACAGTTTCAGAGAAGTGGGTGGCTCTGAAAAGAGCCTTTGGGTTTCACTGTTTTAAGGGTTTTGCAGTTTAAGCGCGTTCTCCACGGATGCGGCGGGCCAGCTGGATGTCTTTGGGCATGATGGTGACTCTCTTGGCGTGAATGGCACACAGGTTGGTGTCCTCAAAGAGCCCGACCAGGTAAGCCTCGCTAGCCTCTTGCAGCGCCATAACAGCGGAGCTCTGGAAGCGCAGGTCGGTCTTGAAATCCTGAGCGATTTCTCTGACCAGCCGCTGGAAGGGCAACTTGCGGATCAGCAGCTCGGTGGATTTCTGATAGCGGCGGATCTCCCTCAGAGCCACAGTCCCAGGCCTGTATCGGTGAGGTTTCTTCACGCCGCCGGTAGCAGGAGCGCTCTTTCGGGCAGCCTTGGTAGCGAGCTGCTTCCTGGGCGCCTTTCCACCCGTTGACTTACGAGCGGTCTGCTTGGTTCGTGCCATCTTCAAACTCTTCTACACAGTATCATCTATTATAAGATACAATACACGCAGCCGATACCAGAGACTATATAGAGGAACTGAGCTGTCCTGATAGGCTGTGAGACATTAGGGCGGGTTTGTGTTTCTCATTGGTTATAGTCTAGATTCTCGGTGATTGATTGGATCATTTAAATTCAGCGCGCATTCGATGAAACGATCACTGACCGCGCCCAATTTTGTGCTTTGTCATTCATGTTCACAATAAGCTGTTCTGTTGAAGGATACATTTCACAGTGTTGAACAATCCAGTGTCTTATACTCCTATAGTATTTAAAAAACACTATATATTTGCAATTAAATTACACGGATTGTGTTTAATTGTATTATCTTGCTCTTATTGTATTACCTGTACTGTAACACTTGAAATGTATTTGCTTACAATTGTAAGTCGCCCTGGATAAGGGCGTCTGCTAAGAAATAAATAATAATAATAATAATACAGCAAAAAACGTCAACAAAAAACAACTCTTCTCCATGGCAAAGAAACAAAAGAAATTAAGATTAAGTTTGTAATTAAACTAATTTGTTTTTATAAAGAAGTTGTTTAGAAAAAAAAGGTGCGACTCGGGACAGCCCAGGCGGTGCTCAGTGGAGTTTTGTGATTCGGATCCGGAGACAGGTGCATATGCACAGAAATAATTGGGTTCAGACCACCACGAGGCAGAGAACACACATTACAACCAGCAACTTGGGGACACAAAGAAACATTTTTCAAAGCCCGGTTTCACTTATGTGAGGAATGGGATCATGCGCTGGTGTGAGAATTATTGTGGGTTTGTGATAATTTATTATCCACAAATAACGCAATATTTTGAACTCACTGGGTACCTTAGACACCGTGAAACGGTTCAGATTTGAACAGATAACACTCTCTGAAAAAGTGGGTGGCTCTTAAAAGAGCCTTTGGGGTTTTAGAAGATCTTAAAAGCGGCGTCCGAGTGATTTACTTCTTGGCTGGCTTCTCGGTTTTCTTGGGCAGCAGCACGGCCTGGATGTTGGGCAGCACTCCGCCCTGAGCGATGGTGACGCCTCCCATCAGCTTGTTGAGCTCCTCGTCGTTGCGGACAGCGAGCTGCAGGTGACGCGGGATGATTCTGGTTTTCTTGTTGTCCCGGGCGGCGTTCCCGGCCAGCTCCAGGATTTCAGCAGTCAGGTACTCGAGCACAGCGGCCAGATAGACCGGGGCTCCAGCGCCGACACGCTGAGCATAGTTTCCCTTCCGCAGCAGCCTGTGGACACGGCCGACTGGGAACTGCAGTCCTGCCCTGGAGGAGCGAGTCTTTGCCTTAGCGCGGACTTTACCGCTGGTCTTTCCTCTTCCAGACATCTTCACTTTATTTAAGAATATCACCGAAATAAATGCGTGTCTGCTCTCCTGCTCTTTTATAAACACCGTCTCATTCGTGATTGGACAAAACGGTGCAAAACTTATTATAATATTAAAGACGTCACAGTGGATGAGGGCGGGCAGAATTTTATTTGCCTGTCTCTGATTGGTTGTATCATTCCCTTCCCGCTGTTTCTGGTTTGGCGCTGTTCTGCTGCTGTTTGTCTTTTGTTTCCTCTTGGCGCTCATTTTTAAATTGGAACACAGTGTAACAAAATGTAACCGTTTAGACGTGTTTAAAACCACTCTGCCCCACAGTCATGTTCGAGTTTAGTTATAATTCCTAGGTTTTATTTCACAGTTTAGAGTTCTGTCCACTTCAGTTAAACAGAAAGCGGACATTGTTGACAGTCCAGTTTGTTTACATGGTGTAATGGTATATATACCTGCAATGATATCAGTTTGCTCTTCGCTATAAATATACTTGCCTCTAACGTCAGGCTGTCAGACATACACTAGTGTTTGATACAAACAAGCTTACATTCTTATGTTTATTTTAATGTAATAAATGTTTAAATAAACGTGTAAGTCATTTCAAGACCCTTGTTCTTCAGCACACTGCCCCTCCTGTCTCCAAACCCTAGTGACTCCCTCTACACCCTCTCTGCTCCTCATCTGCATTTGTAAGTTTTACAAGTATTTGCTTCACATGTGAATGCAGTTGTACTCAACCCTGGTAGTGAGTTGTTTAAAAAATGAATTGAACAAATTAAAAGAAAAACGTTATTTAAAACCACAAGAGGAACGAGTTTCCCGATCTGCGTATTTTCTGCAGCTTGTGTGCATGATGGCTGCTGAAGCTACATTTAGTTAAACAAACTGGTCAGCCAACAGCGTGTGTTTTCTGCTGCAGTGTAGAACGGTACGCAATGCAATGCAATGCAAGGCTGTTATCTTTGCACGACCCTCTAGAATATCAGTATGAAAAAATAAAGAATGTATGAACACTTTCCATTCCCTTCCTGGGCAAGAACAGGTCTTGAAAATGTAGTTTAAGCTTCTACTGTAAAGTAATAGCTGTCACACTTGGATTCCCTGAATTGAAATAAATCGCCCCTTTCCCAGTGCAGTCTTTAAGAATTAAATTAAATAGCTGAGTCTTAAAAACAAAGGTGTATTGCAGAACCATTTTATTCTATTCAGAGTCTATAATACCGTATGCATATATTTTCCAGGAAATCAATTACAGGTTAACATAGCCAATATGCATATTTTGTAACATATACAAACATACATATTATGTAAGAACATAAGAAAGTTTCCAAACGAGAGGAGGCCATTCGGCCCATCTTGCTCGTTTACATTATTTATTATATGTAATATGAAGAGTCAACAATGTGCCACATTATACAGTGATGGCAGACAACAATTTCTTCATAATAAGGAGTACTGCAAGACGGTATTCTTGGCTGTCACCATTACAGAAACATGTTTTGGGGTAAAATAAAGAACACTTGTCCCACACAGTCATTCTGCATTGCTAGTAGTGATCTATTCAGAGATACCAAGATATTTAGTGAGCAAGAGGCAAGAGTGTGAAAAACTAGGTCATAAGTCATAAAGAAGATCCTACTTGATAGATTAGAGTCTTTATTTGGCATCTCTGGCACTGCCCTCAACTGGTTTAGATCATATCTAACAGGACGTCAACAATTTATCTCCTGAATGTTATTAGATCATCAACCAAAACCTATAATATTAGATAAAAGGGACCCTGAGTGAACAAATAACACAACAATTTTATACATATTCATTTATTTATTAAAGAAAGTTATACAACGCCCAATGCCCCTGTGTGAAAAAGTAATCACCCCCTTAGACTCAATAACTGGTTACGCCACCTTTAGCAGCAATAACTGCAACCAAACGCTTCCTGTAGTTATTGATTAGTCTCTCACAGCGCCGTGGAGGAATTTTGGCCTACTCCACCATGCAGAACTGCTTCAACTCAGTGACATTTGTGGGTTTTCGAGCATGAATTGCTCGTTTCAGGTCCTGCCACAACATCTCAATGGGGTTTAGGTCTGGACTTTGACTAGGCCATTCCAAAACTTTAAATTTCTTGTTCTTCAACCATTCTGATGTAGACTTGCTTGTGTGTTTCCGATCATTGTCTTGCTGCATGACCCAGCTGCGCTTCAGCTTCAGCTCACGGACGGATGGCCTGACATTCTCCTGTAGAATTCTCTGATACAGAGCAGAATTCATGGTTCCTTCAATGATGGCAAGACGTCCAGGTCCTGATGGAGCAAAGCATCCCCAGACCATGACACTACCACCACCATGCTTGACCAGTGGTATGAGGTTCTTACTGTAGAATGCAGTGTTTGGTTTTCGCCAGATATAACGGGGCCCATGTCGGCAAAAAAGTTTCACTTTTGACTCATCTGTCCATAGAATATTGTTCCAGAACTCTTGAGGATCATCCAGGTGCTTTTTGGCAAACTTGAGACAAGCTTTCATGTTCTTCTTAGTGAGCAACGGTTTCCGTCCTGCTACTCTGCCATGAATCCCATTTTTGCCCAGTGTCTTTCTGATGCTGGAGTCATGAACACTGACCTTAGCCGAGGCGAGAGAGGCCTGCAGATCCCTGGATGTTGTTGTAGGGTTCTTTGTGAATTCTTGGACGATTTTACGCCTTGCTCTTGGAGAGATTTTGGCAGGACGGCCACTCCTGGGAAGATTCACTTCTGTCACAAACTTTCTCTATTTGGACAATATGGCTCTGACTGTGGTTCGGTGGAGTGCCAGAGCCCTGGAAATGGCTTTGTAACCCTTTCCAGACTGATAGGCATCAACAACTTTTTTTCCGGAGGTCTTCAGGAATTTCTTTTGTTTGTGGCATGATGTGCCTCTAGAACCTGTGTGCAGACAACTTCACTCTGATGGTAAGGACCAAAGTTAGTCAGATTTATATTGGGTAGGGCTGGCCCAAATAAGGCCTGGTTGTTAACCAAAATACTCAAACAGCTGACCCTAATTATCCCTTTAATTGGGTTGAGTTAACTAGGGGGGGCAATAACTTTTTCACACCTGAAGATTGCATGTTTGATTACCTTGCACACCAAACAAATGAAAGCAGCACCAAACTTTGGTGTCATTTTTTCTCTCAGACTCCCTCTATATACTACTACAACCCACAAAAAAATCTGACCAAATACAAAAATACAAATACAATGTGAAAAATGTATCACATCAGAGCAAATATTTTTTCATGGCACTGTATATTATTAAACAAAATGGGGCACCACAGCACTTGTGAGATTGCTTGAACATTAAAACCTTTTGCCAATTTGTTGCCCCCCCCTCCCCTCAAAGAAAAAAAAGTCAATTCAAATACTATTTAATGGGGCTTTTATTTGTGTGATTGAGCTTTCTGATCTCTGCAGTGTTGAATGACAGGAATCTGACAAACAGGCTCTGTAAGTATGAATTAAATGAAGCTTGTATTCATGAAACTATAATATACAACCATGCAAAAAATCAGACAAGTCCTTCCCAGGATTTACATTTTAATAACTCAGGCAATCAAGGATCAGAAGACAAGATCAGTCTGACAAAGGAATCAAAAAGTCCAATTGCATCTCAGGGTCTTATATACTCTACACTTCCACTAGACTGAGTCACCTTGAGATGAAGGTACAGTGCTACTGTTCCTAGTGAAGTGTCTGGATACTGTGTGCTTTTACAACTGGGAGTGCAAAATAAAATCTCTCTTATTGAGCGCAGTGAGCCGACTGCTCCCCTGTGTGAACCCGAAGGTGTGACATCAGATTTCCTGCCCGATTGAATCTCTTCCCACAGTGATCACAGCTATACGGCTTCTCTCCTGTGTGAATTCGCTGGTGTCTTTTCAGGTCTGTAGACAGAATGAAACTCTTCTCACAGTCAGCACAATGATACTGTTTCTCTCCTGTGTGAATTCGCTGGTGGGCTTTAAGGTGGGATACTTGTTTGAAACTCTTCTCACACTCAGTGCAGCGATACGGTTTCTCTCCTGTGTGAGATCTCTGGTGTATTTTGAGTTCTGCTGCTGTATTGAAATCCTTTGCACAGTCAGTGCAGCGATACAGCTTCCCTCCTGTGTGGATTCGCTCATGCAATGTCAGGGTTCCTACCTGAGTGAAACTCTTCTCACATCCACTACAGTGAAACAGCTTCTTTCCATAGTGAATTTGCTGGTGTGTTTTAAGATGTTGCAGCTGTTTGAAGCGCTTCTCACACTGAGTGCAGGAATACGGCTTCTCTCCTGTGTGAATGCGACGGTGTCTTTTCAGATCTGTAGAGGTATTGAAACTCTTTCCACATTCAGTGCAGCAGTACGGTCTTTCTCCTGTGTGAATTCGGTGGTGTCTTTTCAGCTCTGTTGATGTACTGAGACTCTTCCCACACACAGTACAGAGATGCAGTTTCTCTCCTGTGTTAATTTGCTGCTGCCTTTCAAAGTGGTCAGAACCTCCTTCTTCAATGGGGTCAGATTCAAGTTCAAGAACCTCCTCTTTAATGATGACCGGTTCAATTCCAGGGATCTCTTCATTAATGTGGACAGGATCTCGTGCAGGTGTCTCCTCCTCCCCTTCAATAGATGTCAGCTCTGTAGCCTGCTCTGGACTCCTGCACCATTCCTGGTCAAAGAGCTCCTCTTGAATGGGAACTGATTCTGCCTTCGACCCTTCCTCAGCATGAGGGAGAGCATTTCTCTCTGCAGGACCTGTGTCAGAGAGAAGAGTGAAACACTGTAAAATCTACATCATAAACTGTGTTCATTCTAGATTGCACATCCAGTAACCTGTCATTACAATGTGAGGAGTGTTGAATTGGCCCCTCAGATGCTGAGCTGCCACTGTTGCACAAACTACTTTGGTTGTAAAATGAAGAACAATCGTGACACCCAGTCATTCCTCAATGGTAGTAAATTGATAATATTTGGGGTAACTCTGCACCAGTGGGACGGATTTGTAATTGAAATATTTTGTTTATATTTTAAGTGAAGGCAATTATCTGAAGATATTTAGTTAGCAAGATGCCTGAGTGGGGGGAACTAGGTAATAAAACATTGTGGGCCACCACTGCACTTGTGAAATAGCTAGATCTACATTCTTTGAATACATTGAAAGAGGAGAAAATAATAAGATATTAGTAATTAAAGGAGCTGGAGTGGGATAAAAGGGGCAGTCTTTAACTCAAAACAGCAGCAGTTTAGAACATAAGAACGCTGGGATCCTTCAAGAAGCTGCTTGATGAGATTCTGGGATCAATAAGCTACTAACAACCAAATGAGCAAGATGGGCTGAATGTCCTCCTCTTGTTTGTAAACTTTCTTATGTTCTTATGTTTGAAGCTCAAATGTACTTCTATAATAATATGTCATATTATTATATAATAACAGCGATGGTGTTGAATGCGCAGGTCACATCCAGTAGGACTATTTGTTTATTCTTTCTCTCCTCCTTCCTTGTTAACGTTGTGTGCACAGAACAGTTTGAGCTGATCGATTGAAATATGATCTCCTTACCTTTCAGTGCTCTTCTCCACCCCGCTGTGCTTGTGTGGTCTCTCTGTTCAGAGTCATCACCTCGCATCAGCAGGTCCTGCTCGGAATAGCTTCCATCCTCCTGGATTAAAACCCGGGAGTTTTTCAGTGCGGTGTGGACTGCAGGCACCGGATCCCTGGTTGGCTGAACTGGAAGAGTCGTGAAATCCCGCGCCGGCAGCCCGTGAGCAATAATCCTGTCGTTGAATTGGTGATTTACAGATTCATCCTCAGTGAAAAATGAAACGCTTTTCACCCGGTGCCCTTCCTTCTGCCTCATCGGTAGATGAACGACATCAATGTGCTGTTCGTTGGTGTTCGTTGCAGACTGTGTGGCGTTCTCGGCAGTGTTCGGGTATTTTCGTTCGCTTACGGCTTTCAACTCGCTCTCCGCTATTTCCAATCGCAATCTCACGCTTTCGAATTCTTGGTCTCTTTCGTCCAGTCTGAGGTGGAAAACTGCACATTTACTGTCCACGAACTTTGCTAACGCAGACATGACGCTCAGCACAGCCGCTTTCACTGCAGGCTCGATAGCAGAGGCGAGTTCTTCCTCAAGGAGAGACGCGGAGGATGCGCACATATCCATCTCTTCTTTCGTTTCAGAGACGCGCCTCATAAACACGCTGCGTTCGTTTATACTCTGGTGAAGTGAAGACGTCTCAACTGTAAAACTCGCAGTCTGCTGTTATCTTTACAGAACTGTCAGCAATCGTCTTGAACACTCGTTTTTTTTTTTTTTTTACCACACTAAGCAGCGCCTGCAAACGAGTTCCGAACTAACACTGCAGTAGCCATGTTGACCTGAGTGAAGCGAGCAACAGTTGCTGGCAACATTATGCAACTTCCGGAAAGTCAGTCGGAGAGGATCGAAAGCGTATTTCAAAATAAAAGTTCCAAATAATCTGCTAAAAAATGCCTTCCTGTATTTATCTTTATTTGTGTTTATATTGCTTATTGTATTTATATTTGTTTATGTTGCTTATTTTATTTATATGTGTTTATATTTCTATTATATTGTATATTTTGTATGTAAAATTCTGTCATGTGTATATTTCATACATTCCTGAAAAAATTAAGGATTGTAACTCAGTAAAAGGGGGGTGAAATGTAATGAACAGACTCATAGTGAATAGAAAATGAGGTTGGTTGTGCCAGATTTATGTCACTGCTATTATTGCTGGTGTTTTAGTAGTGCCGGGGCGCTGAAAATATGACATTTTGGCTGGTAGGTTGTGTATTTCAGCCATTCCTGAAAAAATTAAGGATTGTAACTCAGTTTAAGGGGGGTTAAATGTAATGACCAGACTCGTAGTGGATAGAAAATGAGGTTGGTTGTGCCAGATTTATGTCACTGCTATTATTGCTGGTGTTTTAGTAGTGCCGGGGCGCTGAAAATATGACATTTTGGCTGGTAGGTTGTGTATTTCAGCCATTCCTGAAAAAAATAAGGATTGTAGCTCAATAAAAGGGGGTTAAATGTAATTATTTCACTCAAAAATAAATTAATGTATTGTAACCCTGTTTAAGCTCCTTGTTGGTAGGTGGTAGTATTACATTTTCTGACCCGGCTTATCGTTGACCTTGGGCTTTAAGATCTGTTTTGTCAGGAATACCATGGCTGTGCATGAAGGTCCGATACCTCTCAATATCTGAACACTTCCCCGTCACATGCTCAGATCTGTGGTGTACTGATGGTGTACATCTCAGTGATGACTGTGGCATGCCTCTCCTTGCACAGCTGATGTGGTGTGCAGCTTACCAGCAACTGTCTGCTGCACAAGAGACCAAACCAGCAACAACAGGTTTGCAGAGCAGTAAACCTGGCCTCACTCCACGTGTGGTTGTGAGAGGGTCAGCACCAGTAATCAGCAGGTCTGCAGAGCAGTAAACCTGGCCTCACTCCACGTGTGGTTGTTAGACGGTCAGCACCAGTAATCAGCAGGTTTGCAGAGCAGTAAACCTGGCCTCACTCCACGTGTGGTTGTGAGAGGGTCAGCACCAGTAATCAGCAGGTTTGCAGAGCAGTAAACCTGGCCTCACTCCACGTGTGGTTGTGAGAGGGTCAGCCCCAGTAATCAGCAGGTTTGCAGAGCAGTAAACCTGGCCTCACTCCACGTGTGGTTGTGAGAGGGTCAGCACCAGTAATCAGCAGGTTTGCAGAGCAGTAAACCTGGCCTCACTCCATGTGTGGTTGTGAGAGGGTCAGCCCCAGTAATCAGCAGGTTTGCAGAGCAGTAAACCTGGCCTCACTCCACGTGTGGCTGTGAGGGGGTCAGCACCAGTAATCAGCAGGTTTGCAGAGCAGTAAACCTGGCCTCACTCCACGTGTGGTTGTGAGAGTGTCAGCACCAGTAATCAGCAGCGCTGATCCTTTCCAGTGGGCAGAGGTGAAGCACGGTACCACCGAGAAGTCAGCGGAGGAGCTATTCCTGTAAGTATTATAACTTCATTTGTGTTGTTTTAATTTGATGTTCCTGGCATTAGACAATAAAAAATGCAAAACAATCTGAGTGATCATCAGTTCGGTGCTAATATCTGAATGTGTAGCTGCATTACATTACATTAATGTGGATTGTATATAAAAAAGTGAAGTAAGGGTGAAAGGTCTTAGAAAAAAGGTGTCTAATAAGGAAGCAGGGCTGATTACAGGTGAGGTGATGGAGAAGGAGGTAGGTAGGACTACAGCTCAGGTGAAGGAGGGAGGTAAGACTACAGGTGTGAAGCACAGAAGTAAGACTACAGGTGTGGTGAAGGAGGGAGGTAGGACTACAGGTGTGATGAATACAAACTTGAATGAGATGGTTTAAAAAAAAACCATCAATACTAAAAAGAAAATGACCTTTTTATTTGCTCCAGCATCACCAGCAAAAATGGTTTTGTGGTGGTACCCAGTGAGTGATGTGGACCACTTTCTTGGTCTGTGGAGTGAGCCACTGCCGTATAATGCAGAATCCATTGCTTACAACACAATAAGTTACTACATTATTTTCTTTTTAAAGAGATTATTTAAGTGAATGCACTTTTAATAACAAAGGACCCACATTGTTATTTTTAAATCTTGTTTAAAAGCGTTTATATTTTTTATTGTTTAATAACTTTTCTATTTTCTATTACTGTATTTTATTCTGTATTCTGCTTACAAAGTGCTTTGGGCTGCTTTTAATAATTGTACTTTTTGTTTCTGTATTTTACTCTGCTGAATTCTGCTTGTAAAGCAATTTGAGCTGTATTACATTGTTTATTGATTATTATTACATTGTTTAATGCAGTGATTCCCAAATTATTCTTATTTCAGAAGTAGCCTATCTCATTCCTACAGAGCAAAATCAATTAATAAATAATAAATTACCTGGTTTTGAAGTGAAAGTCTTGGTCTCTGTTAGTATATATTAAGCCTAATAAATGATCATTTATCGTCTTCTTTTAGCATTTATAGGTTACAATAATTTATACAGTATATGCAAAAACAACAACAATATATATATATATATATATATATATATATATATATATATATATATATATATATATATATATATATATATATAATACAGGAGACCTTCTTAAAAATAATATTAATAATTAAATTAATAATGAATGGCGAGCAATGTATTTATGTACCTTCTTGCTGCAACTTTTACTGTATCTTTCAACCGTTATATATGAGTGACAGGATGGAGACACTTTTAATTTGGAAAAAAACAGCCGGTTCCGACGTCGAGCTGAGGAAGTAGCATTCACCGGAAGATATGCCGGAAGTGAAATTGTTGCTAGCGTCACGGAGATGCCATGTTGCTCCTGCCAGACACAAGGACTGTGTACTTCCGTGTTATTATTTACAGACACTGTAACATTGTAGCAGCCTGTCTGTTACAGCGCTGGCGCCACCTACCGAATACCTCCCAGGGGTATCTGTGAACCGTGTGTCATATAAACTATAGATAACTATAGATATCCCTTTTTAATTGTTGTTAAAACACCTTTTTATCGTCATTACAGAAATATATTACTGTGGAAGTCTAGTGTGCAGAATTACATTATTTAAATTTGTGCCAAAATGTTAAACAAAAATAAAAAAATAGAGATCTCTCGATCCCCACTGAAGATGACAGTGCAGAGTGCGCCTCTACCAGCTGTCGCGCTGCTCTGTTTTCATTTCTTTTTAAAGTAGAACATGAAATAAACGGCTTAATTGTAGATGAAAGGTGATGATAGCCGAGCGGTGGGGGCTGCGTTCAGGTCGCAATCTCCCCTGCAAGATCTTAAATCATGTTTTTTCGAGTTGGTTGTCGTGGCCGAGTGGTTAAGGGATGGACTGGAAATCTATTGGGGTTTCCCTGCCCGGTTCGAAACCTGTCGACAACGTTCGTTTTTATTTACTGTTAACTAAAATTATTAATCTTAAAATGTAAACTGATTGATAGCTATTGTCAATAATGATTTTCTGTTCTGAATGCCCCTTTATCTAATCTCCATTTGTGACCCCTGGTCCTTGTTTCTTTTTCAAGTAGAAAAAGTCCCCTAAGTCGACATTGTCAATACCTTTTAGAATTTTTAATGTTTGAATCAGATCACCACGTAGTCTTCTTTGTTCAAGACTAAATAGATTCAGTTCTTTTAGCCTGTCTGCATACGACATGCCTTTTAAACCCGGGATAATTCTGGTCGCTCTTCTTTGCACTCTTTCTAGAGCAGCAATATCTTTTTTGTAACGAGGTGACCAGAACTGAACACAATATTCTAGATGAAGTCTTACTAATGCATTGTAAAGTTTTAACATTACCTCCCTTGATTAAATTCAACACTTTTCACAATATATCCGAGCATCTTGTTGGTCATTCTTTTCAGTTGTGTAACAGACAAAGTTTATCAAGGATTCAATTTTGTGCTGAAAGCGTATTTTGAAGATACAGTGGAGTGCAGACATTTTAACTCTTTAGAAAATAGTGGGCAGCACTGAAAATAACCTTTTGTGTTCAAATGAAAATCCTTAACCTCTGAGTCCGTACAGAGTGCGACCCTGGATGTTATCACGGAGCACTTTGCGATGATGCTTGCCACCTCCTTTCCTGAGTCCTTTACCGCCTTTGCCTCTTCCAGTCATAGTGCAGCTGCTTATTAAGAATGACACAATGATTCAAATAAGTCAGGTCAAGTCAAGAGCATGATGCTTGTAGGGATAATTCAGGGTGCCAGCTCTTTTCTACCCATCTCACCAGTCATGATGTTTGAAGAGGCAGAACCTACTAGTTTGAGGCAAAGGAGAGACACATACTTGAGGTTAGCATTCCTCTGTACTACTGGGTGCGTTCACATAGATCATTCTGCGCAGATTCTGTGCAGAATCCGACCAATTTAGCCAATGATCTTCTTAGAATGATCTCTGTGAACGGACCCATTGGCTAAATTGGTCAGATTCTGCACAGAATCTGTGCAGAATCATCTCCGTGAACGCACCTACAATCTTTAGCCAAAGAGCTGGTACCAATTGAACATTAATCGAGAGGAACGGTAGTTCATCGCCAAGTTACAGTGAAGAACTACCAGTGACTCTCTATACAGCACGGATACTTTGCGCGTTTTGAGGGTATTGGTGCAACAAAAGTAAATCAGCCAAAGGCACCATTCCACATTTAATTTGTAGTTCCCAACACTCTTATGTGAAATGTAGAAAAAAAAGTAAATACCTGTCATACAGCAAGAGAAATAAGTCGCCAAAGGAAGGTAAAAATGTCCACCTCCTTCTTATTGTACCCCTGTGTGTGTGAGCCAATAGGGCGAGGGGGGTGGGGGTGGGGGGATCACTATTTAGGAGCTGCCTGCGTGCAGCTCGGGGTCGTGTTGTGGTTTTCATGTAGCTGTGTGTCCTGAAGCTGTCTATCTGAGCTAAACCCTTTAATAAGAGAGCGTCTATTTGCCTGCTGTTCAATGCTTCAATAAAAATAGCAGTTTTCACTGCTTTAAACTGCATCCTGTGCCATCCCCATTTCTTCCTGCTGCGGACCAGATATGCTGCCACTGCAATATATATGGCAGATTGTGAAGTATCTGGAATGTGAATTGAATGCATTGATTGCTAGATTACTATTTCTAGTAATCGGATAACTTGTTAAATGACAATGAGTGTCGGGTGCATTTAATAGATTTAATGAGTCCTGCTTTCACTACGCTCTGATGAAGACAACATGTCGAAATACGTCAGCGTACCTGTTTTTACCTTGTTTTAATGAATAAAGTATGAATAATTGAAATACTTTTTTAGATATAGACTTTCATTTTACATCTAGATTTCTATTATATATATATATATATATATATATATATATATATATATATATATATATATATATATATATATATATATACTGATAATCAAAATAAATGAAACACTCAGGTCTAATGGATTTTATTCAAATATTTTGAACAGAGATATCAAACAAAATCACAACAAATCAAAAGAAATACAGACCAAAGAATCATGATCAAGTTTTCAGTATGAAACGTGACACACTGTTAAAATGAAAACATTGCAAAGTTAGTATCGGGTATGACCTCCCTGAGCATTAACACAATCCTGGCAGCGTTGATGCATAGACCTGATCAGCCTCTGGATAGACTGCTGTGGGATGTTCCTGTGCAGCTGCAGCCAGCTGGCGAAGGTTGGCTGGTCACGGTTGCCCCACCAGTTGGTTTGAACAACTCAACAGTCAGCATAACGGTCTAGTGACGGTCCTGGGCCGGTGTGGTGACCCCCTGCCTTCCAGGACGTGGCCTTTCCCTCACAGAGCCGGCTTCCTGGTTTCTCTGGACTAGTCTGCTGATTGTTGAAGCAGAACATCTAATTCTCCGGGAACTTCTCTCACAGACAGGCCGCCTTCAATCATGCTGATAGCAACCAGGAGATCTTCATTACTCAAGCGGGGCATGGTCGTATCTTTCGCTGATCTTGCGTTCATTAAAATCATGTGTTTTCGAATGGCAAGTTATACAGATTCTTAATCAACTAATTTTGGGATTTTTATCCAAATTCAAATAACAAACACTGAGCACCTGGCATTTTAATGAAATCACATAACTTGAGCTCAGTATTTTGTTATCCTAAGGAACAATACTACTCAAACAATTAACTTGTTATTATTAAAGTTACTGCAATTACGAATATTACTTGTAATGTTTGTCCAGCTTATTTTGTTAATTATAACTTTATAAAAGATGTAGATACCGCTTTTTCTGGCAGCCTTGGTAGCGAGCTGCTTCCTGGGGGCCTTTCCACCGGTGGACTTACGAGCGGTCTGCTTGATTCTTGCCATCTTCAAACTCTTCTAAACAGTATCAAAAACTTTGTAAAATGTAACACAAACAGGGTTGCCAACTACTCTTACAAAAACCAGCCCACTTCTTGAAAACCCGCCCCAAAACCATGTAATTTGTGACATCACAAACAAACATCTCTGATGTTGTTCCCATTGTAAAAAATAGCAACTAGACTTTTTGCAATTGTAACTTTTTTTATTTTGTTTTATGTGCTTAATTACTAAACATTCACCTGAAATACTAATCAATCAATCATTCCTTCTCTTTAATGAAAAACCATTGAGAACAAATTCTCATTCGCAATAACGCCTTGTTACCTTGTTACAAATACTGATGCGTGTTATTATTACAATGTAAGGGTTGTGTATCATATAGCATAGTATTTTGCTTAAAAATATAGGTAAGACTTTAAAACTATTCAAAATATATCCAAACATACAGGTAGTGGACAAAAAAATGGAAACATCAATGTAAAGTCACTTAATAGGGTGTTGGGCCACTATGGTATCCCGCTCTGTGGAGTTTTCAGCGGACCATTTTTGATGAAACTGGCCGCTCGCGCCCCAGGTTGAAATTTGCAGTCAATTGATCTGCAGTTTGCTGACCTGTTTTGCCTTGCACTTCGAATGAATGCACGGGTATCACGATCCTAGAGTATGCACTTCCGCCCGCTGCTGCCCTTTGCTGATGATGTCATTCCCTCGGAGTTCGATGCCACACCTTAGACGCCGTTGCCCGTGAAACCTCAGCAAGTTGAGCTGTCTTGGTCACTGAAGCTCCTGCCAAACGCTCCCCAACAATCACCCCTCTGAAAGTCACTGAGGTCTCCTCTTGCAGCCATGCTAGCCATAATTATAGGGAACCAGGCCTGTCCAGCATTTTTATACATGACCCTAAGCATGCTGGGATGTTATTTCATTAATTAACACATGAGCCACACCTGTGTGGAAGCCCTTGCTTTCAATATACTTGATGCCCCAAATTTACCCAGATGTTTCCATTTTTATATCTACTACCTGTAATACCCACACAAATGCCCTAAACTAGACCAAAAATTAGACACCTGTCCAAACCATTTTTTGAAGCACAATAAAAAAATTAAAAAAAAGCCCAAATGGGCGTGAACAATAGCTGCTGCAATTGACAAAAAGGGGTCAGGATGTTAACAATGAAAATAAAAATGACAAGTATTTTATTTAAACAGTTGCAGCAACACCTGGGGATGGGTAACGCTATATTTTTCTTTAAAGAGCCTTTGAATTTTTTAATAAGAGAAAAATCTCTTTTTCAGTACAATTTCTTTCCTGTGTGAATTCGCTGGTGGCTTTTGAGGTGCTGTAACTGTGTGAAACACTTTCCACATTCACCGCAGCAATACGGTTTCTCTCCTGTGTGAATTCGCTGGTGTAATTTCAGGTTTCCTATCTGAGTAAAACTCTTGCCACATTGCACACAGTGATACGGCTTCTCTCCTGTGTGAGTTCGCTGGTGTCTTTTCAACTGTTCTGATGAAAGAAATCTCTTACTACATTCACTGCAGCAATACGGCTTCTCTCCTGTGTGTGTCCGCTGGTGTTTTTTAAGATGGTTTGAATATTTATAACTTTTCCCACATTCAATGCAGCGATACTCTTTCCTCCCTATGTGAATACACTGGTGGTTTTTCAGCTCTGCAAACGTCCCGAAACTCCTCCCACACTCTGCACAGCAATGCAGTTTCTCTCCTGTGTGAATTTGCTGCTGTCTTTCAAAGTGGTCAGAACCCCCCTCTTCAATGGGGTCAGATTCATGTTCAAGAACCTCCTCTTTAATGATGACCGGTTCAATT
This sequence comes from Acipenser oxyrinchus oxyrinchus, assembly GCA_030684275.1. Classification (NCBI taxonomy): domain Eukaryota; kingdom Metazoa; phylum Chordata; class Actinopteri; order Acipenseriformes; family Acipenseridae; genus Acipenser; species Acipenser oxyrinchus. The sequence goes on from CM060295.1 coordinate 6,107,695, forward strand.
CCAGGGATCTCTTCATTAATGTGGGCAGGATCTCGTGCAGGTTTCTCCTCCTCCCCTTCAATAGATGTCAGCTCTGTAGCCTGCTCTGGACTCCTGCACCATTCCTGGTCAAAGAGCTCCTCTTGAATGGGAACCGATTCTGCCTTCGACCCTTCCTCAGCATGAGGGAGAGCATTTCTCTCTGCAGGACCTGTGTCAGAGAGAAGAGTGAAACACTGTAAAATCTACATCATACACTGTGTTCATTCTAGATTGCACATCCAGTAACCTGTCATTATAATGTGAGGAGTGTTGAATTGGCCCCTCAGATGCTGAGCTGCCACTGTTGCACAAACTACTTTGGTTGTAAAATGAAGAACAATCGTGACACCCAGTCATTCCTCAATGGTAGTAAATTGATAATATTTGGGGTAACACTGCACCAGTGGGACGGATTTGTAATTGAAATATTTTGTTTATATTTTAAGTGAAGGCAATTATCTGAAGATATTTAGTTAGCAAGATGCCTGAGTGGGGGGAACTAGGTAATAAAACATTGTGGGCCACCACTGCACTTGTGAAATGGCTAGATCTACATTCTTTGAATACATTGAAAGAGGAGAAAATAATAAGATATTAGTAATTAAAGGAGCTGGAGTGGGATAAAAGGGGCAGTCTTTAACTCAAAACAGCAGCGGTTTAGAACATAAGAATGCTGGGATCCTTCAAGAAGCTGCTTGATGAGATTCTGGGATCAATAAGCTACTAACAACCAAACGAGCAAGATGGGCTGAATGTCCTCCTCTTGTTTGTAAACTTTCTTATGTTCTTATGTTTGAAGCTCAAATGTACTTCTATAATAATATGTTATATTATTATATTATAACAGCGATGGTGTTGAATGCGCAGGTCACATCCAGTAGGACTATTTGTTTATTCTTTCCCTCCCTCCTTCCTTGTTAACGTTGTGTGCACAGAACAGTTTGAGCTGATCTTACCTTTCAGTGCTCTTCTCCACCCCGCTGTGCTTGTGTGGTCTCTCTGTTCAGAGTCATCACCTCGCATCAGCAGGTCCTGCTCGGAATAGCTTCCATCCTCCTGCATTAAAACCCGGGAGTTTTTCAGTGCGGTCTGGACTGCAGGCACCGGATCCCTGGTTGGCTGAACTGGAAGAGTCGTGAAATCCCGCGCCGGCAGCCCGTGAGCAATAATCCTGTCGTTGAATTGGTGATTTACAGATTCATCCTCAGTGAAAAATGAAACGCTTTTCACCCGGTGCCCTTCCTTCTGCCTCCTCGGTAGATGAACGACATCAATGTGCTGTTCGTTGGTGTTCGTTGCAGACTGTGTGGCGTTCTCGGCAGTGTTCGGGTATTTTCGTTCGCTTACGGCTTTCAACTCGCTCTCCGCTATTTCCAATCGCAATCTCACGCTTTCGAATTCTTGGTCTCTTTCGTCCAGTCTGAGGTGGAAAACTGCACATTTACTGTCCACGAACTTTGCTAACGCAGACATGACGCTCAGCACAGCCGCTTTCACTGCAGGCTCGATAGCAGAGGCGAGTTCTTCCTCCAGGAGAGACGCGGAGGATGCGCACATATCCATCTCTTCTTTCATTTCACAGACGGGTCTCATTGTCACTTTGACTTTTTCTTCTTGAAAACAGCGTTCTGAACAAAAGCTAGTTTTTGTGTCTTGTCTAACTGGGAAATTCGGTGCCCTCTTTCCTAATCTTTTCAGTACTGTCTATAACCCCATTAATAATAATAATAATAATAATAATAATAATAATAATAATAATAATAATAATAATAAATAGCTGTTCAGCAGCAACCAAAAAATGCGATAAAGTTCAATTTCTCTTTCGCTCCAGTTGTCTTGTTTAAGCTCACAAACACGCACTTCCGTGTTGTGTCCAAGGATTATAATCGTTGGTTGTGTCCCTCAAGTGTCTGTTTCAGAGCTAGCGCCACCTACCGAGCTCCGCCACGAGTCTGTTGTAATATAATACTACGTGTAGAAAGAGGCATAGATATTCACATACCACGATAACCAAAAACATTCTATATATCAAGATGCTCAACCAAACATGTTCTATATAAGATAATGAGCTCCTCCGTTACTTCCGTCCATTTGCGTGCAAATTCTTATGAGATTTAAGAGTCAATGGAGCAGTGTCGATTTTTCGCTATGTTAAAAAATGAAAAAATGTTTTTTTTTTCTTTTCTGAGCACAGAGCAGTAAGTGGCGCATGCGCAGAAAGACAGCACACCCAGCACAGGTATTATACTATAGGCGCAGCATTGGGAAGGTTAAAGCTGAAGAGGCTTTATATATGAAACATATCATATTAATATATTTTGATTACGTTATTTATTAATTTGTAAAATGAACTTGTTTTAAACAGATTTACAAGAGTAAACATAACTACACAACATACCGATAAGGATACCTATTTCAACGACCTCCTTTGTCTCAGTACCTAAAACTAATCATACGTTCATACGTCACCCCCTAGTCTCTGTAAGTCGCTTAGGATAAAAGCGTCTGTTAAATGCCAAATTAATATCGTTATGTTACCAGTGTTACATAATTAAATGTATACGTGTCTCTCTCTCTCTCTCTCTCTCTCTCTCTCTATATATATATATATATATATATATATATATATATATATATATATATATATATAATAAATAGCTGTTCAGCAGCAACCAAAAAATGCGATAAAGGTCAATTTCTCTTTCGCTCCAGTTGTCTTGTTTAAGCTCACAGACACGCACTTCCGTATTGTGTCCAAGGATTATAATCGTTGGTTGTGTCCCTCAAGTGTCTGTTTCAGAGCTAGCGCCACCTACCGAGTTATGACGACAACAACATAGTTCAAATAGAGAAGGACGGGAACTGTTTCTTTAGATGTTTAAGTGTAGTTTTATACGGTTCACAAAATGACCATCGAACAATTAGACATAATATAATAGAACTAATGGAAAGCAATATAAAACAATATGAAATGTACATCGACTCAGTGACCCATATTGAAAAAATGAAATTAAGTGACGGGAGTATAGATTCTTGGGCTACAGAGGCAGAAGTTATGGCGGCTGTAGATCTCCTAAATAGGCCCATACACGTATACATAGACTTAAAGAATAAGGACTGTTTTAAATACGAAGGCACAATAGAAGCTATTAAAACTAAGAACGATCCAATTAATCTTTTATACAACAATAACCATTTCTCAGTTATTGTATTTAAAGACAATGAAACCGGAAGAAAATCTGAATACTGTGGCATAATTAAGAAAGATAATCAAAATAAATCTAAAACAGTAAAAATAAACCAGGTTAATAATAAAATGCAAAATAGGGAATTAAACATGACTAAGACAGAGAATTCAAAACATAAAGATAGGAGACCCAAAAATAGACATGGTACCAAGTACACAAAAGATAAGACAGAAGACATAGTATTTAATTTATCAAGTAAAACTTTAACCACATCCCAAAAAGCAGTACTGAGTAAAGGACTAAGTTTATACCGACTAAAAGATACATCAATAAAGATAAACTGGTCACTGAATTGAAGGAGTGGGAGAGACACATGAGATTAGCGGAATATTTTTTCAATGAAAATATCTGAGATTCAGAGGGTAATTATGAGCATGGGATTAAGGTTAATAGTACAAGCACATGGACTCCTCCGGATGGAAGAGACAAATGGTTAGATATGTATATTGAAGTAGTTAAACAAGAAATAATAGTAGGACTAAAGAAAAGATGTAAACTTAATCTAACCAATATTGAAGAACAAGCTATGACTGAGTTGTTAAATGATGATGATATAATGATAAGACCAGCAGATAAAGGCTCAGGAATAGTGATAATGATCACAGGTGAATATATGAAATCTGTAGAATGTGAATTAAATAATACAGATACATATGAAGAAGTTAAAAGCAATAAGATCAATAAATCGGTAAAAGAGGTTAAGGAAATTGCGGAGAGACTAAACAATAAAGGAATTATATCAAAAGAATTAAAAAAATACATGCAGCCACATAATGCAAGAACAGGCCTAGCAAGAAGAAATCCTAAAATGCACAAAGAAAATCACCTGATGCGAATGATAGTCAGTACAATTGATAATCCAACACACATAATAGCTGAAATAGCAAAAAAACAACTTAGGTCGCACGTTGAGAAATTACCAAGCTATGTTAAGGATACAACACAATTTTTAAAAAGACTTGAATCAATAAAACACAACCTTCCAGAGAATACAATTTTATTTTGCATGGATGTAAAATCCTTGTACGCAAGTGTCCCTCGTAAAGAAACTTTAGAAGCTTGTCAAAAAGCACTGGATAATAGACTAGATAAATCAATACCAACAGCAGAAGTACTGAACATGATCAACGTAGTTTTAGAAAACAGTTATTTTACATTTGTTGATAAGAATTACAAACAAAACGATGGTACAGCAATAGGATCTAAATTAGGAATGCATTTTGCCAGTACATACATGGGAAAATGGGAAGAACAATTACTTAGAAAATCAGAAAGAGAACCTTTAGAATACATTCGGTTTGTAGATGATATTTTTGGGGTTTGGACACATGGAGAAGAGTCTCTTTTCCAGTTTCATAAAATAGCAAATGAAATACACAGTAATATTAAGGTGGACCTTCGATGGACAAGGAAAGAAATAGAATTTTTAGATACCATAGTAAAACTTGAAGAAGGTTCAATTGAGACTGACCTCTTCTGTAAACCTACTGACATGCACCAGTATTTACACATGTCCTCTGCACATCCGATACACACTAAAAGGGCAATCCCAAAGAGTCTAGGAATAAGAATACGAAGAATATGCTCAAAAGAAAGTGACTATGTAAAACAAAGAAATGTATTAAAAACAAATCTTAAAAAAAGAGGATACAAAGAAAGAATTATAGAGACGGAGTTAAGAAAAGTGGATAAACTAAAACGAGATGATCTACTAGATTATAAAACTAGAGATAAAAAGGTCAAACGAGTCCCATTAATAATGACTTACTCTAAACTTTTGCCCAATATTTCTAAGATAGTTTGGAAACACTTGCGGATTCTACATAATTCAGAAAAATTAAAAAAAAGTATTTCTTAAGGCCCCAGTTGTAGCATTCAAAAGAGAAGCTAATTTAGGTGATATTTTAGTTCACAGTAAACATAAAAGAATAATTGAAAAATAGGTTCTACAAACATGTGCACCAGTAGATGGAAAGTGTGTAAATACATAGATAAATGTAAAAATATAATTAAACATAAGAACACCGCATATCCACTAAAAACTAATACCTACTGTAAAAATAGCAATGTTGTTTATGGAATAGCCTGTGAAAAATGTGATGAAATCAAATATGTTGGAGAGACTGGAACTACTTTATATAAACGAATTCAGAACCACCTTTCATTAATTAGAAATAAAAAAAATGAATGAACAAATAGTACAGCACTTCACCAGTCAAGGACATGACATAAATGATGTAAAGTTTGTAGTATTAGAACAGCTAAAATAAATTAATTAATTTTAAGAGCCACCCACTTTTCTATAAAAGCGCATCGAATCGGTTTATTTTTTTGTCTAAATAATGCCGAATGGTGAATTGAAGCAGTGAATAGTGTGTGTGTATGTCAGTGCAGCGTTACCATGTATCTGTAGCGATATCAAACACAGGCCTCGCCGCAGCAGGTGTAGCGACGTTCTCCAAATCAATGCCACGTTCCTTACAAAGAAACAATATGATACAATATCAATTCTGATTATAGTTTTTAAATGGGGCTATTTACTTTAGTGTTACGGATACATGTTTGTTTTATGTATTTTCTCTCGCCATAAATAAGTATTGCTTGTCTATTGTTGAGCGTTTTTCCGTTACAATTTTAAACAGACTGCTTAATTTGAATGGAAAGTATTTCTTAATATTGGGGATTAGCAATCTTTTCCTCAATGATTGATTATACCGTATTTCAAAGAAGGCGCCAACAACTCAGAAACAATGACTTCTGAACAGAATACGCGCAGAATTCAAATGTTCCAATCAATCATGGAGAATCTGGAATATAACCAATGAGGAATATAAACCCGCCCTAAGTGTCTCACAGCCTATCAGAGCAGTTCAGTTCATATATAGTCTCTGGTATCGGCTGCTTGTGCCACATTATACGGTTTTTAATACTGTGTGAAAAAACTTGAAAATGGCAAGAACCAAACAGACCGCTCGTAAGTCCACCGGTGGAAAGGCTCCTAGGAAGCAGCTCGCTACCAAGGCTGCCCGAAAGAGCGCTCCCGCTACCGGCGGCGTGAAGAAACCTCACCGCTACAGACCCGGGACTGTGGCTTTGAGGGAGATCCGCCGCTATCAGAAATCCACCGAGCTCCTGATCCGCAAGCTGCCCTTCCAGCGGCTGGTCAGAGAAATCGCTCAGGATTTCAAGACCGACCTGCGCTTCCAGAGCTCCGCTGTTATGGCGCTGCAAGAGGCTAGCGAGGCTTACCTGGTCGGGCTCTTTGAGGATACCAACCTGTGTGCCATTCACGCCAAGAGAGTCACCATCATGCCCAAAGACATCCAGCTGGCCCGCCGCATCCGTGGAGAACGCGCTTAAACTGCAAAACCCTTAAAACAGTGAAACCCAAAGGCTCTTTTCAGAGCCACCCACTTCTCTGAAAGTGTTATATTCCAGTAACTTTTAACAGATGTAGATGTACTGTATACGTTAGTAACGTATTGGTTTTGCTTTTCGCAATTGTAACATGTTATTAATATAATATGAAAGTGTTTTTCGCTTTTTCTTCCCCATATTCTGTTCTTTAAGAACTATCAAATAATGGTTGGTTTATATTTACATATGAAGAGAAGCTACTTAAACAAGGATCTGACATCAGATATAAAGCGAACGACGTTGACATTCATAACAATTTAATCGTGATTACACTTAATCAGGTAGCGGTTGATTTACTCTAATGTTAACTATTAAACCACGTACTAAAACATCACAGGGGTGCCACGATTATTATATATATAAGGAAAATCTGCTCTTTTTAGAAAGGTGTGTTGGCTCTGAAAAGAGCCTTTGGGTTCATTGTTACATCGTCGCTTTAACTGCTCACTTCTTTTTAGGAGCCGCCTTCTTCGCTGCGGGTTTAGCTGCCTTGGTCACCTTTTTAGGTTTAGGCGCTGCCTTCGCTTTCTTCGGGCTCTTCTTTACGACCTTTTTAGGCTTGGCAGCCGCTTTCTTCGGGCTCTTGGGCGCCTTCTTTACAGCTTTCGGTTTCTTCGCTTTCGTAGGAGTCTTCTTGGGTGTCGCTGCTTTCTTTGCCGAAACCTTTTTCGTTGTTTTCTTGACAACCGCTTTTTTTGCCGCTGGTTTCTTGGGAGCTGCCTTCTTCTTGGCCGCCTTCTCCTTGGCTTCAGCCGCCTTTCTGTTGAGCTTGACGGAGCCCGAGGCGCCGCTGCCCTTGATCTGTAGCAGGGTCTCCTTGGTCACCAGGCTCTTGAGGGCTCTATTGACGAGGGAGTTGTTCTTCTCCACATCGTAGCCGCCGGCCTGCAGGATCTTCTTGAGCGCCGCCACGGACAGCCCGCTGCGCTCCTTGGAGGCAGATACAGCCTTGACGATCAGCTCCGACACGCTGGGACCCGATTTCTTGGGCTTTGCTGCGGTCTTCTTCTTAGGAGCTTTAGCCGGAGCAGGAGCGGCTGGTGCTGGAGCAGCTTCTGCCATTTTTACTATTTCAACACGACCAAAACTAACGCGTACTGCTGGAGTGTTTTGTGTATCACAGAATGTGAGCGGAAAGGCGGAGAGCGGAACTTATCCACATGATGAGAACCGTGTAGACTCAACTGACTCGCAGGCAACACGCTCATTATGAAAACGTCCTGTCTTGTGTTTTCTACCCCCACAAAATAAACAGTTTGATGCTGAAATAGGAACAAATAAACACAAACAACCGAGCGGATCAAAAGAAAAAGGTAGTGTTTACAATATAACTTATTCTTTAACCAGGAACTTTACTGCATTTTAATAGATTTGACCAAAGCTGCACTATCCTCCAGCGAAACCAAACTGCTCGCTCAGTACTTCGCTATATTTTATTTATATAAAATGACAAATTTAAGGTTTAAAGTAACTGTACGATTCGTTTCACAAACGAGGCGGCTAGTCAAACACAATTTCATAAGTTTGAAGCGTGAGGTTTGTAAAACTGGACATTTAATCACCTTTATGTGAGGTGCGGTTAACACACTGCAGCACGCACTGCCGGAACATTCCATTGTAATCGATTGGGAGAATTACTTTATTGAATTGTATTATTTCTCTTCATCCCTGACCCACACTTGTTAAAACAATATAAGTACCCTGGCATCACCAGCACATTCTCTGAGTAGTTTATATATTTAATTATTGTCTATGAAATACACCACTGCCACCTCTGTCTCCTGGTGAGGAAAAAAAGTTGTTTTTTCACCCTGTGTGTGTGTGTGTCTATAAACATGTGTTTGCCACTGCAGAAATATAGCTGTAATACGCAGGGCAATGCATAACCATTATGTAGGAAAACAATGTGAAACAACTTATTTTGAATCAGGTTAAAGAACATTTCAATAAATAACTCGACATTCGCGTTGTTAATCAGTAACACTATGCACTGAATGCCAGTCAGCAGTTTCGTGGTTAACACGCGCTCACAGACACGGCTCAGTGGTGGGCGGGTCTGATGTGTGCGCGCTATTCTTTGCTGGCTGCTTTTTTCAATCAGGTCCGGTCTACGCGTATGTAATAAAACCTCAGCCGAAGGCTCAAGTATTGTGTTAATTTTATAATACTCATTTATAATATGTCTGGACGAGGCAAAGGCGGTAAAGGACTCGGGAAAGGAGGCGCCAAGCGTCATCGCAAAGTGCTCCGTGATAACATCCAGGGCATCACCAAGCCTGCTATCCGCCGCCTGGCTCGCCGCGGAGGAGTGAAGCGAATCTCCGGGCTGATCTATGAAGAGACCCGCGGGGTGCTGAAGGTGTTCCTGGAGAATGTGATCCGGGATGCCGTCACCTACACTGAGCACGCTAAGAGAAAGACCGTCACCGCTATGGATGTGGTGTATGCTCTGAAGCGCCAGGGTCGCACTCTCTACGGATTCGGCGGTTAAGGATTTTCATCTGTTATTTTTGAACACAAAGGCTCTTTTCAGAGCCACCCACAATATCAAGCTAGAGTTTAAATTCATTTAGTAGTCATTCACTTTGTACAGGGTGAGGAGATGCTCTTTGGGTTAGGGTGTTAGTTGTATATTTATGCACTTTTTTATACATATCTGCGTAAACTCTAAATTCCAGATAAATATATATTTACGCGTGTTGGAAGTTATTTTGTTTAAAGATAGTTTGCATTAATAAAGTACAGATAATGTATTAACGAGCTTATTTAATTATTGTAGTATGTTGGTGTCGACTAGGAACACGTATTGTTCTGGAAACTTGAACAACCTTAAGCAAAAACACCGCTGTTTCTCAACATCAACTTATTAACAAACTGCTGATATTACAGAAATAGCAGTGTATTCACTGGAGACACCTTCCAGCCCTCCTTACGCCGGGAGGCTGCCTGTCACCGGTATTCATGTGGCACAAATCTGAGCCTGTGTTACTGAATCTCGTCCAGAGGATACTCGAGTTAAACGAGACACAGTGGTCTAAAAATCTATAGCGATATTTCGGTTATTTTTACTTTGGGGGGGAAGTTTTAATCAAACTGTTTTATAATTTAAATAAATAATTGTAACATAATTTAAACTGGTATTATTGCAAATAGAACTACCTTTACACAGTGTAAACAAACTGGACAGTCAACAATATCGACATTCTCGTTAACTGAAGTACACAGAACTCTAAACTGTAAACTAAAACCTAGGAATTATAACTAAAGTGGAACACGACCGTGGGGCAGAGTGGTTTTAAACACGTCTAAACGGTTACAGTTTGTTACACTGTGTTCCAATTTAAAAATGCGCGCCAAGAGGAAACAAAAGACAAACAACAGCAGAACAGCGCCAACCCAGAAACAACGGGCAGGAAATGATACAACCAATCAGAGGCAAGTAAATGAAATACTGCCCGCCCTCATTCACTGTGACGTCCTTAACATTCTAACAAGTATTGCATCGTTTTGTCCAATCACAAATGAGCCGGTGTTATAAATAGCAGGAGAACACCCGCGCATTTATTGTGATATTCTAAATTACAGTGAATATGTCTGGAAGAGGAAAGACCAGCGGTAAAGCCCGCGCTAAGGCAAAGACTCGCTCCTCCAGGGCAGGACTGCAGTTCCCAGTCGGTCGTGTCCACAGGCTGCTGCGGAAGGGAAACTATGCTCAGCGTGTCGGTGCTGGAGCCCCGGTCTATCTGGCCGCTGTGCTCGAGTACCTGACTGCTGAAATCCTGGAGCTGGCCGGGAACGCCGCCCGGGACAACAAGAAAACCAGAATCATCCCGCGTCACCTGCAGCTCGCTGTCCGCAACGACGAGGAGCTCAACAAGCTGATGGGAGGCGTCACCATCGCTCAGGGCGGAGTGCTGCCCAACATCCAGGCCGTGCTGCTGCCCAAGAAAACCGAGAAGCCAGCCAAGAAGTAAATCACTCGGACGCCGCTTTTAAGATCTTCTAAAACCCCAAAGGCTCTTTTAAGAGCCACCCACTTTTTCAGAGAGTGTTATCTGTTCTAATCTGAACTGTTTCACGTTGTCTAAGGTACCCAGTGAGTTCAAAATATTGCGTTATTTGTGGATAATAAATTATCACAAACCCACAATAATTCTCACACCAGCGGATGATCCCATTCCTCACATAAGTGAAACCGGGCTTTGAAAAATGTTTCTTTGTGTCCCCAAGTTGCTGGTTGTAATGTGTGTTCTCTGCCTCGTGGTGGTCTGAACCCAATTATTTCTGTGCATATGCACCTGTCTCCGGATCCAAATCACAAAACTCCACTGAGCACCGCCTGGGCTGTCCCGAGTCGCACCTTTTTTTCTAAATAACTTCTTTATAATAACAAATTAGTTTAATTATAAACTTAATCTTAATTTCTTTTGTCTCTTTGCCATGGAGAAGAGTGTTGTTTTTTGTTGACGTCTTTTGCTGTATAATACAATTAAACACAATCCGTGTAATTTAATTGCAAACATATAGTTTTTTAAATACTACAGGAGTATAAGACACTGGATTGTTCAACACTGAAATGTATCCTTCAATAGAACAGCTTATTGTGACACTGAATGACAAAGCACAAAATCGGCGCGGTCAGTGACCGTTTCATCGAATGCGCGCTGAATTTAAATGATCCAATTAATCACCGAGAATCTGGGCTATAACCAATGAGGAACATAAACCCGCCCTAATGTCTCACAGCCTATCAGAGCAGATCAGTTCCTATATAGTCTCTGGTATCGGCTTCTTATCCAACATTGTACAGTTTTTGATACTGTGTAGAAAAGCTTGAAGATGGCAAGAACCAAGCAGACCGCTCGTAAGTCCACCGGTGGAAAGGCTCCCAGGAAGCAGCTCGCTACCAAGGCTGCTCGAAAGAGCGCTCCCGCTACCGGCGGTGTGAAGAAACCTCACCGCTACAGACCCGGGACTGTGGCTTTGAGAGAGATTCGCCGCTATCAGAAATCCACCGAGCTGCTGATCCGCAAGCTGCCCTTCCAGCGGCTGGTCAGAGAAATCGCTCAGGATTTCAAGACCGACCTGCGCTTCCAGAGCTCCGCTGTTATGGCGCTGCAAGAGGCTAGCGAGGCTTACCTGGTTGGGCTCTTTGAGGACACCAACCTGTGTGCCATTCACGCCAAGAGAGTCACCATCATGCCCAAAGACATCCAGCTGGCCCGCCGCATCCGTGGAGAACGCGCTTAAACTGCAAATCCCTTAAAACAGTGAAACCCAAAGGCTCTTTTCAGAGCCACCCATTTCTCTGAAAGTGCTTTTTTTCCCCCAGTAAGAACTCAAGTTGCTCTGTGGTAGTTAATTTTTTGTCTAAATACATTTAACAGTTTGAGAATTATGTAGAGATGTACATAATCATTAATTTATTTTGCGTTCAGGAACATGAATCTAAATTTCGATATAAAAGGAACTACAAAATAATTACGATGAAATGGATTTGGTGGGTATTGGGTTTCCAATGCGCTGTTAAAACTAGGTGCTATAATTTGCGAAGAGTACCACGTTTATTACTGTTAAGGAAAATATCCAACCAACCCAAACTATTCTCTCACAGCCCGTACTCGGTAGTATACCGGAATTCTCCAACGGGGTGAATATTTTTTGTTTTTTTTGTTTTAATTGATTTGTTTGTTATTTTGCCTTTTTAAAATAATAATACATTAAAGTGGTAAAAGCGCTTTTTACTTTTAATTAATTTTTAATTATTATTTTCGGTTACTTTCCAAAATGCTTGGGCGTTTTTATTGGCAAGTACTTACACGCTTAAACGTACGAAATCCTTATGACCAGGAGAACAATCTTCTGTTTGTTTTTTTTGTGTGTAGGCATTTTTGTACGTTTCGCCAAATTTACAATTCTGTTTGAAATTCATATTTGCATCCTCTAATGCTGCTTTGAATCCCGCGAACAAGCCTCCGTTTCTTCCTGTAATCTCGTTTTAAATCTCGCAAGCGGAGTCTCGAATAGAAATGCAGGAATCTGCTGACGCTCGGGCGGGTTTAAAGTATTCAGAACGAATCCACGATAGTTATACGACAGTGTTGAAAAGGGCTGCATCCGCACACGCGCTTCATCCCTCGTCCTGTCCGGTGATTCGTGTAATAATGTTTAGCTCAGGATTCAGAAGCTTTCAAAACAACTCACAAGCCAGGCATTTGCATTGCTTTACAATAAACCATACTTTCATTGTAATATATATATATATATATATATATATATATATATATAATTGTCTAGAGATTTTTTTTTTCAATTATTATTTTATAGATCATTACATTATGTGTGTTGTGTGCTTAGATTAGATAAAGGGGCATTCAGAACAGAAAATAGGAGGCACTTTTTTTACACAGAGAATTGTGAGGGTCTGGAACCAACTCCCCAGTAATGTTGTTGAAGCTGACACCCTGGGATCCTTCAAGAAGCTGCTTGATGAGATTCTGGGATCAATAAGCTACTAATAACCAAACGAGCAAGATAGGCTGAATGGCCTCCTCTCGTTTGTAAACTTTCTAAAGTTCTTTTTATAAGATGTCGTTCGCCTCCGCTAACAAAGGGGGCAGGAGTCGTTTTTGTGGTTATTTGCATTACGATTAGCAGGTCACTCGTGATTTCTGCTTCGTCTCTGTGGTTCACAGCGGCAGCCAGTCTCCCACAGAATCTTTTCAAAGCTGCGCTGGGCTGTGCAGAATCTGCACACATTTCTGTGGGTGGAGTTGAGTGACGTCACGCAGCAGCCCTCGAAGAACGCGCTTCTCCACGATTCTGTGCAGAACTGTGGAGATCTGCGCTACAACAACACGGCCAAATTTAATGTTAATGAATCAAACTGACTCTGTATAGGTAAATAATTCAGACACATGTAAATATAGCTTTTAAAAATGATCGACCATGATTAATAAATGTAATATTTTTTTATATTGGTGTTTACTCTTAATGCTTATTTTGATGTGAAAATGATTCACACCGCACACATCATTTAATTAAATAAATAATAATAAAAAAAAACTGATCCCTATACAATTGTGTGTATTTATTATTTTAAAGTAAGTACATAAACAAATAAATAAATGAGTGTGTTGTCGCGGCAATTGGTGATCAAAGAAATAATAAAGTAAAATAAAACCAAATAAAATCAATAAATACCAATGTCATCTGAATTATTATTTCCATGGTTGTGTTTTCAAGCGCTGCAAGGTTTGGGGACGGCGTTTCTCTACAAGCTGCGTGTGACGTCAGACAGACAACAGGCACAATCAGCCGGCACGGCACGGCACGCGCATGGGATACGAGAAATCAACCCTTGTGTCTGAGTGGAGAAACATGGCTACCGCAGTTTAGAGCTGAACTCGTTCACATGCTGTGCTTACTGTGATCAACAACGGCGAGTGTTCAAAACGATTGCTGGTAGTATTGTATAGATACATGGACTGTGTGTTTTAACCTTTAAATTTAACACAGTTCACCAGAATAAAAGAGAAGGCTGTGTGTTTATGAGACCCGTCTGTGAAATGAAAGAAGAGATGGATATGTGCGCATCCTCCGCGTCTCTCCTTGAGGAAGAACTCGCCTCTGCTATCGAGCCTGCAGTGAAAGCGGCTGTGCTGAGCGTCATGTCTGCGTTAGCAAAGTTCGTGGACAGTAAATGTGCAGTTTTCCACCTCAGACTGGACGAAAGAGACCAAGAATTCGAAAGCGTGAGATTGCGATTGGAAATAGCGGAGAGCGAGTTGAAAGCCGTAAGCGAACGAAAATACCCGAACACTGCCGAGAACGCCACACAGTCTGCAACGAACACCAACGAACAGCACATTGATGTCGTTCATCTACCGAGGAGGCAGAAGGAAGGGCACCGGGTGAAAAGCGTTTCATTTTTCACTGAGGATGAATCTGTAAATCACCAATTCAACGACAGGATTATTGCTCACGGGCTGCCGGCGCGGGATTTCACGACTCTTCCAGTTCAGCCAATCAGGGATCCGGTGCCTGCAGTCCACACCGCACTGAAAAACTCCCGGGTTTTAATGCAGGAGGATGGAAGCTATTCCGAGCAGGACCTGCTGATGCGAGGTGATGACTCTGAACAGAGAGACCACACAAGCACAGCGGGGTGGAGAAGAGCACTGAAAGGTAAGGAGATCATATTTCAATCGATCAGCTCAAACTGTTCTGTGCACACAACGTTAACAAGGAAGGAGGGAGAGAAAGAATAAACAAATAGTCCTACTGGATGTGACCTGCGCATTCAACACCATCGCTGTTATTATATAATAATATGACATATTATTATAGAAGTACATTTGAGCTTCAAACATAAGAACATAAGAAAGTTTACAAACAAGAGGAGGACATTCAGCCCATCTTGCTCATTTGGTTGTTAGTAGCTTATTGATCCCAGAATTTCATCAAGCAGCTTCTTGAAGGATCCCAGCGTTCTTATGTTCTAAACTGCTGCTGTTTTGAGTTAAAGACTGCCCCTTTTATCCCACTCCAGCTCCTTTAATTACTAATATCTTATTATTTTCTCCTCTTTCAATGTATTCAAAGAATGTAGATCTAGCCATTTCACAAGTGCAGTGGTGGCCCACAATGTTTTATTACCTAGTTCCCCCCACTCAGGCATCTTGCTAACTAAATATCTTCAGATAATTGCCTTCACTTAAAATATAAACAAAATATTTCAATTACAAATCCGTCCCACTGGTGCAGTGTTACCCCAAATATTATCAATTTACTACCATTGAGGAATGACTGGGTGTCACGATTGTTCTTCATTTTACAACCAAAGTAGTTTGTGCAACAGTGGCAGCTCAGCATCTGAGGGGCCAATTCAACACTCCTCACATTATAATGACAGGTTACTGGATGTGCAATCTAGAATGAACACAGTGTATGATGTAGATTTTACAGTGTTTCACTCTTCTCTCTGACACAGGTCCTTCAGAGAGAAATGCTCTCCCTCATGCTGAGGAAGGGTCGAAGGCAGAATCGGTTCCCATTCAAGAGGAGCTCTTTGACCAGGAATGGTGCAGGAGTCCAGAGCAGGCTACAGAGCTGACATCTATTGAAGGGGAGGAGGAGAAACCTGCACGAGATCCTGCCCACATTAATGAAGAGATCCCTGGAATTGAACCGGTCATCATTAAAGAGGAGGTTCTTGAACTTGAATCTGACCCCATTGAAGAGGGGGGTTCTGACCACTTTGAAAAACTGCAGCAAATTCACACAGGAGAGCAACTGCATCTCTGCCTGGTATGTGGTAAGAGTCTCAGTACATCAACAGAGCTGAAAAGACACCACCGAATTCACACAGGAGAAAGACCGTACTGCTGCACTGAATGTGGAAAGAGTTTCAATACCTCTACAGATCTGAAAAGACACCATCGCATCCACACAGGAGAGGCGCCGTATTCATGCACTCAATGTGAGAAGAGTTTCAAACAGTTGCAACATCTTAAATCACACCAGCGAATTCACTATGGAAAGAAGCTATATCACTGTAGTGAATGTGAGAACAGTTTCTCTCAGTTAGGAACCCTGACATTGCATGAGCGACTTCACACAGGAGGGAAGCTGTATACAGCAGCAGAGTTCAAAATACACCAGAGATCTCACACAGGAGAGAAACCATATCGCTGCACTGAGTGTGAGAAGAGTTTCAAACAAGTATCCCGTCTTAAAGCCCACCAGCGAATTCACACTGGGGAGAGACGGTATCATTGTGCTGACTGTGGGAAGCGTTTCATTCTGTCTTCAGACCTGAAAAGACATCAGCGAATTCACACAGGAGAAAAGCCATATAGCTGTGATCACTGTGGGAAGAGATTCAATCGGGCAGGAAATCTGATGTCACACCTTGGAGTTCACACAGGGGAGCAGTCGACTCACTGCGCTCAGTAAGAGAAATTTTATTTTACACTCCCAGTTGTAAAACCACACAGTATCCAGACACTTCTCTAGGAACAGTAGCACTGTGCCTCCATCACAAGGTGACTCAGTCTAGTGGAAGCGGAGAGTATATAAGACCCTGAGATGCAACTGGACTTTTAGATCCCTTTGTCAAAATGATCTTGTCTTCTGATCCTTGATTGTCTGTGTTATTAAAATGTAAATTTTGGTATTCCTGAATAAATAGATATTCATCTCTTCTTTAAACAATGTTTTATTGTTCAAGCCATCTCCCAAGTGCAGTGGTACCCCATTTTTTTAGGAATATATAATGACTTGGTCATTTTGAAGATTCTTTTATCCAAAGCCACTTACAGAGACTTGAGGTGAACTGTGCCTCACAACTGCTGCTGCAGAGTCATTTTCAATAGGACCTTGGTCTTATGTCTCATCCGAAGGACAGAGCACAAGGAGGTTAAGTCACTTGCTCAGGGTCACACCCAGTGATATAATGGGTTGGGGCTTTTATGACCTAGTTTTTCACATTCTTGCCCCTTGCTCACTAAATATCTTGGCATCCCTGAATAGATCATTACTAGTAATGCAGAATGACTGTGTGGGACAATTGTTTTTCATTTTACCCCAAAACATGTTTCTGTAATGGTGACAGCCAAGAAAACCTTCTTTCAGAACTCCTTATAATGAAGAAATTGTTGTCTGCCATCACTGTATAATTAGCATTTTTGTTTTTTTATCTTAAAACATTTTTCCTGGGAATTTTTATTTTACAAATATGAAAATAGGGATAAAATCGGTAAAAATTGTGTTTTTAATTTAAACATCTGGAAAAATCGGGGAAAAAAATCTCAGTATACACACTTTACATGTGGAATTTGATGCGTAGCAGTTCTGGTTTCTGATTAAGTTTAATGTCCCTGGGATGTATGATGAAGCAGAATATGCAAGTCGAGGCCACATTTTCCCAAGTTACTTGGTACTGTACTTTGCAATCGTTTGGGCAATCTCTGTGCTGACAGAGCTAGTATCTGCAGAAGGTACGAACGTGACATCAGCATAAAACCAGCCAGGTTTATTCACCTCAAAATCATAAAAAGAAAAGGAAATTGACAGAACTGGATGGTCCAAGGCATCAGGAGACGCGTCAAAAATCACACTCAACATTCCCATCAATGTGTTCCATAAGTTTATCAACTAAAGCATCACCATTTTCTGTCAAATATTTAAGATTAAGATTGTCGGCGTTAGGCAGTGTTTTAGCTGATGGACAGACAGTACTGTCGCACGAAGTCACAGATACATACCTCTGAATAAACAGTGGCTGTCCAGCAAAGCACAGCGCTCTGACAAACTCATTAACACAGTCATTCTGCGCTCTCTATTTTATTAAAGCACCTATAAAAGCTACAGAAATGGTTGGTCTTTCTCTCTGTTCACTTGTTTTAGTTTAATGTGTCACACCTTGCTCCTGTTTTGTATGTTATTGCTAATCCCTACTGTCCCACGCATAACTTGCCATTTTAGAAAATTTCATGCAAATTCTGGCAATGTGGTAAATCAGTGCAAGGCAAAAAGCATTATGATAATTATTTCTAATACTTATCAACTATTGGCTTGTGTTTTTCACGCGTTTGATCTGCATTTATTGTGCCTGAAAAACACAAGACAAGTTAGTAGAAACAATTGGGGCAACCTTGGCCCCCACCGCTTTGACAGGTGTGCCTGTTTGCTTTGTGCTGGGTAAGGTTGCCCCAAGGGCTTCTTGAAACTTGGCTTGTGTTTTTCATATCTCTACTTTAAATGGCTGGGCACTTTTGATAATTTGATGTTTTTCCACATTTCCAATGTGTTTTTTTTCAGATATTACTTATTTTTTTGTGTTATAACAGAAATACATTATGGGAATAGCAAAATTGTTCAACCTACTGTATATTGAGGCAATGTATTGCTGTTTGGATAGGGTAAAGTAGCCTAGTCTGTTGAAAGGGTTAAGATGTGAATCTGGGTAGTGTAGTGGTTATGTAGTTGGAGTGAAAATATGACTAGTTAGGGCTCAAATCCTGCCATATATATATATATATATATATATATATATATATATATATATATATATATATATACTGATGCACAATGAAAACGCAACTGTCTAAGTTTTACATCAATAGCTCATTGGGCACATACATAGCGTTATTTACATTTTAAATAGTAAGATAGGTTTGTTGATTGTTTCAGTAGTATTGCTCCTTGGGATAACAAAATACTGAGGTCACGTGATTTCATAAAAATGCCAGCTGCTCAGTGTTTGTTATTTGAGTTGAGTTAAAATTAACAAATCCCCTGGGCCAGATGAGATCCTCCCAATAGTACTCAAAGAAATTAAACAAGTTATTTACAAACCGCTAACCAAGATCATGCAACGGTCTCTTGACACAGGGGTTGTACCGACAGACTGGAAAATTGCAAGGGAGATCGTGTCTAACTAACCTGCTTGATTTTTTTGAGGATGCAACATCGACAATGGATAATTGCAAAGCATACAACATGGTTAATTTAGATTTCCAGAAAGCTTTCGACAAAGTCCCGCATTAATTCTCAAACTGCACGCAGTAGGGATTCAAGGAAATGCATGCACATGGATTAGGGAGTGGTTAACATGTAGAAAACAGAAAGTACTGATTAGAGGAGAAACCTCAGAATGGAGCAAGGTAACCAGTGGTGTACCACAGGGATCAGTATTAGGTTCTCTGCTATTCCTAATCAACATTAATGATTTAGATTCTGGTATAGTAAGCAAACTTGTTAAATTTGCAGACGACACAGAAATAGGAGGAGTGGCAAACACTGTTGCAGCAGCAAAGGTCATTCAAAATGACCTAGACAGCATTCAGAACTGGGCAGACAAATGGCAAATGACATTTAATAGAGAAAAATGTAAGGTACTGCATGCAGGCAATACAAATGTGTATTATAAATATCATATAGGAGATACTGAAATTGAAGAAAGAATCTATGAAAAAGACCTAGGAGTTTATGCTGACTCAGAAATGCCTTCATCTAGACAATGTGGGGAAGGTATAAAAAAATTGTGAAACGTGTTGAATTTAATTCAAAGGAAGTTATGTTAAAACTTTACAATGCATTAGTAAGACCTCATCTAGAATATTGTGTTCAGTTCTGGTCACCTCGTTACAAAAAGGATATTGCTGCTCTAGAAAGAAGAGCAACCAGAATTTCCCGGGTTTAAAAGGCATGTCGTATGCAGACAGGCTAAAAGAATTGAATCTGTTCAGTCTTGAGCAAAGAAGACTACGCGGAGATCTGATTCAAACATTCAAAATCCTAAACGGTATAGACAATGTTGACCCAGGGGACTTTTTCGACCTGAAAAAAGAAACAAGGACCAGGGATCACAAATGAAGATTAGATAAAGGGGCATTCAGAACAGAAAATAGGAGACACTTTTTTACACAGAGAATTGTGAGGGTATGGAAGCAACTCCCCAGTAATGTTGTTGAAGCTGACACCCTGGGATCCTTCAAGAAGCTGCTTCATGAGACTCTGGGATCAATAAGCTGCTAACAACCAAATGAGCAAGACGGGGCGAATGGCCTCCTCTCGTTTGTAAACTTTTTTATGTTCTTCTTATGTTCTAATGTTTACATCAAGTGGACATGTTCGTTTTCTTCAGCATTATTCAAATGCTAGGGACAAAGTAGAATGTACAGATCATTACTAAACAGTTCAGTTTTCTAAATCAGAGAGTGGAAATCGTTTAAGCAACTAATGTATGTCAAAGAAAATATTATATGAAGGTTGGTGTTTCACTTAGAAACCGGACATCAGGGCGTCAGGGCTTGTTAATTCCTGCCACACGGACACAGATGCCAATTCCCGGGTTGTCCAGACAAACCCGGACAGGTGGCTATCCTAACTACGGGAGACGTGATGAATTCTCAAATGGTCTGCAACCCCGTAAACAACAACACACATTCTCCTCAATCACTAACGACGTGACCCGTCCCGTTCCCCTTACAATACATGTAACATAGACAGATGAGACAAACTGAACAGACAAGTCCTGCAACAAAGCAATTGTCCCAGTCGTTACAATATATATTTTTTTTAATTTGAAAGTAAAAATTTATGAAAGCATGACAACCTTGATGTACAAAATTCTTCTTACAATTGAACAAGAACTGTTGAATATTTATTTTCATTTCATACAGTACTAAATGGTTATATAATAGGAGGCTGTGTGGTCCAGTGGTTAAAGAAAAGGGTTTATAAGTAGGAGGTCCCCGGTTCAAATCCCACCTCAGCCACTGACTCATTGTGTGACCCTGAGCAAGTCACTTAACCTCCTTGTGCTCCGTCTTTCGGGTGAGACGTAATTGTAAGTGACTCTGCAGCTGATGCATAGTTCACACACCCTACTCTCTGTTAGTCGCCTTGGATAAAGGCGTCTGCTTAAGAATAGTGAAAAATAAATATGAAGATAAATGTATTCATTTATTTTAAAATGTATATGAATTTGTGTTTTATTTTTACCAAACATATAGGCTATCCTTCAGCACAGCTAATTCTCAAAAATTATGTTTTTTGTCCAGCGGAGACCACAAATAGCGTTACTCTCATCGAATAGTATTGAGACAGGACATCGTACTTTCTTGTGCCAATAGGGACCACAATGAGCGTTACACTCACAGGAAAACAAAAATGTTCAGAATTCAAGCTCAAAATCTCAGTATGAAGGTGATGAAGATGAATAATGGCACTCATAAACAAAAATACATTTCAAGAATCACAGTACAAGTATGAACTAGTTAATAAGGCCATTTTATTGTATTGGTGATAATTGGTTAAGGAGGTATTGTTTTAAAAGCGAGCGGTCGTGAAGGGGAGAACAGGCCGCTGCTGATCTCGCAGAACTAGCAGCAATCAATGGACTATCACACCGGCGCGTTACCCGAGTGACAAATGACAGAATATATTATTCAACTAGGAGAAGGCATCACAGGTATAATTAGATGAGTTTTACGACCTACTCTGAATTTATCAAT
>CM060295.1:6131903-6318416 GCA_030684275.1 Acipenser oxyrinchus oxyrinchus
GTAACTACTTTACACGTAAGGTGTCCCATTATTATATATATATATATATATATATATATATATATATATATATATATATATATATATATATATAATGCTATCCTGTGTGTTTCCTAGCTAGTATGTGCCAGTGGTGTCTTTTCAATCGTAAAATAAGATCATTAATTGCGACCACCTATTTACATTACTTTGTGTCATTTACTACATGACGCGGATATATGTTAGTATCAAAATGTTGACTGCATTTTATCAACCATGCTAGAGAAATGTAAATATTATGAAACAAAAATTGACAACTTTGTTTAAGTGAAAAATAAACGTTCAGAGTTTTTTCTTTATAACGTGTATATATATATATATTCTTTTAAAATAACAGAGGTACTGGTACAAATATGGAAGAATAGTCATTTAATAGTGTTATTTAAAACAAATCCAAACAATACTGCACGCTCTTAGTTGACTCCTACAGTTAAAGTAACAGATTTAGCGTTGTTGAAACTAAAAATCCGAATCGAGTGTTCTGTGGTGGGCGGGTCTAATGTTTGCGCGCTTCTTTGCTGACTTCTTTTTCAATCAGGTCCGATCTACGTGTATGTAAGAGAGCATCAAACCTGTTTTAAGTATTCTGTTATTTTCTTATTACGCATTAAAATAATGTCTGGAAGAGGCAAAGGCGGTAAAGGACTCGGGAAAGGAGGCGCCAAGCGTCATCGCAAAGTGCTCCGTGATAACATCCAGGGCATCACCAAGCCTGCTATCCGCCGCCTGGCTCGCCGCGGAGGAGTGAAGCGAATCTCCGGGCTGATCTATGAAGAGACCCGCGGGGTGCTGAAGGTGTTCCTGGAGAATGTGATCCGGGATGCCGTCACCTACACTGAGCACGCTAAGAGAAAGACTGTCACCGCTATGGATGTGGTGTATGCTCTGAAGCGCCAGGGTCGCACTCTCTACGGATTCGGAGGTTAAGGGTTTTCATCGGCTGCATTTGAACACAAAGGCTCTTTTCAGAGCCACCCACAATATCAAACGAAAGTTAAAAACCTTTTTTTTTATAGTATGAGGAAATGGTGTTGCGTCAATGTTTACATGTATTATATATGCAATCAAATGTACGTAACGGATTCTTCAGTTTGTTTCAAGAAAGTAATTGCATTTTTTAATGCAAAGATAATGTATTAACTAGCTAATAATGCCATTTTATTTTATTAGTGATAATTGACTAAGGAGGTATTGTTTTAAGAGAGCAGTCGTGGAGGGGAGAACACGCTGCTGATCTCGTAGAATTAGCAGCAATCAATGGACTATCACACCGGCGCGTTACCCGAGTGACAAATGACAGAATATATTATTCAACTAGGAGAAGGCATCACAGGTATAATTAGATGTGTTTTACGACCTACTCTGAATTTATCAATAGAGGACTTCGTTAGAACAAAGACCTCGTTGTCGTTAGAACAAAGAATAGTAAGGTTGCTGCCTGGCCCCTGCAGTCTTAAGTGGGGAATGCATGCTCAGAATACAGTAACACTGACAGCTGGTTGTCGTGGCCGAGTGGTTAAGGCGATGGACTAGAAATCCATTGGGGTCTCCCCGCGCAGGTTCGAATCCTGCCGACAACGTGTAACTATTTTTTTTTTTTAATATTACTCCTTGCCATTGTATAATCTCACTCGAACCAAAATATCGGTGTAGATATCTGGTTATTCGCACTTTGAAAACCCCATTTTAACCAAACTGGCTCATAATGTAAAAAACACACATACTTTTAATATAATATATCATTTAAATATAAGTTAATACGTCGTTTTTAGGATGTCTCATTATATTTAAGATGTCTGATAACATTGGAAAACTTTCATATCTATTACTATTTATTTTGATCCACATTATCCTTTACAGCAAAGAGCATTTCTTCTTTTATAATACCTCTGCATTGAAACAGTGAAGTGCGCCCCCATGTGTCTCTAGTGAGAAGTGCAACACGCTGTGATGAATGCGCTTCTGCTACAGCAGTCTGGCCGCGCTCTGGACGCTGGTTCAAATCCGGCTCAAAGGACGCGAGTTTTACTTTTATATCAGCTCTGATTTAACGCAGTGTCTTTTCTGGAAATACAACGAGGACTTTGTAGCTTTTTACAACGAAGAGAATCTGGTTTCAAAGAACCCAATAAGCACCGAGATCTACACTGTTTCTAAATGTAACGGGTGGCGGGTATGATCCCAAACCAGTATAGGGGTGTTTACAGTTACAGCTTGGGTAACTACGCTCAGGCTAAACCATGCGGATTACGCCAGAGCTATAAAAGAAAGAGCGACCAAGATGTAAGGTTACCCAATTCTGCCCTAGTTTAACAGCACAGGTTCTTTTATTGGGTAGGAGCAATGGATGAACCACAAGGAAAGTAGAGGACAAGCAAAATGAAGTTCGATGTTTTTATTTATAAGATAAAATATGCTTTTCGCATTTAGAAAAACAGAATATATCAAATGAATCTTTTCCCATCCCCACAGGCAACATATGAGCTACAATTGCTATATGCGGATACACACCACCGCCATACAGTTTACAAACTTCACACACAAAGTAGCAGCTTTCAAAACCTAGCTAGGAAGCTTTCGCCGAAGCTTATTGTCGCCACCTACTGTTTGTTTTGAGTTACTGTGAGCCCAAACTTTGATTCCTGATTTATTTATTAATTTTAATTAATTTATTAAGACTGATTAAATCTCCCTGTTTTCCTAATACATTTCCCTATATATCTGACCATACCCCTATCTATTCTATTATCATCCTCTATGCCGTCCCTAAAAAAATGATTCTGAATATTCAAAGCCCTCAACTCTTCCCCGCTCATCTCACTTCTCTATCTAGCACATTCAACCATCACGTGTTCCAGTTTCCGCTCCACTTCTCATACATAACCCATTCTCATGCGCTTCAATTCTACAGAAATGTTCATTTATACTTGAATGTCATATAAACTCTTCGCTTCGTTGTTCTTAATAAAGCTTTATCAAAGTATTCAGCTACAAACAAGTGAACTAATTGATTAATTTACACTGCGATTACCTTGCAACCATCCACACTTTGAAAAAAACATAGCAACATAATAGAATAACTGTAGGGTTAACACTATATTTCTGGATGCGACGTTTAAGAGTAAGAAAATTACTAGGTTTTTTTTTTTTACAACCGAAATGGCGAAATTCCCCAAACTACCGCTGTGAACAGCCGCTGGTTTTGTTTAAACCTGAAGATTATGTTAAAACCGAGCTGGCAAATGTCAGTATCATCCCGACAACCAAAACAAGGCACGGAACTGAGTTTCACAAACATATGTGGGAGCTACTGTGAATCAAGTTCCGTTAATTTGGTCTAGAAACCATAATTACGATAAATTCCTGTGCGTTTTTAAAATGCTACGGGTCACGCACACATTTGTGTTCGTTAAATGAGCCACGGTTTACTGAAGCTACAGTACTGAATGTGATTCGGTTTAGTCGGTAGTCAGGATGGCCGAGCGGTCTAAGGCGCTGCGTTCAGGTCGCAGTCTCCCCTGGAGGCGTGGGTTCGAATCCCACTTCTGACAAGTGTTTTGTATTATTATTAAATAAACATAACGCTTGCTTCATACTTGCCATGTTTATCAATCTGACTTTATTTAAATATAACTTCCCGGATTACGTCATTCTCAAATAATTCTCTGCAGTTTTCCTGCTTGTCACATGTTTTCTTGTGTTGAATCAACGTGGTGCCTTGTGTTTTGAGCGCTGTGTCCTGAGGATATTAAAATAACATTTAAATACAATAAATACACGAATAAATAAATAAATGTTGAAATAAATAAATAAATACATGGCCATATTAATTATTTTTGTATTCATTAATTTCGACATTCTGTCTACATGTCTACATGTTTTCTTATTTATTTATTTATTTTTCATTTTGTCATGAAATGGAAATATCCTCCATAGTGTCCAGCATATTAACGAGGATTGTTGAGAAGCAGCGATATTAATAACACAGATAAACAACAAATATAGAAGCTTTTGACTTCATCTTCATCTGCTGAGAAATAAATAATACAAACATTCACATGCGTTCATTTATTCAGAGTGCATATACTACTACTACTACTAATAATAATAATAATAATAATAAGAAGAAGAAGAAGAAGAAGAAGAAGAAGAAGAAGAAGAAGAAGAAGAATACATTTCTTCCCTTTTTGTATAGCAGAAATAAAACTAAAAGTCGGGTAGGCTTTTAGCCTAAAAAAAATGTGGTTTCGTTTAGAATTGATAGATTTGTGTATGATGGAAGTCACGGGTATTTTCTCTTAATTATTTACAGGTAATATAATATTAACGCTAATTATATATGCCGGTATCGTGACTAAAGCGGTTGTGAGAACAGTACCTACATGCTCAGGTATTTTGCTTCAGGTGCGATGACTCCCGTACGTCCTGGAAAGCCCAGCACACATTTCCGTGCAGTCATTTAAATACAATGTGCAGGAAAAAAACAAAAAACCCGGCCCGTCACTGCCAGCTTCGGCAGTGATTAAAGAGACACGCGGCTGTGTGACCACGTCTGGAATTAATGGAACATTACAGGAAGGAAGGGAATGGAGGGGGAGGGGGAATATGCAGCTATGGCCAAACGTTTTGTATCATATTGAATTTTAGGACTGAGATAAAATGAAAATAAAAACTATATGAACATAATTTAGGTATTTTATTTAACATTGTGTAATCTAAGAACTTACAAAAATGAAATCGCAAGTCTACCAAAAGCCATTAGTAGTACAGCGTTTCAAGTTAGATCAATAGAAAGCACCACTAATACTGACATCATTGGGTAATCGAATATGAATTTGTTTTATGGCCAAATTCTCATTCTTCTCCTCCTTCTTCATCATCATCATCATCATCATCATCATCATCATCATCATCATCATCATCATCATCATCATTATTATTATTATTATTATTATTATTATTATTATTATTATTATTAGGGCAGCAGTGTGAAGTAGTGGTTAGGGCTCTGGACTGACCGGAGGGTCGTGGGTTCAATCCCAGGTGGAGGACACTGCTGCTGTACCCTTGAGCAAGGTACTTTACCTAGATTGCTCCAGTAAAAACCCAACTGTATAAATGGGTAATTGTATGTAGAAGTAATGTGATAACTTGTAACAATTGTAAGTCGCCCTGGATAAGGGTGTCTGCTAAGAAATAAATAATAATTATTATTATTATCTAATTGATCTGAGAACTCTCATACATCAACACAAACATTTATATACGTTCTAATTACGTGTACATGTATTCAGCTTATAGGAACCGTGATTCGTTCATTAATAATTATTCGTTTCATTTCTGGTATTACATTGAAAACGGTCTCTTTTTTTAAACAGTTGTCTCCAGTTGCTGATTGGTAGAGGAAGTTTGGTCTGCTCTACGTCACAATGAGAGCAGATATAGTAAGTAAAGCTTGTTACTTCCTTTGTCAGTTTAAACTCCTCCGGTACTGTTGATAGTAGTTACAGTATACCAGAAACCAAAAGAGATCTGATCAAAATCAGTTGGGTTTCAATTTGACAATATTGCTTTGCCGACATGGGAGTTAAATCGAGCCGAATTGAAGCAGCAGGCGTTGGTTTTGAGAGGAACGAGCTCAAAGAGGATTCATACAGAGCACAGAATCGCAAAAGTTTAGCGGACTTTCTCAGTAGTCTGAACAACAGCGTCCAAGACGATGGAACCGAACCCTACCAGAACCGAGGCCGTTTTAAACAGGAAACCAGGAGCTACGCGGAGCAGACCAGGTCCAATAACTATGCCATTAGCGCGGCTACCGGTACTGCATCAGAACCAGGTAACCACCAACGCTGTAGCGCTGTTAATAACAACATTAGCGTTCACGTTAACCACAGTGACCGGACCGGGACCGACAAAGCTCATCGAACTCCTCTGAGGTTACCAGCCAGTGGTGTCCCCGGCAACAGATCTGCTTTCCCCGGGAAAAATCATGGCCGACACGGCAACAGTAACATCGGTGAGTCTATCTGCTATTCCCATGTACACCGATGTGAAGAATGACAATTGCAATATCATTGTACCGCTGTTCTGTGTTTCGTCAAGTTCGACTTAGTAAGGCTGTCCAGTTGTTAAAGCTGAGGGAACACGAAGCCACTTTTTTTTCAGCAGTGGCTTGAAACCTGGTTTCAGGAGACCTAGTCTGAGGTTTGCTGTGACCTGAAACCGAGTCTCCTGAAAACAAGTTCCAAGCCACAGTGGCTTCGTGTTCCTCGGATTTAGAATCGCGTTGGTCAGCCGGTGGTCGAATATGCCCTACAGCAGAAGGTGAATGTTTTTTAATTGTAGTCTTAAGCACTTGTTGTGGTGGTAAAAGCGACCCTTGTCGTCAGAGCCCTACACTTAATCGATTACAGACGAGGTGACATAATTTAGTACATGGGAAGTTAAGTTAAGTTAAGTCGTTTTTCAAGGGGTAGTTTTAAGCACTTGTTGTGGTGGTAAAAGCGACCCTTGTCGTCAGAGCCCTACACTTAATCGATTACAGACGAGGTGACATAATTTAGTACATGGGAAGTTAAGTTAAGTTAAGTTTTTTCAGTCGTTTTTTCAAGGGGGTAATTTTTGTTGTTGTTGTTGTGGCTGACCACACGCTTGATCCTGTCAGCGCGTACAGTTTCCCAGAATAGTTAACCAATATTTAATCTCCTCAGAGCGACCGCATCCTGATTACTCATTCATTTAAATCGCCTTTGTCTGACACATTCCAGACTTTCAGAATACACAACGCTTACGTTGTTTGACACCCTCCGGGTCTGTCCCAGTCACTCTAAACAGGTAGTGACTTCATTCAACATAACCTCGCACAGAGTAAAAACACCCTCCACTTCTAACAAAATAAAAACTACTGCCGGAGACGCTTTCTGATAGCGTCTCTTTTATTGTTTACCCGTGCCCAGGTTTATCAAACGAACCTTCCATTATTTTTTTTTTGTCCCAGTCACAAACAGTAAAGTTAGTTTTGCTGGTTTGTATTCACTTTTTTTCTCCCAAGTACACAACTAATAGCCGTGTGCTCGGCAATTGGACGACTCAGTCATTTTATTGTTCAACAATAAAATACAGAAACGTACGGATTAATTGTTTTATAATTATGGAAATGTTTAATAATTAACATTCGGTTTTACTTCCTGGATTTTTTTTTGTTTGTTTTTAATTTCTATTTATCTTAAAATGCCGTCAGCCAAGCTTGCCTTTTACGTTAGACCCTGTTGTGTTTTGATTATTTTTATGTAAATGAGATGTATATGAAATGTGTACATGCATACATACTCACAACGTGTGTGTGTGTGTGTTTGTGAAAGTTGTTGCTGTTGAGATATGCACAGAGATTTGAAGCTAGTTCTCAGTAAATGCCACCCCCTCAATTCCAGTTAATCTTATCTGCGTTTCCTTACTTGCAGTTTGAGTCACTACTTTACCATATTCAGACACGGCAATGCTGAGTGTACTGCTTGGGGTGTGGCTTATTGACCAACTTAAGCTGTAAAACAAAGCCAGGGTATATCCAGCTAACTTTAACAGCTTCAGGACTGTAGGTTAATATGTAGGCAGTTTTCTTAAGAGGAATTACGTTTTGTTATGCTAGAAGCCTTGAATGACTCCCCTTGCACAAAGCTGTTTCATCATTTTGGACGTACATTTCAGACACTTTAACGAAGTGGGAAATCATTAGTATAATCATGGGGCATATTGTCCACCAGTTAGAATGATTTTCAGATAGATAATTTGTCCACCTTTCTTGATAAGGGAGAAATGCTCATAAAGTAACATGGTAGATGTATTCAGACAAACTGACTTTTTCATCCACAAAAACTTCAACATAATTACTTGCATGTGCTTTTTAAACAGGATATATCTTTCATTAAATCCCAACACAGTTCAAAATCACAATAAGAATATACTGTACCTCTGGAATATCCATGGAAACATGTCAGTTTGTAATATGGTTGCATTCAGTTTTGTATGCGCATCAAACCATTGACTTATTCCATAAATAAGCTATATTTTCTAAAATCTATAGATAATTACCTTCATAATGATACCCCATATGTATTAGGATGTTTTTTTTAATTTTGACTGTGAGGTTGCCTAATTTAGCTTCATGAACTAAAAACTGCACAGGCAAAAGTAGAATAAACTGAGAATGAAGTAGACAAAACGTTTGCTACTATTGTTCTACGGGTATCTGTTTTGTTTGGTGAGAGACTCTCGCAATGCTGTACAGGTAGTTCATCCATAACCAAACCCACCATTTGAGAAGTGCCGAGTAAACTGTAAAGCAGTCTCCCCTGGTGTGCCGCGCAGAGGCCTGAAACCTAGTCTCCCGAAACCAAGTTCCAAGCCACAAAGCGACTTTGTGTTCCCTCTGCTTTAGAAACTACAGAAGATAAGCTTTGTCTTGCTGACTACCTTCCAGTTTTGCCTGTACAGAATTGATGTTTTGAAAGTTAGAAATTATTGGTAAATTGCCTACACGTCTGCAACATCAACCCTACACTCAAAGCAATCTTCACAGTGCTCATTGTTTCTCTTTCTGCAGCTGTGAAGTGCCTGTTTTGTACCAAGCCTTTCCCTGCTAGTCGAATTGAAGAACACGTTCTGAGCTGCCTAAGAAAAAAAACAAGACTGCCCTACAACAGTAAGTAACGGCCGATAAAACGGCATTATTGGCTATATTCGGATTCAGTGGAAAAAATGAATGCCCGAAAGGAATCGCAGAACATGCTAAAAGGGCGAACCTGAATCTTTGAACAGAGGGCACGTTTGAAAGAGAAGCCGAGACCAGTTTCTAGACGAAGGCATTTTTGCATGAAATGGGTTGCCAGGCTGCGTTATTCCAGCTGATTCATTGCGATTCTTCAAAAAATTAAACCATATTTCATAAGAACAGAAGAAAAGTCTGGGAACTAGGAAAGGCCATCGTGTTATTAAAAACATAAAAAAAAAGTTTGAGAATGAGAAAAAGGCAATTCGGCCCATCGAGGCTCGTCCCTGGTTAGCACACCATTCTCCCCTACTGGGGGGAGCTCATTTAAAAGCACAGAATCTAGTCTTAAAATGTTCCCAGTGTTTTAGATCCTACTAATTCACCTGGTAGTCTATTCCATGCATATCTAAAAAAAAAAAAACAAGGGCTTCCTAGTTCTGTTCTAAACTTGCTGTGATTCAGCTTCCATTTATTTCAGTAAGCACTTGAGCATGTTTTGGTGTCGTTGCCATTTCGACTTGTAACCTGTGTTTCTGTGCTGTGTGCAGTTGACAGTCTGGGGAGAGATGCTGGGGAGTGCTCTATTTGCCTGGAGGATCTGAAGCAGGGAGACCTGATCGCCAGACTGGCCTGTCTCTGTGTGTATCACAAGAGGTAAGGACTGGAGTGGCTCTCGTATACTAGATATGGTAAATCCGATCAGCATTCAAAGGGCATCTGCCATCAGATCAGTGGTTCTCAAACTGGGGGGGGGCACAGTATATATCCTGGGGGGTGCGTGATAAGTTTACAATTTTTTTTTTGTTTTTAGCGTGCACATCTTATATATATAATTAACATGACGCAAATCTTACTGCTGACAGAGACTTCAGAGTTCAGTAGTTTTAATTTTCTTTAAGCTCTAATCCCGGTCCTAACTTTCTGCCCTGGTTTGGTCTCCCCAGCTGTATCGATTCCTGGTGTAACATCAAGCCTTGCTGTCCAGAGCACCCCTTCGACTGAACATATCCCTGCAGTCTGAAATGAATCCTGTTCAAGACAGGTACATGTTTCCTTGTTACAAACATTCATCAACATGTGCAATAACTGCAGCTGACTAAACAGCACTGTGGAAATCGATCTCTTTGCCATTCACTTCCATTGGGGTTCCAAATGTCTTCATCTGTCTGGGTCGTGAGGGAATCCCAAAGTTTCTAAACATTCCACAAGCATGTAGCAAGCTTCATTTTAATATTCCTGTTATTCAAAAGCATGTAACGACACTGCAGGTTGCCCAGTGTACTGTTAACTGATTGCATGGTTAATCGTGACATCGTTGACCTTTTCAAAGATATATCCTAGTCCGAGGATAGAGACAGTGTAGACAGTGTTTTGCATTGCCATGTGACCATTGTCCTTAGGCTAAGACTTTGTACTTAAAGGGCAATGTCATGCCACCATTGAATAGTAGTGCAGTTTTGGAAACTAACCTCACAAAAGGTGTTAAGAGCAGGTGTGCACATGTATTAAAAGCATTGAAAAGTCATTTTCACAGTTAGACCTTTCAGACTTACGAACAACCTCCATTCCCAAGGGGTTAGTAACTCGGAGGTTATATTGTACTTAAAAATGAAGAAAATTCTATATCATACTTATTTTGAAGACCTTTGCTACATGTTTGTTTACTTTATTTAGCATATCTTCTTCAAGAAATGCTAAAAGCTACTAAAATCTAATGACGAATGTTTCCAGTCGAAACGTTGGTCATTGAATTTTTGTTTCTTGGTATTTCTTAATTTAGCACTTTCTGAGTTTTCTATAGTTACTGTAGATTCTAATTTGAACTTACAAGTCTTTGTTTGAAATTTAGGTATTTTATTAGTGAAATAAATAATATGCTGATCTTTTTTTCTCTCCAGTTTTTCCAAGGAAATTCAATACGGATTTGAAAAAAAGATAACAAAATTAAGGAGCGTTGACCTGCTTGAAGCCTTCTGATCACAACAGTGGAGTGACCGAGCCCTGATTTGAAAGGGTCTGAACATTTCTTCAAAACATTTACTGGGGACGGAACAGCATATCCAAGAAGCCAAAAGACAATTGGAAACCAATCTACCTTGTTCTACAAGTGTAGGCTGCTAGGTGGCGCAGACAGACAGACAGACAGACAGACAGACAGACAGACAGACAGACAGACAGACAGACAGACAGACAGACAGACAGACAGACAGATGGTGGGCTAATTCACAAGCCCTTCCGTCCTGCTTGTCACTTCTTCTGAAGGCTGGGGGGCTAGGTTTTGCTGGAGTCCTGGGTTCAAATCTGTGAACAAGTGGAATGTGTTTGGTTGGTCAAAGGTCTTCACTACCATCTCTGTGGATGGGTTTATTTTACACAAAGCAAGCCCCACCACACACACACAGAAGACAGGGACTTATTTTGAGTCCCTATGTATTTTAAGAGAAAGAGATCAAGGACAGAATGGCAAGCAGGGGGTGTTCAGAACTGTGACTGACTGCAACCACTATCATCTTGAATTTTCATGAGAATCATTGAAATTTATAATTATTATTATTATTATTATTATTATTATTATTATTATTATTATTATTATTATTATTATTATTATTATATGTGCTCTGCTAAAGATCTATTGCATATGGATTCAAGTTTCACATATATATATCTATTTCATAATAATTCTGTAACTTTTTTCTAATACCTTAAAATGCATAACAATCCCAGAATCTTATATCGGGGAAATAATTATAATAATAATTAAGATATTGCCAGTTGATTTGAAGGCTCTTCCGTATGGTAGTTGATCGCAGCTGGAGTTGTGTCCCGAGCTAAAGGCGCCAACGAAAGTCAAGGTGAACTACCAGATGATGGAACCTTCAGCGAGAGGGCACTATCGCTATTAGAAAACGTTATCTTTAACTTGTAATAATTTGTCGGGGACCCTTCTGCTGAGAAGTTTTAGGAAAATAGTCCCAAAAATGTTCATAAAAGATCACATGCACAATGAGAGAAGGAAAATTAACTCTTCTACTGATCTGAGCTTCCTTTTAGTTTATCTGGTCAGTGCCAGATTTCTGAATGGAACAATATTACTGAACTGTCCAAAAATGACAAAATGAATCAAATGCCATTTCCAAAATGTAAATGCCCCCAGTGCCTGAGTGAGAAGGATAGAGAATACCACAAAGAAGATAAATACTTATTAATGTACTGTTAATACTGTTATCTACATGTGGAGCTGAGATTGCTCTACCTTGCTTTATGAAATATACAGAATCCAAATATTAAAGACAAACAGTGCATTAAATAATATATATTTATCAACATATTTAGATGTATTTTTGGGAGTTCCTATTTTTTTTAGCTGACTACCTTGGTGTGGCTCTGTAACAGGGCAGAGGCTGTGAAAAAAACTGCAATGCAGAAGACCCGGGCTTGTCTGTCATTGTGGTTTTAGAGGTTTTAACCTCATCTCACTGACAGGAGACAGAATTCATAATAGCAGTGCATCACACAACACTGCCCGCTACACATCAAAACAGAAACGTGTGGTGCTCAATTAATTCTTCATTTCCTCTCCCCAAATAATGGTGATTGAACTCAGTCACTAAAGTCTCTATATTTTCTGTTTGCCAAGATTTATGCTCTGTGTTTATATTATAAGCTATTTATTTTTTTGTAAATAAGTAACGTTCCTTTTCTCTTTGTGTAATGTGATGTACCTACGGCTGAAGTTGGTTTTTCTGTGTTATTTTTTACAATATATAATTAATAACTCTTTTTGTTGTGACTGTTTTGTATTATTATTATTGTCATTATTATAAATGTTTCATGAAATCTGTTGTAAACCAAGAAGATGTTATGCTATAAAAATATGTCCTTGAATGCAGTAAATTATACAAACCCTTACACTCAGCCTTTTGAAGGATTGCTGTTGAGGTAAATGTTATAATGCGAGCTGTATTTTTTTCATGTTAACTGCTTATTTCACTGTATAAAAATACCTATTTCAAGCTATTTCTCAATTAAACATACTATTTATTAAAGCAGAAAAAAATTGCGTTGGCATGTTCAAAATTCAACTGTGCACCTCATTGCAAAAATAAAAAAGTGATTTTGTATTTGTGGGACACTCATGTCCCTTGTACCATAAAGGGTTAAAAACATGTCTACGAAAAGAAAAACAAAACTGAGATATCCGTGTTTTATACATAAATATTTAATATCTTTGAGTTAAACAGAAGACACCTGCTACCAATCTTTGTGTTGCTGCTAAATGGCACCATATTGGACTACAGGAACTATATGCCTCTGGCTGTCAGCCATCTTGTAGGGTATGGAAAACTACAAACTAGACATTCCTGTAACACAGAAGTGATTATGCAAATCGGGCATTATGATGTCTCGGATGATAATATGCTAACTTGGCAGGCTTTGTTGGGAAAGGCTTGCACAGATTCATCATATTCTGCAGCTACATTATCATAAACAGACTGCTAAAGGGACCTGAAATATAGAACTTAGATGTTCAGCTCTAGTTTTGTTAAATTAACAGATGTTTTGTCTCCTTCAAAAGGTAGGCGTGAATTCCAGACTGGAGTTAAGGCTTTGAAAATGTGGCCAAATAAGATGTGATGTGATGTTTTTGTTGGACAGTTTCTAAAGATGTACTGACAAAAATGCTTGATATATTACTTTGGAAGTACTTAACACATACATTGTTTGATACGATTATGTTGACTTGATTTCCAGTTTTATAAGCTATTATTAATACAAATACTGAACACATAAGAAATTCCACAGGTATCTACTTAAGATTTCTGCATATTGTCCCCCAGATTTGGAATGACTCGATGCAAAAAGATGAGATCTGCTGGGTTACAGAACAGGGTTCAAATTACAAACAAGTTTGAAGTTCCCAAAACAACAAACTGCAAATGTTATCTGACACTTTTTTGGAACAGAAGTATTCGTTAGAGGACATCAAAGTGTGCAATTCCATAAAGTTGTCCAGATGTTTCATAGAAAATGGATCTAGTAAAATAAAAATAATAATAAAATAATAATAATAATAATAAAAAATAATAAAAACCTCATCCAACGTTCCCCGGTTTAAAATTAGACCCAATTTCCACCTGTCTTCAGTAGCCTTGACTTTTGGCTTTTTTTAAGGTCTCAGCAAGCTTATTAATTATCTTTCATATACTGCAGTTAAAACAATTTAAAAGACAGTCCAAAATTCTTGAGTTTCAAGGTTGGTATCTTCTGCAAATTGCTGCACTGAATCGATTGCTCTTGGGAGTTGAATGGGTTTCCATGCCCTTGACAGAAACCCCATTGGATTCTCAATAAGGAGACGGCTGGGAGTTGTGTGATTCTCCAGTGCCTTGAGGGTTTATAGTAAAACAAGAAGAGGAGCCTCATTGGCAGTAGAAGGTGAGGACACTCTGTTGGTTCCCTCTGATCAGAACTGTTGGGCACCTCAGGTTGTGAGACAATGCGTCTAGCCAGGCCATGTACAGCGCACTTGGGCAGAAGTCTTTGTTTGCCACAGGCAAGCTCCTGCAAGACAAAAATACCCAATAATGTAATCCCCAAATCAATCTCTCATTCTACTATTATTTTATTTCTTAGCAGACACCCTTATCCAGGGCAACTTACAATTGTTACAAGATATCACCTTTTTTTTACATATAATTACACATTTATACAGTTGGGTTTTTATTGGAGCAATCTAGGTAAAAGTACCTTGCTCAAGGGTACAGCAGCAGTGTCCCCCACCTGGAATTGAACCCACGACCCTCCGGTCAAGAGTCCAGAACCCAAACACTACTCCACACTGCTGGCCTAGCACAGCATTCTCAGGAGACCTCTACTGTCACACTATGTGTTATGTCTGAATTTTATTGACCGGATTCTTATCACTAAGCGTCTTGCACTTGTTTTGACACTATAGTGTTAAACTGTCATGAGGTGTTTGTAAAGTAGATATACAGTTCTTGGTAACACTTCCATTTAGTTTCTCTAATAACTGTGTATTTACAGAGTAGTATCTTAGTAAATACATGTGCGCTTACACATAATTACAGTGTTATTATGCATAGTTACAATGTACTTAATGTGTAATTTTTTTGGATGATATACTCCTATCCCTAACCCTAACCCTAACCCGTACTTACATCTACTGTCCATTAAGTACATTGCAACTATGCATAATAACACTGTAACTATGTGTAAGCACACATGTATTTACAAAGTAACTACTATGTAAATGCACAGTAATTAGAGAGACTTCATGGAAAGTGTCACCCAGTTCTTAAATACAGGCTACAGCATGTTGTACACTTACAGTACGACGTAAAACATAGGCTCTATAAGGATCTGAAAACGCATAGTTCCAGACATTGGCCAAATGATATTCATTGGATTGGATTTAACTTCCAAGGCTGGTCCAACTTTACACACACACCCGTAATACACAACAAGGAGAACATCCTGGCTGGCTGTATAAAGATCCGTTACTTACACAAGGATCAAAGCTGCTTCAGGGGAGTTTTCTTGGATAATCTCATTCAGCCGGATCTTTCTTTCAGACTGCAGGAATTAAAACAGACATGAGTGAGGCAATCAAAAGGGCAAGGCACCACAAAATACAAATGTTTGTATCTGAATTTATCTTTTTGACTTACTGACTGTATCATTGGTGTATGAGTTAGCCAATAGAAATCTAGGTCGAGAGCCCGTCACAATAGGGATTGGCTGCTGATGCCAATATAAATAAAGGTAGCCACACTTAAAGGTCAGATAGGGTTAGCTTGTGTTCAGGTTATATCATTCTCTCTTGAAAGTAAAGAAATAAAAGTGACTCCTGGACTCCTACTGTTCTCATCCATTAGTGTATCTATCTAAAACAACTGCAAGATGGAGAAATATCTTATAGAAAAATGTTGGTGCATATTTAAAGTATTTGCTTAAAGGAAAGAATTTTATACAACTTTTAAGGAACTTGCTCTTGTGCATTCCACACATGTTTGGCGACGCAAATCAAAGCTCGCCGTAACACCTGGCACTGTGAACACTTGCAATTCACACAACAGAAAGTTATTAAAAGGCAAGAACCATTTACTTCAGGATGGGACATTGTCTGGTTTGACAGACCCAGATTAGGGCTAATCTTGGACTACTGATGTTAGGTAAAACAGTCCACCACTAATCTGGATTTGTGAAACCGCCAATATGGTTTCTATACAAACTCCACTTGTAATAAGAGACCTTCTGTTTCAATTGTTCCATCTCTCTGTCCGAGATCATCCAGGGGCAGTCCTTCCTCAGCTCGCGGACTGTAGCCTCGTCCCGTAAGCCATCATTGAGCCTGTAGGGGGCAGTGGAGTCCTCAAACCTCTTCATACTGGAGAAAAGAAATAGCCAACGTTGACAATGATTAGAAACTACGATTGCCATAAAGTTGAGGGTGCATTGAGTTTAAGGGACACTTCAGGTTGTCTCTTTATGATTCTGGGAAAGACTTTCCATGAAGTGTCTCTAATGACTGTGTATAGTGGTTAATTAGTAAATACATGTGTGCTTATACAACATTATTGATATAATCCGAATCGTAAACTCTAAACCTCTCCCTAACCTTTTTCTAATACAATTGTGTATTTGTATATATCGTGGAACAAGATTTACACATTAAGTGCATTGTAACTCTGCATAATAACATTGTAATAATGTGTAAGCGCACATGTATTGGCTATGTAATTGCTATGTAAATAAACAGTAATTAGATACACGTAATGGAAAGTGTTACTTGATTTTGAGGCTCTTTAAGACGTTTGTGTTCATCGTCATACCCAAAAAGGTTGCACAGCTCTGAGCTAATTCATTCTTCAACTTCCAGTTGCCAACTTTTGCTGAACTTACTTCTCAGACAGTGGGGCTTGCTCGCTGTCTATAATCACGATGACATCATGGAAGTCCAAACGGAATTGACTCAGCAGGGAAAGCATTCTGTCAGAAGAAGGATACTTCAGGTTAAGCACAAGGACAAGGGTCTATACATAAAAAAACTTTTTTTTATACATTTAACATACTGAAGACTGAAGTAGTTTAAAAAACGGTGCTCACATTAAAAACAAATTAATGCAAAGTAGGAAAAATGTGCCCTGATGAAGGCAATGCTAAGCCAAAACTTATGTTTTTTTAATGGTTTTTTAAACTAATAAAGTATTTTTTTTAATATATGCGAGTTGCAGGCTTTCCTTTAATGCATTGAGATACATAGGATAATAGACAATAGACAAGCTAATTTCTGCACATATACCTCACGGTAGTCTGGTTAAAAGTGGAGACTTTTAGTAAATAATTCAATTTTGACCCACACTTGTAGGTAAATTACCTAGGAACCCTTAACTTTTCAGCTTTGCATATTGCAATTATCCAGTTACCAAATGATGTAGAATCTTAAATTAGTCCCCAACCTCAGCATTATGTCCCACCTTCACACTTAACTTATGTTTAAACCTATTGGACACGTTTTTTGATTTGCTAGAAGTCAAAGAAGTCAAACAGGATACGATTGTTGCACAATGATGAAGAAAGCAGCTCAAATAAAATCTGCAGCTGTAAAAGCGGTGAGGGATGTCTTATGACTCAAAGAAACAAATAAAAGGGTCTTTGGTGTACGGCCAGGTTGAACTCACTCCTTCCTCTCCTCCTGTA
This sequence comes from Acipenser oxyrinchus oxyrinchus, assembly GCA_030684275.1. Classification (NCBI taxonomy): domain Eukaryota; kingdom Metazoa; phylum Chordata; class Actinopteri; order Acipenseriformes; family Acipenseridae; genus Acipenser; species Acipenser oxyrinchus. Next base: position 6,149,434 of record CM060295.1, read on the forward strand.
CAGTGTCCTGGTGTCCGATGATGAAGACCCTCACTTTACACTGTCTCCACCGCTTCTTTCTGGTGAGCAGGTATGGGATTAGGAGTGTCAGGCCTGGGAAAGAGACAGGTTTAACAGTCAGGACACAAAATCATGTTCCGAACCCATTACTAAGCAATCAGATTAAAGATACAGTCGTGTGCACATGTATTAGAGCACCCCGTTGCTTCTGTCTTTTTGAATTGTTGTGCGTATGAAATCAAACCACTGGAACTGAAAATTTTGGAAAATTGTCAAGCAAATTGAAATTTTACTGATGGGCCACACATGCAGTTAATTTAAAATAGATAGAAATAAGAGACAAGGAACACATCGCCAAAAATGGTAGAATGCATGAGACCTGAAAATGGATCAGTGTAGTTTTCAAGCAAATTTCAAAGAAGTTACCTCCATCATCAGAAATCCAGTAGAGATCAATGGTCTTCTTTCCCTGTTTCACTTGAAAAATGCTACTGACTTGTTCATCCACTACAAATCAAGACAAGAGAAAGGTTATGAGCAATTACTAAATATGCATTCAGTCCACACAGTGGTGATAATGTATGTATTCAACACTGGTTTAAACACTGATTAATGTAATACAATAAATGGGGGCTGGCAATTCTAATCAAGAATCTTTATTTTTCCATTAGTCCCTGGCCTACAATATGTCCCACTGACACATCTGTTCAGTGACTTGTCATAACATGTGCACAGATCTAGAATGCGTGAAATAAAATCTTTATAAAATACACAATCTTAAAGCAAAGACCAAAACACTTTTCATAATAGCTTCAACTAGAGGTTTCAGTCAGGAAACTTATGTGATAGATTATTTATTAAAACAGACTCTGGAGAGGCTGAGTGTTGGGTAGCCATGGGCGGGGGGTGAGTAGGATAGCTGCCCTCCCACATTAGACGAAGCCAAAAAGCAGGTGGAGGCTGGGGAGGAGGAGGTGAACTCTGGTGCACAGTGGAGAGGTAATGGATTGAGGGAAGATATAAATCATTTCCTTACCGATTATTGGACTCACTGTTTATCAAGGGTCAAATAAGAGACTAGCGATTCGACTGACAATTTGTTCTGGTATTGGAAGCACCTAAAATATGCTTGATGTTTACGTAAATTGATCTAAGGTTAAAAGTGAGTTCCCTGCCAGAACAGTCTCCCTCAATTGTACAGTATAAAAACCCATGACTTCATGTGTGATTTTTTTCTACTCTGGACCGTTATCTGCTGGTACACTTGACCTGCCCTTCACAGCACATTCTGAAAGAAGAAACGATTGTATGCAACTGGGTGTCTTTCAGAATCTGATCGCGCTGTCATTTTGGGAAGCTCACCAGTGGTTTCAGTGGCGTCATTTTCTGCCTTTTCCTCAGTTTCTGTGGCTTCATGGTCTTCAAAAGCAGGGTTAACTAAAGGAAAAAAGTACAGTAATTAAATAGTGAAAATAGTGATTTCAGGTTTAAGCCCCCCCCCCTCCCCAATTTCATTCATTCAATGTAGTATTCTCAGAACCTACTGGACCCAACTTCCACTTGAAATCAATTAAAAAATGTAATGTATTTTGAATGAAACGTTGAATTTATTAAAAGGTTTTCGGGTATACTATTAAAGCATTCCAACTGAAATCGGAACCTCTCTTTGAAAGACATTTAACATATTTATAGAGATCTCAGAACACTTTGCTTGACTCTAGATCGGAGTTAGCTGTGAGCTATGACAGTGTAAAATGAACTGCCATCTCAACCAACTGAATTAACCATATGGTTGAAAGAAAACATTCATAGCATTCAATTAAAGAACAAGCTCTGTAATCGTGAGGGAAGCACGAGTCTTATTTCGATGTCAGTACCCTAAACTCACTCATCAGCCACTAGGAAGTGATTCATTACATGTAGTTCAACAGACGCTTGAGTCACATGCATTGCTTCTATATCAAAGTATTACGCATGCACAAAACTGAAACTAAGTTACCATGAGCCTCCATCTTGGTAGAAACGTCCAACCCCTCAGTCAATCTCAGCAGACACACTCCATAGTTAATGTCAAAGGCATCACTGTAAAAAAAAAATAAAGTTGAGAAACTGTATAGGTTTGAAATAAATCTGTGAAACAAACAGATCATTGCACTTGAGAAGTTACAGAGAAGGGCAACTAGGCTGATCCCAGGACTTAATGACATGAGCGAGGAGGGCAGGTTAAAATAATTCAATCTCTTCAGCCTAGAAAAAAGAAACGGAAGAGAGGACTTGATTGAAGTCTTTAAAATCAAAAATGGTCTGGATAAAGTTAACCCAAGACACGACTTCAAATTTAACACAGAGAGAAGGACAAGAGGGCATACATTGACCCCAAGTAAAAGTAAGTTTAGAACAGAAGGCAGGAAGCACTGTTTTACACAGAGAGCTATAAATGCATGGAACAGCCCACCAGGTGAAGAAGCAGGATCTAAAACACTGGGAACATTTTTGAAAAGATGAGATTCTGTGCTTTTAAATGAGTCCCCCCAGTAGGGGAGAATGGTGTGCTAACCAGGGATGAGCCTTGATGGGCCAAATGGTCTTTTCTCGTTCCCAAACTTTTCTTCTGTTCTTATGATAGCTTGCCCATCTAGCTCATTCTTTTCCCTCTCTCCCCTGAGTTGCTGAGATGAAAAGTGGTTTCCAGGTTACTCACTGTATAGTTCCAATATAGTCATCCACGTTTCGTGGCAAGTCTTCCTGCCAATTACCCTTGAATCCCATGAAGAGAGTATTGGGTTTCAGCTTTCCCAGGCCAGTGGCCTGCAACAAGAAGATATATGAGTAACACATCAATTTTCCAGCAGATTTGGACTGCCTGTAGATATAAGATACCAGTTTGAGGAGATGATCTATTTGCACCCACCTGCATGAGGCTCCTGGCTCCATCTCTCAGGTTGTCCCCAGACAGCGAGGTGTAGAAGGAACGGATCTTGCGCTTGTTCAACCACTTGACCTCTGCACTGGTCCTCTCTTCCTGCTGGACATTCTTACAATCACCCTGGAAAAGAGGAAACAAAGCTCATCTTCATATGACCAATTCAAGAAAGCAAGACAAACACAGTGCCTCTTATAGTTTGCGGTTTATACACTAGTAAGTGTACAGTGCTAGTATAGGACAGCTGATGCCAGACTATTAGGTATGGTATTTATTTAATTTAATAAGCAAATAGTCCATAACATGTACAGCATGGAGCAGGGATTAAAACGAACTCTACAGTATATAGTGTGGAGCAGTGGTTAGGGCTCTGGACTCTTGACCGGCGGGTTGTGGGTTCAATCCCAGGTGTTTTGAGAGTAAAAACTCAACTGAATAAATGGGTAATTGTTTGTAAAAATAATGTGTAAAAAATAATGTAATTGTATGTTAAAATAATGTGATATGTTGTAACAATTGTAAGTCACCCTGGATAAGGGTGTCTGCTAAGAAATAAATAATAATAATATAACATGAACAATAAAAAAAACTCTGTCTTGTTCCATGAATTGAATGACAAAAGTATACTGTAATGATATCTTTTAGAATGTAATGTCTATGAGGAAGAAAATGACCTTTTGTAAAAAAAAAATTATACTTTAAATGGCAAAATGCTAAATTAAAAAGAAAAAGACTAGCACTCTTATGAACAATAGCGTCGCCGTTCATGAGATTAGCCCACTGGTATTGTTCAAACCTGAACCCCCGATCCACAACAGATGAAAATTTGAAGCATATATGGGAGTTGCTGTAAATCAAGGGCAGTATATTTTACACTAAAACGTTATCCTTCTTCCTTAATGAGGAGGCTGTATGGTCCAGTGGTGAAAGAAAAGGGCTTGTAACCAGGAGGTCCCCGGTTCAAATCCCACCTCAGCCACTGACTCATTGTGTGACCCTGAGCAAGTCACTTAACCTCCTTGTGCTCCGTCTTTCGGGTGAGACGTAGTTGTAAGTGACTCTGCAGCTGATGCATAGTTCAGACACCCTAGTCTCTGTAAGTCGCATTGGATAAAGGCGTCTGCTAAATAAACAAATAATAATAATAATTATGAGATCTGTTACCTTTACAAATGAACCCCTGAGCTGGGCTATGCCAGCAATGGCGGAACCAATTAGATCATTATACTGCAAATGGTGTGCCGATTACTTACCATGATTATGTTCCCACAGATCATGAGCCCGATATTCTTGGTAAAGGTACCCACAAAATCAACCAAAGCAGGACGGAAATTTGGAGGACCGGTCAATATTAAACACTGTGGCCTGCAATGACAATCAAGGGAGTTATTTACCTACAGGAGCCCGTTTGTTGCACTGGAAGACAAACTACTGAACCAGGAATAGTTATGAGACGTCTAGTAGAGTATTCAGGCAATGGAAGCAGGCTTGGTTTAAAAGGCTTTATTAATAAATAAAAAATAAAAAATAGGACACGTTAGCTAACCTTGAAGGAAAACTGACTTCTCCTCTAGATCTTCACTTCCCTGAAAAATGCTTGAGGATTGTTTTACTTTCTGACTTGAATCTGCAATTCCTTTATTATTGCACTGCTAGAGTTTATAAAATAAAACTGGTTTCAAATATGTCTGGTGTTATTATCCAATAGTGGTTTGAGGAGAAAACATCGGAGGCATTTCAGATTGCAAATAAGATTCTCCAGCATTTACCCAAGGAAGACAAAGAGAATCATGCATCACCAAAACAGAAACGCACACAAATAAAAAAAAAAGGTTGAAAAGTACCTGAAGTTTTTAACATGATCCTCCACCCCAGTGAGAGAGACGGAGTAGGAAAGAGCCAGGTTGTAGGTACCAGCCTGCATGGAGGACCCCCAGTTGATGTCTAAACAGAAACAGACAGACAGTTGTATTGAATGACTGGAATTGGGATTCTACTTATGATAACCTTCTTAGTCGCCCCTCTCTCAAAACACTAAGTGGCAAAAGGCTGTGTTTTTACTCTTGGTCACTTTTACAGGGTTCTGCATCCATTATGTTCTATGTCAGTCTGTGCTGGGGTGAGAGGTCTCCAGAGAGCTGCTCTGGGCACAAACTGAATAAACTAAACATGATCACATTGCTACAGACATAATCCATTTATCATAGGAGTACAGAAAGACTTAGTTGAAACATTTGCCACTAAAGTTGGGGTCCGTTTCAGATCAACTCCATCTGCATTATGCCGTCTCTGAATCTGACAAGCTTATTAACCATAACAAAAGGGTTTTAAAGAGCATGTTAACTTAGGTTGCTTTTAAAACACACAACTGTAGGTTTACAAATAGGAGCTAATACAACTGTAAGGGAGGAACAATGTATCAAACTCTTGGCTCCTGATCATTTAAATATACCGAATTGAAGGTAGTTATGAACCCCAGAACTGGATGCAGGGCTACTTTTCTCCCTGTGAGAAATTGATTTCCCCAGCCACCCCAATAATGGGATTTAATAGGAAAAAAGCATACCTGGTTTCTTGTAGGTGACATATCCCAGAAGGAAGACCACGATACCTAGAGCAATGAGCGCTGCCCACCAGTTCAACAGAAACATGATCACAAGGGAGATGATTGCTCCAAACAGAGCCGTCCAGCGGCTGTAGTACCGGAATGAGGGCCTCCAGCCTGCAGGGGGAGCCGTTTGAAACATTGATTATGGAGCAAGTGAGGAAGTGACTTCACATGAGGAAGTAGCTTCAATCGACAGCATCTACAGTATATAATATTTAATATTTATGTGTGCACTTAGACCCTTACACATCATTACAATGCTATTATGCATAGTTACAATGTACTTAACGTGTAAGTCTTTTTGCACGACATATGGAAATACACAATTGTATCAGAAAAGGGCTTGAGTTAGGGTTAAGGCCTATTCAAATGAGACGCGATGCGATTTGTCCTGTGATAAAATGGTACTTTCGCTGTGACACTACCTTTCAAACCAGTGGAGACAGGGGCATGCGATGTGCTAAGCGACTCTCCTCTGATTGCTCATTGGTCAGTTCCCTAGCTCATTAAGTACATTGTAACTATACATAATAACATGTGTAAGCAGCAGTGTCGAGTAGTGGTTAGGGCTCTGGACTTTTGACCGGAGGGTCGTGGGTTCAATCCCAGGTGGGGGACACTGCTGCTGTACCCTTGAGCAAGGTACTTTACCTAGATTGCTCCAGTAAAAACCCAACTGTATAAATGGGTAATTGTACTTAAAAATAATGTGTAAAAAATAATGTAATTGTAAATAAAAATAATGTGATATCTTGTAAGAATTGTAAGTTGCCCTGGATAAGGGTGTCTGCTAAGAAATAAATAATAATAACAAAGTAACTACTCTGTAAATACACAGTCATTAGAGACACTTCATGGAAAGTGTAACCCAAAATTGCTAATTTACAAATATCCCCTCATGGTAGATCCATTAAGAGTGAAACAACTGACAGGGAACTCACTTAGGAAAACATCCACCCTCATAGACCCTTGTGCTTTGTAAGAATGAAACTCATTGGAAATCCAATTCAAAAGAGGGTTATAATGTGGCACCAAAAACAGAACAGGCACTCACCTGGAGAATTAGTGATGGAGGCGTGAAAGCAACTGAAGTTGATGAGCGCGTAGGAACACAGGAAGAAATTGGAGATGATCGGAGCAATCACATTCAGCTCAGCTGTTGGGAGAAGAGAGCAGGAGGCAGATTGATTCCCTGGTACACGCAGCAGAGCCTTCTGTTTAATTACACTTTGTAAACACCATTATTACACTCATTAACACCAGGCAAGTGGGATTTTCTTGCAGTGATCTCCACTGGAGCTAAGCAGAATTCAGAGTTGCCGGTCCTGCCTGCTTTTGATGTAACTCCTGCCCATCTCCCTAATTGTTACGAAGGGACTTTGCTCCCCAGCTGTCAGGTAAGCCACAGATACAAGCAGTAAATGTTCTATAAGGACACCAATATTTCTACTACTCACCAATCAGGATAAAGGCCACAGCGATGAAGAAAGTGAGCACATAGCCCCACATGGGTTCGTTATTTTTGCCATATCCCTTTCCGAATACACCAATCAGTGGGTACAGATTGTCTCTGCAAAGGCACTAAGAAAAAAAATATATATATTTTTTAAAAGGTTCACACAGTAAAGTTTATGCACAAAAGAGCAAATTCCGAAGGTTTCACTATGTTTAACATACCTTTGTCAAGGGAAAGTGTGCTTAAAAACCAACAGTGGAGGTACTTATAGGCTTTTGGTGCCATGGTAACTACACTCACTTTACATAAAACGTTTGTCTGGTATAACAGAGGCGTTTGAGACAGTACACAGCTAGAGGTTGCTACAGAAGAGATGTCCTGACCAGGTTATAACTTCCTTACCTGAAAAACCTTGGGAGCCGAGACGAGGCAGGCCAGCGCAGAGGACAGGGTGGCAGCGAAGATCCCAGCAGTGACCAGAGGCCCGAACCCGGATACCATGCTCAGAGTCTGGAGAGAAGCACAAGAAGAAAGTTTAAACACCTGGTCTACCCTTAGAAAAGCATAGTAAGGCATAATAAAGCATAGTGATAGCAGGATAAAGCGTAGATGTATGGTAAAGCATATTACCAAACATGGTAAACCAGGGTAAATTATGGCTAATACATGGCATTACCATAGAAAAAGCATGTCAAAAGTGCACAAATACCATGGTAAACTAATACAAGGACAATTCCATCTGCAGTATTCAACAACTACATCAATTCACATTTCTATAGCGCCTTACATTATTATTATTATTTATTTCTTAGCAGACACCCTTATACGGGGCGACTTACAATTGTTACAAGATATCACATTATTTTTACATACAATTACATTATTTTTTTACACACAATTACCCATTTATACAGTTGGGTTTTTACTGGAACAATCTATGTGAAGTACCTTGCTCAAGGGTACAGCAGCAGTGTCCTCCACCTGGGATTGAACCCACAACCCTCCGGTCAAGAGTCCAGATCCCTAACCACTACTCCACATTGCTGCCCCTTATATCACAAGGATCCATTCTGTGCCCCTGTGTTTGAGAGCCATGGATTTAGCTTACGGTACCTGGTAATTGTTCAGTAGTCCTTGACTACAGTCCCCTGCTCTATAGCACTCGGTGAAGTTCCAGCCGTAGCTGCAGGCTTGCCCCTCACAGCCCACAGTCTCATTGGAGAGGAGAGTATCGTTGAGGCTGGCAGAAGCATCACGAACCATACAGGAACCTGTGGGAAGGCAAGAGGATATTCGGTCAGTTTTATAACACATGCAACATTCAATCAAAACCAACAATATCTCTTGCCACTGACTGGCAGTGCACCAGATTTGTAGATACATGAAAGGCTCATGGTTGGTTTCACAGACCAGGATTGCTGCTGATTTTGGATTGAGGTCAAGTGGTCTAAGATGAATGCGTATGGGGGGGTCTGTGAAACCAGTCGTTATAGTTTAGGAATGCTTTAACCTCACCAATGGTCGCCGAGATAGCCAGGTAAGATACGGTAGTCCAGAAGATTGCCATCAGAGTGCCTCGTGGAATGGCCACCGCAGGATCCTAGGTGGTGAGGAGAAGTCAAGCGTTAGGAAGGCAGTGGCTTACAAGCGAAAAATGAATGAATTCCTGCATTTTCAATTTCTGGAAGTTTCATGTACATTGATCAGTTTGTTTTGAAGATCAGGTGGGGGGGGGCAGTTCATAGTCTTCACACTCATGCTGTATAAATTAATCTGGACTGTTGACAACCCACCCAATCTTATTCAACAACAACTATTCACATTTCTACAAGGATCCCAAAGCACTTCAAACACACACATAAAGAAATGAACAATTAAACCAGTAAATGAGAATACATCATTTGATAAAAACAGAAATTAAAAAAAGAGGTACAAATGTGGTTTTCATTGTTAAAAAAAACTACTTTGTAGAAATAGAACAATTTAACAAATCTAAAACTAAAAATGAACAAAATTGGTATTTTAAAAAATGACAAAAGAAAACGCACTTTTGATTGTAAAATAGGAAAGCTAGTTTGTACAAATACATATTCAATCTTCATCTAAAAACAGCAAGGAATAAAACACTATTGTCTAGTGAATGCATGTTAATCTGTACAGTTGACCATGTCCCGTGATATAAAACCATTAGCCTGCCCAAGACTGATAGATTGTGTTAAGTGGTCCTTGTTGAGTTTCATCATAAATGGATACAATTCTGGGCTTGTAAAAAAGCCTGTGTTGCTTGGGAGAGGAATCTGCATTCCAGATCTTACCTTTAAATCTCCTGAGATGTTGGCTCCTGCTAGAATTCCAGTGGCCGATGGGAAAAAGATGGAGAACATTCCAAAAAAGCTGCCGTCCTCCCCTCTCCATCCTGGGACCATGTTACTTAGGAAAAGGTCAGCTGTGAGACATTGGGATTGAAGAAGAGTTCAAATCTCACAGAAGAGCATAGAAAATGTGTCCAATGACTTCAAAAGGAACCTTCATTACAATATCAAGCCTAACAGAGTGAGATCCCCTTAAACTAAGTTTATCAGCAACACCATGGCCCGTGTTAGAAAAGACCATGAAGAAATTAGACCACATTGATATATATCCACAGTAAGTACATGGACAAATTGATGTCTGACATACATACAGTTGGGCACCACTACATATCCCTAAATGTATATGCTTTTATAGGATACTAAGCTTGATCATGCCATGGCATCCCAGAGCGCTGTACAGAACTAAAATCAAAACAAAAGAGCCCATATGTACAATATACTCCAGATTTAACCAATTCTATAAAAACGCGTTTAAAAAAGTTTGTTTTCAAATTAGACTTTCAAAGAATCCAATGTTTCAACCTGCCTAACATCAACCGAAATAGAGTTCCACAAACGAGGAGCACCACAGCAGAAAAGCCCTGGCTCCAGCTAATTTAAGACTTTGAATAACTCAAAGTTCTGCATTTTCTGATCTCAAGGAACAAGTAGCAATATACAGAGTTAGTAGTTCTTGGAGATAAGATGGCTCTAATCCATGAAGAACCTTATAAGTTATTACAGCAACTTCAAAATCAATTTGGTAACTCACTGATAACCAATGCAAGGACCTGAGCACTAATATGTTGAGAATGATGAATGTGAGAGCCTAGCAGCTGTGTTCTGAGCAAGCTGAATCCTTCTGAGTTTAGTGGCATGTTTACCAAAGAAGCAGCAATAATAAGGGGCAAAAACTGCTGACCTTTGTAGTTGAAGAATCCCTTTGATTGTTTTTCCTCAGTCGCTGGTATAAGAGTCCCCACAAAGTAGTTCACAAAAGATATGACGATAACTATGAAAAACAGGATCTGAGCCTACAGAAAAAGGGAGGAGAAAGAAAATGGTTTCGAACACAGATGTAATAATACAATAATGTCAGGGTACATATTGTGATATACATATGATACGCATCATGACAGATGGGAAGGTCATTTGAATGAACTGCTTTGTTAAAATGAATAAAATGAAAGGGAAATTAGATTTATATACTTAATTTAAGAACCACTTGGTGAACTAGCATGAGATATCTTGTGCTCTTAGTCTTGCATCACAATACAAACAATACACAGCTCTGCTATGATAGGATGTGTCAAATAAAGAAAGTATAACAATTCACTAATACACCCTAAAGCTGAGGGAACATGAAGCCATTTGGAGTCTTGGAACTTGGTTTCAGGAGACTAGGTTTCAGGCCACAGCACAACACACCATGGGAGATACAGGTTTGATACAGCGACCTCAAACTAGGTCTCCCGGTCTCCTGGAACCAGGTTTCAAGCCACTGAAAAAGTGGCTTTGTGTTCCCTCAGCTTTGGGTTTCAATTCTTATCATCAGTCTAGCAATGTAATCCAACTGGAGTTATATACATCAGGGTTGAAGTTGGTCAATAATTTTTGCATGGTTGGACAAATCTCTTGCTAGCATTTCCCTACCTTCAATTCTAAAATGATCAGACGTCTCAAATCAGACTCCAGCAGAAACACTGAAAAAGATCCACTTGACACTATAACATACATAGTATTCTGCTTACCTTATTGAATTTGAGAAATCTGAACATACCTTCGATTCCCATTCCATGCCGGCCATACAGACTCCCAGCAGAACTACCACAGTGATCACACCGATAATCCGGATATCATTAATTGGGTCCACTATAGGCCCACCAGAATACTCCTGAAGAGAGAAACAAAAGCATGGGTAAATATGTTTGTCTTTACCTGGTTCCAGAAGACCAGGAGACCTGGTTTGAGGCAACTTTTCTGTATCTAACCCCAAGTCTCCCCTGGTGTGCCGTGCTGTGGCCCGAAACCTAGTCTCCTGAAACCAAGTTCCAAGCCACAAAGAGGCTTCGAGTTCCCTCAGCTTAAGAAGCAGAGGGATACTTACAATGATCAGGTCCCGCACAGTCTCAGAGAAGCCCACGGTGTGCATTGCCACAGCCACCGCGTTCGCAAAGGCAAAAATCAGTCCAATCGAGCCCCCCAACTCTGGACCCAGACTGCGGGAGATCAGAAAGTATGTGCCACCTAGGAAAGGAGGACAAAAAATAAAGTTGCAGGAATGCCAGCATACCATATACATCCCTTAAGCTGAGGGATCACTAAGTTGGTTTCAGGAGACTAGGTTTGGGGCCACTGCACGGCACACCAGGGGAGACTTGGGGTTTGATACAGAAAAGCTGACTCAAACTAGGTCCAGTGGAACTAGGTTTTAAGCCACTGTTCCTAAAAACAGATTTGTGTTCCCTCAGCTTTAATGTTACCTGTTTCGCACCTCCAGTTACTAGGAGTTTTACATGCTTTCCATTGCAGAGGTATGTTTGCCCCCTAGATAGTACTAGATCTGTAATAGGCTGGTTCTTGACTCCAACAGCCTCACTTAACTGTTCATAGATCAGAGTCAGTAGTGGCTAGAGTTCCAATTTAGTTGATTATCCAAGGGTAAGGAGCATGTAGTGTTTGCCTCCCAATGTTAAACACATCCTCCCATTCCTCCTTTCAACAGTTTCAGGGGGAGTTACAACAGGTCTGGAATACCATGGCTAATTCAATGGAAGTGGCTCAGAAATGCTTCTTGAACTGACTTGATGGTTAGTAGCTTGTTCCACCACTCTTTGTAATTCTATAACCAAATTTTAGTTTTTGAACAGATGTTGTACCATGCAAGATAACTCACCCGCCTTCACCTTCCCATTGGTGGAGATCGCTGAGATGGAGAGTCCAGTGATTGTTGTCACAAGAGAAGACAACAGGATGATCACCCAGGTAAGGCCTGCCATGAAAAGGACAAAGGAAAGAAACGTTGGTTATGGGAAGAGGACATTCAGCTTGGCAGCCTGGCCTGAACATCGGTTCTATGAGTTATATTTCGTTAACATTGTCTCCTGTCAAGCAAAAGCCAAGTGCAATGCTACAGAAAATCCCAGACAAGCATCAAAAGACTTTATGAAGAACATGTTTTCAACTATCAATAGACATTTATATTTTCCTGAAATTTCTAAAAAAAAAGAAATCTTACTGACGCTCATCTTTAAAAAGAAAAAGAAAAACAATTGAATGGACCCTGCCTACAAACAGAAGGAATTACTCTGTGCAATCAGAGGCAAAATCATTGATTTTTAAAACATAGAGCACCATTTCTTGAATCCTGAATCTGCACATATACAAAGTAATCAATGTCTCGGTATATATTGCTGTGTTCTGATAATCTAAAATGCTTGCTAAATAAGATCTGAGTCTATTCACAATTAAATAACCAGTACGTGTATATAAGCTATAACTGTGACATAGCTTCGGTTACTGCCTAGTTTTACACTGAGTCATTTCTTATGCTACAGGACCTGACAGTGGTATATATATACTCATGTTAAACATGGACTTATTCACCTATTCCAGCCTGTGCAGTGATCCAGGGCAGTCTCAAGTACAGAATAACCCCCCAGATGTTCAGCATGCAGCGAATCTAAAATAAATATTAAAATATTATTTACTTCTTAGCAGACGCCCTTATCCAGGGCACCTTATAATTGTTACAAGATATCACATTATTTTTTACATACAATTACATTATTTTTTTACATACAATTACCCATTTATACAGTTGGGTTTTTACTGGAGCAATCTAGGTAAAATACCTTGCTCAAGGGTACAGCAGCAGTGTCCCCCACCTGGGATTGAACCCATGACCCTCCGGTTAAGAGTCCAGAGCCCTAACCACTATTCCACAAACAAACATACATTTAACAAACCCCCAAACATAATGACACATACAGTAAAGGGATACGATTCATCAACTAACGTTTTTCTTTCTGCTAAAATGATTCATTAACATGTAAATGTATTTACCATTTGCAACCCTAGCACTAGGGTGTGCATCTGTAATTTATTTCCTCTTGTAAAAAAAAATCACTCAGTTACACCAACAAATAGACAAAACATGATACAGATATGAAATTAAAAACAGCATTAGAAAATTATTGATGAGATAACAGTAAATTATCAGTAGGATAAAGCTGGTAACATTTGACCTTGCATCTCTTATGATTGAGCATTTACATAGCAGTTACTTAGTAAATAAATGTGTATTTACACATCATTACAATGTACTTAATGTGTAACCCTTTCATAATGACATAACCCTAACCCTAACGCTAACCCTAGCTCTTTTCTGATATGACTGTAATTGTAAATTGTTTAGTTACAGTAACTGCAGTTTCCTCACAATGCTTTTTTTTCATATTGAATACAGCCTTTTTCATTATAAGATACTTAAATCCTCTATACTTTTTTGAGGGTATCTCCAAGTGCTGTCCTGTGAGTAGCATTCATTATAGGGCCTATGCTGATGTTATTGCTGATCTGAACACAGAGGATTGTCTGTGCTTGATGGGCTGCAACACCTGCAGCCCAGAGAGCTTAGTCTGAAAAGAAGTGACATTAAAACACTGCTGTACTCTTTATATATCAGTATTAATTAAAAGTGTGGAAAGCAAAGGAACTTTAAAGAATGGGAGCTTTAGTTGAAGATAAATACTTTGGCTACCAAAATTTATGACAGTCACTTCTTACCATCACTCCCTTGACCCAGCCGAATCGGACCGGCTGTGATTCGGGCTTATTACCCACATTGGCCTCTTCATCAGAGGGTTTGTCTGGGGTCCCCTGTGAGGGACTGCCTTCTAAGCCCCCTGGAGGAACCCCCTCACTCTCCTGGAGAATAAATAAATAAAACACCCATTTACTAAATCATTCAATCACACAATACACAGGCATAGACACACACTAGCTTCCAATACCTCAAAAGCCTTTTCAGGTGTAAGTGTAAAGCTGAGGGAACATGAAGCCACGTTTTTCAGGTACAGTGGCTTAAAATCTGGTTCCAAGAGAACGGGAGACCTAGTTTGAAGTTGCTGTATCCAACTCCAAGTCTCCCCTGGTGTGCCGTGCAGTGTCCTGAAACCTAGTCTCCTGAACCCAAGTTCCAAGCCACAACATGGCGTTGTGTTCCCTTGTTTAACAGGACGGAGGCTGGGTGCCATCCTGTAAGGGCAGGGTTAAGGTTATTAAACACACTGCCCGTTAGCATCTTTACAACTGGGGTTTGTATCTCAGTTCAGATATATTATCAGCATTCATTTCCAACTGCTGTAAATTGAACCATACCCTAGAGACTGCGTCACACAGGTAATAAAGTAATGGCAAAACATTGAGAAATTGTGAAATATAAGAACATAAGAACATAAGAAAGTTTACAAACGAGAGGAGGCCATTCAGCCCATCTTGCTCGTTTGGTTGTTAGTAGCTTATTGATCCCAGAATCTCATCAAGCAGCTTCTTGAAGGATCTCAGGGTGTCAGCTTCAACAACATTACTGGGGAGTTGGTTCCAGACTCTGACAATTCTCACAATTATTATTTACAAATCAACACAGAATGTGTGTAAATGAATTAAAAAAAAAAATCAAGACTCGAAGTTACAAGTTCACAAAATATGAAGTCAATTTCACAGCAACCACCCCCCCAATACTCACGTCAATGGCGTAGCGCAGCACATTCAACGAAGGTCGACTCTTCTTAAGCCTCCCTGGCGCTGCAGTATTGGCGTAAAACGCGTAATGGGGCACCTGGTCGAGCGTGCTATAGATGGAGGGCCGTCTGTGGTCCTGCCGGGTATTCTGGTACAGAACCGGCTGTGGCTGTGGCGACTCCTCGGCCTGCACGTCGTCGTTCCCGAGTGGTACCATGACTAACCCGTCGCTTTCGGGTTCAGTAAATGACTGTTGAGGTCCGTGGCTATTGCTGCTGTGCTGGTATACACAACCGAGGCGCGGGTCCTCGTTATAGGGTGAGGCCGACTGCTTGTAAACCGTGAAGCGGCCGACTTGTAAAGCAGCGCCGTCGTCCTTATTCAGATCTGAAACGGAGACAACCATCCCAGCGGTACACGGGGACACTCGGTACTGCAAACGGGAAGCAATGCGTTCAATAGAAACACCGCAAACACACGCCAGAACTCCCTGACCGCGGCTCTTTACCTGTTGAAAATAGTAGCAGCGTAAAATTGAGCATGGTGAAATGATATCTCGTTATCAATCGCATTATAATCTGACTTTTTCAACTGCTGTGTTGTATATTATCTACTATTAAAAGACTGCAGCCGTTACTTCTACTACAGAACACTTCAATAATAAAGCTATATATATATATATATATATATATATATATATATATATATATATATATATATATATATATATATATATATATATATATATATATCAGTTTTAATAGTATTATTAATACAGAATTAATATATTTGCGATGCTTTTAAATATGCTTTACATTTTGTTTTGGTTTTACTACAGGAAACCATTATAAGGTTTAAAACATTGACTCAAATGGTTAAATAAAACACAATACAACATCAAGTATATTTATACAATCTTTTTAAAAAATCAATCAAGGAAAACATAAATAAATCATTCTTACCTCCAGCAAATTCTAAGGTAAAGTTCTTCCTCGATATTGTTAAAACGTGGTGAATATTTTTCAGGACGACTTAAGTATCTGTTCTGTCTGTAACTCAAAACGCGTGTGTGTGTGTGTATACTCTCAGTCTGGTCATATTTATAGTAAGGACTGACCCAGTTTGTAAATCTAGACTTGTTTAACAAGGTGTGAAAGAAACCAAATACATTTCCCCCCTACTTATCTCCATCACATTGTGTTTAACGCAACAATCTCCACTGCTATCACATTGCTCAACATTGTATGCTAAATCGTCTTGAATGTGTTTAATTAGCTCGTGGATCAGAGTTCGTGAACTCATCTGATCAAGGTCCTATACTGAGCCGCGAAAGATGCTAGGACCAGGGCGCCTAAATATGAAATACATTTTCCAGTCAATGAAAAGTGTTTTGAAATGCTCCCTTTAGATTTGCACTGAAAAACGTACAAACATTCGTATCTAAAAAAAAAAAAAAAACACAAGGACATATGTAATTTGAGGAACAGAAACTACGCTGTGTATAACTCAGCATAGTTTGTGAGTATCGAACAGATCCTTAATGGCTCTAAATCCAGAACCTATTTTGGAATATTCCATGGCTTTGAAATCGTGTCTGTTTAAATGTAAAATGTGAAAGTCCGGTACCAAGCCTTGTGATCTTTCTTTTCTAAGTTTTTAATTTCTTTAATGCCCACAAGTCCCGTAGGTATAGTACAGAAAACTCCTCAAATATCTTGTTATGTATACTATAGATATTACAGTACCTCTGCAATCCAGCCCACTGTGTAATCCGTTTCAGTTTTCCGGATATTACCGATTAGAAGGCTTTGCTGTACTATAATCGTTGTAATTATAAATGTATTTTTTTTACATTTGTTGCCTATCTTGCTGTACATTTTACTGATATATATTCCATTCTGGTATTAAACTGCTATCAAGATACGACGTGGGTTGCTGGTGTGTCAATATTTGGGATGTAATTGTATGCAAATTTCAATTGAAGCCAAGTGTATTAGCAGTAATTATATACAGAGTGATGTTTGCCTCGCTGTGATACCCCATTCTAGTCAGTGGGGAGGATGGGTAACGTTGTTTGAATGTTGTAACACTGCTTTGGGGTGTTTTGGGGGGCCCAGGGGTGGCAGGATGAGACCAGCGAGTTAATCTGCGAGAACAGGAAGCGCCCCATAGCTGTTTATATTATTATTATTATTATTATTATTATTATTATTATTATTATTATTATTATTATTATTATTATTATTATTATTATTGTTGTTGTTGTTTATTTATTTATTTCTTAGCAGATACCCTTATCCAGGGCGACTTACAGTTGTTACAAGATATCACATTATTTTTACATACAATTACCCATTTATTATTGAAGAGACTTGTGTGAAAGGAGTCTACTGTACAGCTCTGGCCAAAGGTTTCGCATCGATTTATAGAATGAACACATTTTGCTTCATAAAGTCGAATGAAACTTGCTGAATAATGTTACGTTAATACATTATTATTATTATTTATTTCTCAGCAGACGCCCTTATCCAGGGCGACTTACAATTGTTACAAGATTTCACATTATTTTTACATACATTATTATTATTATTATTATTATTATTATTATTATTATTATTATTATTATTATTATTATTATTATTATTATTAATAATAATATATTTTTTACCCATTTATACAGTTGGGTTTTTACTGGAGCAATCTAGGTAAAGTACCTTGCTCAAGGGTACAGCAGCAGTGTCCCCCTGCCTGGTTCAGTATATTTCATTGTTCAGTATATTTAGACCATGAACGCGGTCTGTTTTATGCGCACAAGAGACTCGACATATTGAGAAATGCATTGCAAAAAGCCCAAGAAAGAACACTACGGTGTCAAATTTAAGATCATTTTGGAACACAGCATTTAAATATTATTATTTTTTATACTCAATCCAGATATATCTGCCAATGTATTTTTTTCTATGTTAATGTATAATTGTATTGCTTTTGTTTAATCTTATGGACTATAAAACTGAAATCGCAAACGCTTGCTTAAGGGTTGCGTTTGAAATGTGGAAATGTGTGTTGAAATGATTAGCTCGTGAAAATGGCGTTCGTCTTCCTGTTGAATGGGTCTGTGACTGGTTTCGGTGACAAATGTGGATTCGTTAATAAACAGTGTTCTTAGTTTGAAGATAGAATTCATTCATATATAGACAGAGAGAGAGACAGAGATTTTTTCACAAGTGATGTATGATTGACAAATTGACTACAAATACAAAATAAATGTGCTTCTGATATTACACGTGATATTAAACGTATATGACGTCAGATGTTATTTTTATGTCAGCTTTTAAAGGAGAGAAAATGTATTGGGACACGTCCCTTGTAGGGCCCGTTTGAGTTATTGAAAAAAAACAGGTTATGGCTAAATCAAAAAACGTGTTCTGATTCTGTATTGCTTTCAACTATCCCGCTGAGTGGCACTACCTCTGAGTTTCATGGTCTTATTATGTTGCTATCTTCAAAGTGGCCTTAATAACGCCTTTAAAACAACAACAACCACAAGCAAACAAACTGCGATAAAGATAACACTAGCCTCGTAGATTTCGTTACACGGTATCTATTGTCGTTAGGCTATGGGTTCAATAATTAAATCACCGGTTTAGTATTTATGTGTATTTCAGTGTTTATTTTGTGCCTCTAATGCATGTTATCAATCGTTTAAAATAAACCAATATATGTCGATAACATCTGTTGCATAAACATGTGTTTAATTCACAAACAATGTGGTAGGCCTACTAAAGAATAGGCCTACTAAAAAAAACGCATAGTTACAAAGAGTTCTGGTAGTTTGCAAAACTAACTGTATCAACCGCATGTTAAAATGAACTGGTTTAACCCAAGTAATTTTTTTGGGTTAGGCCAAGAAATAGGCCTAGATCATTTTTAGGCTTCAGTTTCTTATTGAGACTCTGGGGGGCTATATTTATAAATATAGTTAACAGTTATATTTAAAAGTAACTTTTGCGGTTAACACAATTAGAATACGTTATCATAACAATACAGTTAAAGCGAGATTTTTAATGTTGCCAGTTAAAAATGTTCCTAAAATTACAAACTAGGCTGTCCTGCAATAAGAACAATGTCACGTGATGGGTCAAAATCCTCTTTGAACTTTACCTTTTATATAGTTTAATCTGGTTAACACAAATAACACCACCGCCATTCAAATCAATGGGAAAAAAGTACTTCCTAGATATTTAAACGTTGTCACTGAAAGACTACCTAATTCTAACCTTGTATGGCTATAGGGTCCGTGTAACAGAAGAAGAAGAAGAAGAAGAAGAAGAAGAAGAAGAAGAAGAAGAAGAAGAAGAAGAAGAAGAAGAAGAAGAAGAAGAAGGAGTTGTGTAGATATTTTTTATAGTTTGCCTCTCCAGATCTGCAGTGTTCTCCTCCTGCATTACTGATAAACTCCAACTGTGCCTCTTTCATTATACAAATAGCAAGCGTTTTAAAGAGATAACATTGTTTGGTTTGCCTTTATTTTAGCAGGAGTTACAACGAATGAAAGAGGTTTAATGGCTGGCCCCTCTTCTTCATCAAAGTGTCGGTGTTCAGCATTTGAAATGTTTTCCTAAAATATCGTGGTTTTCTTTCTTAAATGGGGTGTGATTCATCAGCGTTTTAATTCGAAAACCCGAAATTCACACCTGCAAAATTAAAGCCCCACAGGCTGCCTCGTATGGAGAGAAAAAAAAGAAAATAAATCTCATGAGAGCCAAGAACTTCTGGTGGAGGAGGTTCTTAAAAACAAGCCGCAATTATTTGGCCGTCAAATGATTCTTTTACTAATGAAGTGTGGGACCAAAATAAAATGTAGTTGGGCCCACCACCACCGGAAAACAATACGAGGTACGAAATCGGTCCAATGATCTACGAGAGAAAGTTCAAATACAATATTCAAACTGAGGCAGTGGTACCAGGGTACCAGGGTACCAGGGTACAGGGGGGTGTAACCCGGCCTGCTCGCCACTGATCACCACTGAAGAACGGATCCTGTCTATCTGCGGTATGCGCGCTCTGAAGTGTTCTGATAAAGAACAATGGGACACGTCTGAGGCTTACATGAAGTGACCAAACAGAAACGTGGGGGTCCGTTTCCGTTTTTCTTCTCCTATAGAACCAACATTGATTGTGTAGCAGACTGATCCTGAAGAAAATGGCTTTTTCAACCAATGTGTCGCCCATATTTACAGCCACAGCCCCAAAACCCCATTCCCTATTTTATTCTCCACTGCGTTGAATTTCAATTTCAATTCATAGGAGCAAAAACCAAGGAGGCCGAGTTGCATAATTTAAAGGGAATGTTATATCAGATTGAATGTTTTGGGCTTTTTTAAACACAAACTAAAATGGAAAAGTGAAAATGATCTGTATCTGAAATATGTCCTGATATTAAAACAATTAGCCTGGGACTGGTTTTATTTTTAATGTGCAACTCCTCCAATAATGGAATTAGAACATTTTCAAAATGCAGCTGTGAATGAAACATTAGGAATATTTCATTTATTTCCTTTTTACACACTAAAAAGAAAGAAATGAAATATTTGATGCATTAAAAATATAATAAATCATTTAAGACTATGATTATATTTATTATTTTAGGCGAAGAGGAGCTGGATGTTGAGTTTTGATGAGACAACACTTTTTTTTTATGAAAAAAAAAACGTGTTTTTTTCCCCGCGCTAAAACTGCAAAGCCACGGCCCCATTCATGTTTCAGTGTTAACTACGACTGTAAAGACTTGTTCTTTACGTCAGAAACATTGCACGAATCACTTGCATTTTCCGACTTGTATAGTGAATCGTGCAAATTAGCGAAAATTCCGATTGTGAAAAATAGTCGCTTTTTGGTATGACATGACGTCACACAGTTGTCGGAAAAACCACACACACCTTTGATGAACGAGAAGCCGTTCTTATGCCATTCTAAATCCATTCATAATAACAAATGAATCAAACATGAATAGAGGCCAGTAGCACGGCGGAAAACGCTCGGGGTCATTGAAAAGATGAATGCCCTAGACTTCATTCCTTTTCATTAACGGTGTCAACCTGAAATGCGCTTCACCCACCAAACCACAAGATGGCGCTCAAAGACTGAAAATGTCAGTACTTCTCTTTATAGGTAAGTATATATAATACATTTGGAACTAAGAAGTCAGGATGGCCGAGCGGTCTAAGGCGCTGCGTTCAGGTCGCAGTCTCCTCTGGAGGCGTGGGTTCGAATCCCACTTCTGACAACTTTATTATTTATTTATTTTATTCCAGTCTTTGTTCTTTTGTACCGCACCTGAATTAACGACCTGTCTTAAATATTATGGTTACATACAATAGTGAGCAAATGTATTAGAAAACCCCATTGCTTCTGTAGCTTTGATTTGCTGTGCATATTAAATTAAACCACTGGAACGGGAAATCTTGACAAATTGTCAAAATAGGCAAATTAGTGATTGTCTAATGTAATTGATGTCGTTAATAAGGCCACACGTGTAATTAATTTAAAATACTAAGAGACATATGATTAAAGCACAAAGCGGTCTAACATTTTCACACACGAGTGCCTATTGTTTGTATATCAGTGATTACTGATCAGGAGTTGAAATTCTCACCCCCAGAGGTTTTCATGCAGGCAGATATATAAAGGGTATAAACGACAAATATTGAGGTGTTCTAGTATATTTGCACACTGATGCAAACTCAGAACATTTAGAACTCGAAGGACTAGCTTTCCTCTCGATTCTCTTCAAGAATGGATGACGTACCCTGCAGCTGAGCAAGACAACCGTATTCTTGTCGGAAGGATAGGACAGTCAATCCCGTGATGCAGTTCGGTACTCCACTACAGGCGCCATTTGTGGAGCCCACTCAGTACTGAATACATTGCGGCGATGCGGTGTAGCAGAGCCAGGATATACAGGTATTTTTTCAATAAGAACACAAAATATCGTTAATATAAAGTGACTGACTGTTATTTATGTGAATTAATACTTGATTATGTCAAGAAACATTTTGCTCCGCCCACTTGTGACATCATTTTCCTAGCTTTCGCTATAGTCCTAGATTCTTCTAGAAATGTCTCGACGTGTTCTCATCTTCTTCCTAGTTCTAGGCTCCATAGCTCAGGGGTTAGAGCACTGGTCTTGTAAACCAGGGGTCGCGAGTTCAAATCTCGCTGGGGCCTGCCTTAGCTTTTTATATCGAAAAATAGTTTGTAATTCGGGGTTACATTTAAAGCATGTAAAATCAATTTTGAGTTTCGGCTAAACTATTTTGTAAGATACGTGACAGAATGAAGCTAGATTTAAGTATAGTACTGTATGTTTAAGGAGAGACCTTAAATGTATTGTTTCAGGACAAACCAGACAACACAGCAATTAGCAATTGCCCCTTGTGTTTTTTTTTCATTCGCTCATAATAGTAAATCTTATTTTAGTAAACCCTTTCTAAAATAGGAAATCGTATTAAATAATCGTATTTTATAATATAAATTGTTTTTTTTCATAACAAATTAATCGGGCACTCATAACCGCCCACCGTTTTTCTTATTTGGTTGTGAATATATTATATGTTCTTGTACTGTGATAATATCGTTTGAAGAATGACCTAACACTATCACTGTTTTTATGATTGTTTAAAGAGTTTGGGTCCTGTTTGAATGCTTGGTCTATTTTTGCCACTGATTTTATAATGTGGTTTTTGATTAGTTACAACATTGTGGCGTAATAATGCAAATCTAGACTAACCCTCACCCTTAACCTAAACTTAACATTAGGAAAAAAGTGAATTCCAACAAAACAACAAGCAGGGGATGCAGAATTTTACGGGATGCAGAATATTACACAAGACTGGGGGGGGGGAACTGAACCAGGAGAAGGGGCCGAATTTAAATAAAGTCTGATTAAGCAGCAGCTTTGATTTACTTGTGTACCAGTTCTCTGCAAACCCCATTTTCACTAGTAATCTTCAAAAACAGCACTACTTCACAGCTTAGCTAATTTACATATCAACCCCCACCTTTCCCCTTCATTTGCATGACGTCGGGTGAAAAGACCGGTTTACTCAAGTTAAATAAACTGAGCGAACGAACCTTCCCCCCCCCCCCAAAAAAAGCATTTTACACGAGATAATTTTTCTCGTGTAAATGTCTCGAGTTTAAAAACCCTCTCATGGAAACCTCATGAATGTCCCCACAATCACGTCCAGTTTGCCACTACAATATAATTCCTTTTCGGTTTGTATACGAGTTGCAGTTTCCCACGGTCATTTTTAATTTTTAGAAAAAGAAGGAAGTTAAAGCCTGGAGTTCAGGCTTTGACAATGTGGCCCAATAAAGAAGTCTCACGTGATGTGATGTTTTTGTTTAACAGTTTCTAAAGACTTTACTTTAAAAAATCGATTGATATATTACTTATGGAAGCACTTAACCCATACATTGTTTGATATGGTTATGTTCACTTGATTCCCTCTCTTCAGACCCATGTATTACTCAACCCTCTTACTCAACCCCGCTAACCAGCCATGGTACACGTAAAGAAAACAGCACGGTACGGTTTTATTTCACCACTTTAATATTGTTCAAAATGTTTACAGGAAACTTTCCTCCACCCGCAGCTTCTCATAAATACATGATCCATTTACAATAATCTTAAATAAGCAAGAATGAAATTCACCATAACTTATATAAGGTTAAATAAATATGCAAACAACTGACAGCATTCATAACCACATCTTCAACTCTGGGAACCAATAAAATAAAATAAAAACGTGTACAAATCATTCATTAAACCACATTAAACACATTCGCTGGGTTCCACAGACCAGGAATAGTACCCATTCTAAAGTTGGGAAAAGAGGTCCAAGATTTGAAATCAGTTCAATAAATTAAATACTGTTTATTTAATTGACAAATGCACTCCCTATCCCTAATAAAAAAAAGGCATAAATTAAAATGGACCAAAACCAGTAACACAACTAGTGCAAATTATTATTATTATTATTATTATTATTATTATTATTATTATTATTATTATCAAACTGTGCTTAAAATCTGTATCATAAAATGTCATTTACAGTATCGTTGTATATATATTGCACATTAGACACTGGTGGCAAACTCAAATCAATGCAAGTGTTACTGGTTAAATAAAACACAAAGCAAGGAATTAAGTAACTTTGCAAAAGGAATGTATAGAGTTAAGAGAAATCTTATTCAAGCACGGACAGGGATTCATTCCTGATTGTTGTAAACCTGACAGCGATAGAGAGATATATAAATTCATTTTGTGTACCATTACTATTTAAAAACAAAACTCCTGAAATAAAAAATAAAACACTTAACCAAATATTATATGACTGTAGTAAACCAGATTCTGTTCATTTACAGACTGGAAGAGAGACTTTTATATATAACTCATGAGATTTTTTTTGTTAAGAATGTTTTTGCCCAATTAATGAAACAAGCCAAGCATTTCAATGACGTTTTCAGCAGTTTCTAACTGGGGAAAAAAACACGTGTGACAGTAAGTATTTGTTTAATAAACCGACAAAAAAAAGACTTTAAAAATCAAAGTTTGGTTGTCTCTCAAAAATGATTTTAGATCAGTTGAAACACGCACACCTATATAAAATCTGAAGCCTCATACCCATTTAGCATTTAAAATCTACTGTACAAGCTCCCACCTACATCAAGTGCAAATAAATTGCAAAACATTCAAAAAACATTAAGTGCCATCCTGCGTGAACTCTCCCACTGCCACAACGGAGTACCAGGGCTGTATTGTCTTAGCTTTACTATTTCAACACAGAGGCACAATTGCAAAATGCTCTATGTTCTATAATCGGCATGTTGGAGGACGAGTTCAGACATTTTCTAACATTGGAAAATAAAGAAGTGTGTGTGTGTGTGTGTGTGTGTGTGTGTGTGTGTGTGTGTGTGAGTGAGTGAGTGAGTGATTTAAAAGAACTGGTCTCCACTAGTTGAAGGCATCTCCATATTTCAAATAATAATAATACAAATCAGCATGTTTAAACATAACCACTCAACAACTATCCCTGAGGATTTCTTTTTCAACATACATATTAACTGGGGCTCTTACTGTACACCATATTAACAAGTTAAGGCAATTAAGGATTTACATTTTTTGTCTGAGCTGTTTTCGCATGTTTAAAAAAAAAATTAAAATCAAGTAATGCCAGTTTTACCTAGGTAGGCTCAATGCAAGTATCAACTTTTATATTCTGCAGTAAACTGCACTGGTTAAGAACAATATACGTCCTGCATGGTAGTCGATGAATTTCAACCCCTTGATTCAGACTTGCATTGCCTAAGCATTCTACAATATTAAAAGGTGTTGAATGGAAATTGGGCTTGTGTGGGTGTCATATGTTTGTATAAATGACGTGATCAAGCAGCGGGTTTGCAACGGGACTTCACTTCAGACGTTATGTTAAGAGGGCGGCAATTCCAGACTCATCACACGTTGTTGTTGTGCTCCAGACGTTCGACGAAGCTGGAGATCATTCTCTCCAGCTGGCTTGCTCTCTCTCTGCCTGTCTGGAGCACCTCCTCGTGGTTAGCCTTGCTCTTGCTGTCGTAGTCCATCACGGCCTTGTTGGTAATGAGAGAGAGCCCAAAGACACGCATGCCACAGTGGCGAGCAACGATCACCTCATGCACTGTGCTCATGCCTGCAGAGGAGAAAGCACAGTTAGTGACAGGGACAATACATCTGGCACTGCTGCCGAGGGAAACCGTTTCACAAGCAAACAGCAACATGATCTAGAGACCCTAGCAAACCGGGATTGTATAGAATTAGTCACAGAACATAGCGACAAACTGATTGAGTAGCAAAGCAAATGAGCGACGTGCCAAAGAGTGTTACTGGCTGGTATTTAAAAAGAGTCATTTTAAATTTCTCTTAAATCTTCTTTACTGTTGCAGAGTGCTTCAATATTGAGTTTCGAAAATGTGCTATAAAAAGGTGCACGGTACTAGGACATATTGGGACATGCTTTGTGAATACATTCTCCAGACAAGCTCACAGCAAGCCCAGGTATATTTATAGAAAAATTCTAATACTACTACTACAGTATTGGAGAAAGAGAACACTGCACTACCAAGAATGAGTGAAATCATCCAATGGGAATGGAATTAGAATTACACATGAGCAGAATACTATAGAACACGAAGAATGTTCTCACAGTGAGAAACACAACATGGTCCAGTGAATCACTCAGCTTGGAAAGGTGTGTAATTGATCAATTGTACGGCAATTACAATTACACTGCAATTAATTACAAATTACGCAATTACAATTTTAATCGAACCCAGGTCTGTAACAAATCAAAAGTACAAACCAGGCAAGAATTACCGAATAATTTTTGTTTTTTAGCACTCACCAACAGCATCGGCCCCCAGTCTCTTGAGCATTTGGCACTCAGCGATGGTTTCGAAGGAAGGTCCACCCACCACGCTGTACACACCCTCCTTCAGGAAGTCAGAGAAGCCCAGTTCCCTGGCTACAGTCTGGGCCAGCTTTCGCAGGTCACGGTCGTAGGCGTCAGACATGCAGGGAAAGCGTGGCCCAAACCTGTTAGTAAAACAAGCCCTGTCAAAGCATTCTGGACACTGCAGGCAAAGATACAGAGCCTCAGAGGAACAGCTTAGTTTCTATCAGTTAAAACAGCAATAGAAAACTACACAACACAAATATGATATAGTGAAGAGCAGGGCGTCCCAACCGTGGTCCTGGGGACCCCATGTGTCTTTTGGTTTCCATTCCAATAACTCGCTTAATTAGACCTTTTTACTTGTTTTCAGCTCGTTGGTCTACATGTTTGCGACCGGCTTGTTAAATCTTTGGATTTGTCCTGCACCTCTCGTCATTGGGTCCCACCAGAGGGCTGTTCCCAGCGAAGCCTGGCAAGTTGAGATGGTCCTTGATCAGCATCATGTCTCCCACCTCGTAGTCCTCGTTGAGGCCTCCAGCTGCGTTCGTCACAATGGCTGTCTGCACGCCAAGCAGCTGGAAAACGCGGATCGGGAACGTGATCTGGAACGAAACAAAGACCGGATCAGAACTGGAGTGAATGCAACTGGGGCTCGACTCCCCATGACCTCAGAGATTCTAAAGGGGTCACACCGCAAGGTCATGGAGATTTAGAAATTCCCAGTGGCAGCCATTTTAATTTAAATGCCAGATGTGACATTAAAAAAAATATATATATATATATAATTTAAAACGCTGTACTTAACCAGTTAAACATTTCTTTTGGTAGCAATTGAATTGTGATCACTAATTGTACATATAATATTTCACTGGATTGGCACTTTAGTATGTTATTAACTGCGGTATATTAGTAGATGTTGGAAACTGTTGTACTGTGATTATTAATCAGGGGCGAGAGGGTAATTATTATTATGCTACTATGAATTGTAGTGGTTTTCTTTTTGTTATAACTATGGATTTGTTCAGAGGGAATAATTGCATTATGTTTGAGGAGATAACTTCAAGTTATTTAAATTGTCAATTGCAAATTGCTCCTTCCTGTAAATGTTACTTTATTTGTATTATTTTCTTTTTCTAGTTTATGTATTTTCTTCCTTTCTCTACACCTGCCCAGGGACTGCCAATGAGGGTAGTTACAGTTAAGACCTAATAGTGAATCTCTTAAAGGGTTTGTCTTTGCTTTTGCTGTAGCTGGAAATAGAGATGAAATAACTAACATGATCAAAAGCAGGAATTCAAAACAGCAGTCAATCACACAGACACACGCTACTGAGATGTACAAACGTGACAGACAAACACGCTTACCTGCCAGATGGGATAGCCCTCATACATATGGAATCTGCCCTGCATGCAGACACATGATTTTCCGTTTAGGGTTCCGAAAACAAGTCGCCCAGCGTGGCCTTGCACTGCAACCAGAAGTAACACACATAGCTCATTCTCTGGGATATCAAGGCACACTGATAACTGGAACAGGTAATATCTTGTGCTGTTTTCTTATTCCAAAGAATTGATGAATAGATTAGAAAGACGTGCAAAACTAGGATTCTGAGCACAGTTGTGCAAAGGGTGCTG
The DNA here is from genome assembly GCA_030684275.1 of Acipenser oxyrinchus oxyrinchus. NCBI lineage: Eukaryota > Metazoa > Chordata > Actinopteri > Acipenseriformes > Acipenseridae > Acipenser > Acipenser oxyrinchus. The sequence goes on from CM060295.1 coordinate 6,177,646, forward strand.
TGTTCTGGATGCTATCAAGAAAATAATGTTTTATTGCCTGAGAATAGGACAATAAAACTGACCTTATCCAAGTATATTATTATTATTTGTTTATTTAGCAGACGCCTTTATCCAAGGCGACTCACAGAGACTAGGGTGTGTGAACTATGCATCAGCTGCAGAGTCACTTACAACTACGTCTCACCCGAAAGACGAAGCACAAGGAGGTTAAGTGACTTGCTCAGGGTCACACAATGAGTCAGTGGCTGAGGTGGGATTTGAACCGGGGACCTCCTGATAACAAGCCCTTGTCTTTAACCACTGGAGCACCCATTTTTGCCCTGAAGCTTGTCAGTATTCACTCTGACTAGTTATTCCAAGCCTCACTGTCTTCACAAAAGGGAACTTGTCATACTTATTTGAATGAATATTTGATTCACACTAACAGATGTCATCCCATGCATACAGTATAGTTGACAATTATAACCCTGAGCACAATCTTTTATGTATTTTATTTAGAGTGCCCAATTATTTTACCCCCAGTGATTTTACATCAAGCCGCACGAATCATCCATTCCCGTACCTGTGCTCTGTAGGAAGTTGGGAATGTCGGAGTAACTGAACACCTTCTGATCCTTCAAGATCTCAGCCAATCCGCCCAGCCCAGAGCCGCAGATGATAGCAATCAGGGGGCGGTGCTCTGTATTCGCTCGCAGCCAGTCAGCAGTCACCTTGTACTCCTCATAGGTGTACCTGCAAGACAGAGATTAACACACTCTCATGAAGTCGTTAATCTAGGAAATGTACCGCCGATGTTGCTGTGTACTTCAACAGACCTAATGCAGGGGTCATAAAAAAGTCTTTACAGACAGTTTACTCTAAATTCCTGTCGCACAGACAGGTTTACAGTAAATCTTGGGCAACGTGCCTGTTCTATTTGGTATCTATCCTAATGCCACAGCCCCAAGTGGACTGGGGTCTTTAAAACTAGTCTTATGTTCTCTAAATGTAATAAATCCAGGACGAAGTAATCTCTGCGCAGTTGCAGAACTATCCGTCTCTGTTTATCATATTAAGTTAAACGTTTAATTGGCTTGAAGTTAAAAAATGTTAGGAGAGTGTGTGCAGGTACTAATAATTGAAAACACACAGCTAAGACGTTACATGGAAACACACATTCTGTCTGAGATCTGTGGGGGGATAATTGATGGCCAGCCTCAAGTAATTTATCATGCTTCTTAAATAACTAATAGAGTGCAATTGGGTGCAGTATGAAACCGACTGTCTTCATATCATTTAAGATGCAGGGTTAAATACCAAATTACAGTTACAGGCAAAACAAACAGATACTGTCTTTGTGAGCCCTACAGCCAAACCAACTACCCACAGCTGCCAAGACTTTATAAAATAAAAAATGTGATCTGTTCACATCCTGCCACAAGGCAGCATTCCCCAAAGCACAATAAAGAAGGCTTTAAAATGTGCTAAGCATTACATGCTTCGATTGCGTTTCAGTGAAGACAATGAACTACAACTCTGAGCGCACTGCACACAACTGATCCACTGTTGGAAAAAAAATGACATCAGATTATGAATATCAATTCAGAAGAGCAATGCAGGGAAATGAATATTTAATTCCCATGGTGGCCACTAGGGGACTATCAATTCAAATTTGGATATTATGATTTATTTCTTAGCCAACACTCTTATCCAGGGTGACTTACAGTTGCTACAAGATATCACATTATTTTTACATACAATTACCCATTTATACAGTTGGGGTTTTTACTGGAGCAATCTAGGTAAAGTACCTTGCTCAAGGGTACAGCAGCAGTGTCCCCCACCTGGGATTGAACCCACGACCCTCCGGTCAAGAGTCCAGAGCCCTGACCACAACTAGTTTTTACACAGTATTTAGTAAATACTTCTCAAACTGTGGGGGGTTAAAACACTTTTATTCGACTTGGAAATCGCATATTAAACTGCACGAGGGCTCAAGTGTACATCTGTCCGGTAAAATACGAAATCTGCTTTTCTTAGGATCTCTTCATTATAACCGCCAACCGATGCAACTAGCAATTGAATATTACGTTAGCAAAGAGAGAACAAGAGGGCATACATGGAAGCTGAGTATAAGCAGGTTTAGAGCAGAAGGTAGGAAGCACTTTTTTTATTTTTGCATGGACTAGCCTACCGGGTGAAGGTAACCACTTCCTGACTTAAATCTCTAGTCACTTAAGCTGAGGGAACACAAAGCCACTTTTTCTAGAACAGTGGTTTGAAATCTGGTTCCAGGAGGACGGAAGACCTAGTTTTGCTGTATCAAACCCCCAAGTCTCCCCTGGTGTGCCGTGCAGTAGCCTGAAACACAGTTTCCTGGAAGCAAGTTCCAAACCACAAAGGGGTTTTGTGTTCTCTCCTCTTAACAACAGCTGCAAAAGGCACAGTGTGTCATGTTCCAATGGCTGGTATGAGAAAGACAGTAATGAGTGTCTCACCAGTTTCAAAAGCATAAAGAATGAATCACCAGAAATTACTGGACAAACGCATTACATAAGGGGGAAGTTAAACCACATTTCTATGGGGCAATGAGTTTGTTACACTGGAATCAACCTCTTTTTTTTAAATCCATTTTTGTGGTGAAGGTTCGAATTTTGCAGAAGTTATTACATATTTGTATATAATAATAATAATAATAATAATAATAATAATAATAATAATAATAATAATAATAATAATAATAATAATAATAATAATAATCCTTACCCTTGTTTTTGTTCAGGAAACATCTTTAGGAGATTTGACAGTGGTAAATCCGTGAATTTGTTATAATTGTTATTATTATTTTTTCACAATATCGAGTCTTGTTACTTTATAACAGAATAGCTTCTAATGTCTCGCAGATGTCTGTCTCTGATGTCACAGTGGCACGATGGATCCAGCCGGTTTTATAAAAAGGCTTCCGTGTTACGTCAACCTTGTTCTATTTGTGCTCGAGCGGGGGGTTGTCCTCTGACATACACACACCTCCGCCGTGTCTTCAAACAAGTACGCGTCCGGATTCACGGTGAAGTTCAGGAAGTTGGATTAAACAAAATCCACACTACAATCACGTAAATAGCCGCACGGGATTATTCATTCGTTTTCTATGCCTGCTTCTCGTTATGAGGGCAAGTTAAATATATTTACTCTCTGTATAAACAAAGTTTAGAAATTCCAGATTAAACAAACAGTGACATTCTACCAATATCAAAAATATATAATTTATTACGTTTTGAGAAAACAATCGCTCCCTTCTGTAATGTTAATTTATTTGTATTAATTTCTTTTTTTTTTTCTTCCTTTCTCTACGCGTGCCCAGGGACTGCCAGTGAAAATGAGCTCGCAGCTAAATCTGGGTGCAATACATGGGTTGACATGCCGTACGTGTTAATTGTACGTCGTCCCTGTGAAATAAATACACAAATACATATAAATAAGTGCAAATTCAAAACGTGGGAGCGAAGATGTTTATAAACCTTATAGAACACTGGAGCCCAGCTGCAGCTGCAGTTGTGGGATTTCGCTTATCTTCTCAACCAGCCGGACAACACAGGAACAACCTTATAGTCTTATAGCCTAGTAATTGGATTTTTAATGCTACTTGCATATGGTACTCGTGAATTATATATATATAAAAAATGTTGTAACTATTCTTGTTATAAGTGTTTCATGTATTACAAGGCACCCTAGGCACGGGCCTCAGTTAAAATCATACCAAAAATTATTTAGCCCTTTAATGCTTTGCCGCAAATAACCATGCATGTCATCCCTCGTTGTGTGCATACATGAATTCCCAAGTCCCGCTGATATCTACAACCTCTGTGCTCTTCAAAATCTGTATTATTATTATTAGTATTCGCCTACTTTAAAATGCTAACTTGAAAATTGTACCGGATCAATTGCAGCGTACCATCAAGTGGACTAAAATGCGGTCTAGAAAATCCTACAAATCTGTACTAACTTAATCCTGATTGCAGTGTAGCCTGATCTGAACAATCCGCTTTGCAGTATACTGTAGTCTAAACCAAGCTTCTAAACCAAGCAATGATCCTTGCAATCCTAGCAGTATCTGAGGAAGATCATTTCAACCGATACAGTATTCTGATAATGGGTTTGAAGGAAACTGACGGTAGAAGTTTCAATATCTCAATTTTATTTACAGTATTCAAACTTTTTTTTTTTTAGGTAAGTGAATATTTTTGTACAAACTCCATAATAGTAATTAATCGGAAGCTTACTTAACATCAAATAACATACGTTTTTAGCATAAACTACATTTTAATGGTGTTGCTATACACTCTTTTATTTATCCCGTGCCAAAAATAAACTGCTCATCTCTGCTCTTAATTAATAGCCTGTATTGGTAAATATATTTGTATTTTAAGCAATATAACCGATCATTCTCTAATTGTGTTTACCACCAGCTGAACAAAGTACTTCATTTATTTTACACGATACCATTTTTCTAACAAACTGCTGCACCGCGTTGTTTTGAGCAAATTATAGATCTTAATAATAGAATAATTCATACTGTGGTATATATTGTGGAAATTTAGGGTTCTTTTAAAGTTTTTAAAAGTTTTTTAAAAAATACATAAAATTGCTATGCCTTTTTTCAGCTTTTTGGTGTAGTAAAATATGAAATGCGAAATCATGAAAGGATGTGTTTGACAGCGCCTGGATACACAATCATTACACAACAGAAGCACATCGGCTCGGTGTGCAGGACGGGAGTTTTTCTTTTTAATGTGGTGGTGGGAATGCAAAGGGTCTTGTGCAGGGCTAGTTGTTTTAAAATATTTTATATATATTAAAAAAAGGTTCCCCTTTATCAGGGCCCCTTCGAGCGTTGGGCCCCGGGGAATTGTCCCCGTCTTCTCGGTGGGCCTGATCACCCTTAACAACGTTTGCTTCATTAAGTCATATGTTACCTTAAAATATTAAATTACATACCGCGTTGTAGTTTTCCATATACTTAACAGAAAACTGTACTGTAACACTTGAAATGTATTTGCTTACAATTGTAAGTCGCCCTGGATAAGGGCGTCTGCTAAGAAATAAATAATAATAATAATAATAATATGGCTTCCTATTATGGCTTCCGGTAGACTTTTGCGATATCATTTAGTAGTTACATTGATTACATAACTACATGAAGAAAGACACATTTTTATTAAACCGAACATATTTCAGTACAAACAGATGTCCTGTTGTTGTGCAGATTTCAAACTGACAGATTACATTTAAACTGCCTATACTTCAGGCACAGACAAGTTTAATTACGTGGTAATGGACCGTTTGTCACTGTGTAACCCTTAACCTGTTTGTAACCCCTAAAAAAAGTGTTATCATATTCCCTCACTATTTCTAAACACACACACAACTTGGTCACGTGGGGTGGCTATCATTTGCACTCAACTGCCGGTAGGTGGCTGCAGTTTGCAGGGGTGAAAACATTGGAGTTTCGCGTTTTAGGTAACCTTCCCCTATATTGTGCGAGACCTTCTTCTCACAGATCGGACTGCCCGAGGAGGCTGTGTGGTCCAGTGGTTAAAGAAAAGGGCTTGTAACCTGGTTCAAATCCCACCTCAGCCACTAACTCATAGTGTGACCCTGAGCAAGTTACTTCACCTCCTTGTGCTCCGTCTTTCGGATGTTGTGTTCATAAAAGACTACAAACAAACAAACTTGGTCTAATTGTCATGAAACTTGATATTACCATTACATAGCATGTAGGTTGTTGAGAATATCATATTATCTGAATATAAGGAGCTGTCTCTGTCTGTACATCTATCCATCATGATGTCCCCCGTACATTTCTTAATATATCTGGAGAACAGACTATTAGAAGTATATAAATTGCAAATGGGGCAGCAGTGTGGAGTAGTGGTTAGGGCTCTGGACTCTTGACCGGAGGGTCGTGGGTTCAATCCCAGGTGGGGGGGGGACACTGCTGCTGTACCCTTGAGCAAGGTACTTTACCTAGATTGCGTAAAAACTGTATAAATGAGTAATTGTATGTAAAAATAATGTGATATCTTGTAGCAATTGTAAGTCGCCCTGGATAAGGGTGTTGGCTAAGAAATAAATAATAATAAATTCGTATTCTATGCTGTACTGTTGATATACGTTGCGATCATCAACGTCTTAATTTCAGTGACAAGGGATGGAGGTAACTGATATACTAGTGAAGAGCAGTTGCAAAAAAAAAAGATTAAAAGGCTTTAATAGCTTCTTTGGAATCAAGAAATAGGGTATGGTGGGACTTGCAGAGTTGAAAAGTTACATGGTCACATTGTCTGAATGGAATAAGCAAGGCGGTTCAGTCACAGGACTTGGAATACTAACAAGTTCAAATGCAGATCATGGCCAGCTCAAACAGACAAAAAGGCAGATTTAGAGGGGAAAAAATCACTCACTCATTGTGAAAGCAGCAGAAACGGCAAACAGTAAGGGAGATGTGTTTTTAAAACGTATACTCTACTACAATTGCAAACAAAGAAACACATTAATATATTTATATGTAATTTAATGCACACATTTATGGGGCATTTTAGCTGTGGCAATTCAAAACCATTATTAGCATTTAATAAATGCCTAATAGTGCGTTTACTACAGTTAATCACAAGTTTGAATCATTCAAATCATTTATACGTTAAAATTATGTGTTCCACATTCTCCAAACTTCATGTATAATTCTATATTAATAACAACGGTAACAAAGTAAATCAATATTTCAATTGTTTGGACATGATCATGTGACAGTTATCGGAAGATCACAAAACTTAATTGGATTAGGTTGAGATCATCTGACAATCACCTCAAGATCTCTACCTCTGGATTTGTTTCAGCCAAGCTGAAAAGATAATTACATCAGGCTTTCTGCATTTGGCTTATTCCATGTGCTATAAATATGTGAATAGGAACACAAGACTGTAGGGATCAACACAGGCTAAACAAAGAACACTGGAGCCCAGCTGCAGCTGCAGTTGTGGGATTTTGCTTATCTACTCAACCAGCCGGACAACACAGGAACAACGGATTGATAAAACTGGGTACATCTTGACATTTCCTGTGTCTGGAACATCATTATAACTCACAACAAGAAATTGAGAGCGTTTATTGTTCGGTAATCATAGTCTTAGTCCAGTAATGGTTCTAGACAACTTTCATATTGAATCATATAGTCTGCTAAATGGCAACTTATTACTGGAAACGAATCGCTGTATTCTCATACACAACGCATACTGTGGCTTGCATCTTATTTGTCATTTACTCTTGTTATAGATAACTGAAATCTTGAAATGATGGCACCATATGGGTAATGGTACTGTGGCGAACTACTAACTACTAACCGACTCCCGCGAGATTGCAATCACGTGACTTATAAAATATCCCACCCCTGGTGTGACAGTCAGCTCTGATTGGTCTATTATCATTTTTGTTCAAAAGCAATGTAAAACTGCAGACTTCCATTGTTTCCCATCATTTCTAGAATGGGAATGCTTCACAACAACAACAAAATAAAGGCCTGTATTACGTGATGAATACCTTATATTTGTTTTTTTTTGTTTTGTTTTTTTTAATATTCTTTACCATACCTTTCTGGGCTGTGCATTGCTTGCCGATGAGTTACCATGCTTTCACTGTGTGTTAATACACTTTGCAGTGCTTTTGCTATGGGAATTTGCTTTAAAAAAAATATGGAAGCCTTTGATTAATTTGTTTTCATAGTATTTTTGGAAGATAGGAGGCTGTGTGGTCCAGTGGTTAAAGAAAAGGGCTTGTAACCAGGAGGTCCCCGGTTCAAATCCCACCTCAGCCACTGACTCATTGTGTGACCCTGAGCAAGTCACTTAACCTCCTTGTGCTCCGTCTTTCGGGTGAGACGTAATTGTAAGTGACTCTGCAGCTGATGCATAGTTCACACACCCTAGTCTCTGTAAGTCGCCTTGGATAAAGGCATCTGCTAAATAAATAAATAAGATGCCATTCCTGATTAGCATTGAAGTATTACTAAGTCTGTGGTATCCAAGATACAAAAGCAGCTACATCTTGTGCAGCGCTGCAGAAGGGGAACAGTGAATCATATGAGCCAAGCCCAATCTGAGATATATCTCTGACAAGTTAGCATTGCAGTGGGGTTTAAAATTATTAGTGCCCTGTAACGACCAGCCCTTGCGAAATCTACCAACCTTGTATCAGCATTGTACACACCCCTGCTGTAATTTGTTGTTGAGTGCTCAATAACTAAGCAAGTTAGTCATTTGTTTGGAAATCACATGATTTCTTTTCATCAGATTAGGTAAATATGACCTAATGTATAAATTACCCTCACTTTGCGGGTCACACATGTAAGTACACAATTGCTTCAGCAAAGGGTTAGGGTTAGGGTTAGGGTTAGGGTTGGGGTTAGGGTTGGGGTTGGGGTTGGGGTTTGAGTTAGGGGAATCCACCTTTCTCAAGAAAATGTTGGGCAACGATTAATTTGACCTAAATTATTAGAATTACACCATTAAAAGAAAAAAGAAAAACAACCACATTGATTAATTTAAAAAAGTCAGAATTCGCAACTTGACAAGGACTGTCATTGTTTTAATGTCATTGTGGGTCTGCCCCTCAAAATGCGGGTCACTTGGTGTGCAATACCTGAAAAACTCTGATCCAATACCTTGACAAAAACTAACACGGTTAATTTGTGAAGTTATAACATCTGAACGCTGGTGATTTGAGTGATGGTGGTTTGTCTGCAAGTTTATGTGGTCATGTCAAGTTCAAGTTATTGTAAAAACCCCTGGCTCACACCTCACAGCTCCTGTTAAACTGGACTATAGAAGTGTATAGTTACACTTCGCCGCCCCCTGCTTAGAAAAAGGACTGTCTGTCTAACGTGAAAGTTAAAGTTTAACCTGTTACCTCCGTTATGAACTTTGAAAACATTTTTTTTTTTTGTGTGTGTGTGTTTTCTTAGCTAGTACAGCTAAAAGATAAGGTTTTGTACTTTATGAGACATTCTGTACTTGCGGTGTGATGCAAAAGAACAAAGTAAATGATAATGAATGACAAAGCACAATGGAAAATGAAAGTATTTAGCGAGCGAGATCAATTTAAAGGACAATGACCCTTGTTTCTACTGTGTTGTCATGAAAACCCTTTAAGTTTACCATTGTAACTGTACAGCAAAGTGCAATAAAGAATAGTAAAAGCATTGTTTGTTTATTTGTTTATTTAGCAGACGCCTTTATCCAAGGCGACTTCCATCCAGTGGTTAAAGAAAAGGGTTTGTAACCAGGAGGTCCCCAGTTCAAATCCCACCTCAGCCACTGACTCATTGTGTGACCCTGAGCAAGTCACTTCACCTCCTTGTGCTCTGTCTTTCGGGTGAGACGTTGTTGTAAGTGACTCTGCAGCTGATGCATAGTTCACACACCCTAGTCTCTGTAAGTCGCCTTGGATAAAGGCGTCTGCTAAATAAACAAATAATAAGTAATTGCCATGTAAATACACAGTAATTACAGACACTATGTGTAATGTGTTATCATTGCTACTAAACTGGTATATTCAGCATGAGCATAATGTGTTTCGCTCCTTTGTTCAGGTGAGGATGAAAGCACATTCCCCAGGTATTATATGTGGACTATGCTCACCCCGGTCTTTTTTAAAAATATAATATTGTAATAACCACTTTAACACAGGCACTGCGTAGATAATAGCCTACATATAATAAGAACTGGGGACTAATTGGCAGTAGTTGTAATGATGCGTGAGGAGAGGAAATCAAGGTGGGGTGAATATTTACATGTTAACATTTGACATAGAAACTGTACTGCTTTACATCCACAGAGAGCTTATTTTAGACTTCTTTCTCTTTCATTCCAAGGGGCTGTACTGTTTATAAATATCTAAATGCACAGAGTGTAATAATGAAATATCTTGCCTGTTATGTGCTTTATGATCCTGAATCAAGTGTGCAGTAAGATGATGCACAGGGGAGGCACTCTTTTAAATACAAACACATGTGCATTTTCCAGGTCAGACCCACAAATTGAAAAAACACATTTTAATAAATTAGGCCAGATTAATCGTTGTCCAACATTTTTTCAGTATTATGCAAGTATATCCTTTAAAAGTTTACTGCAGTATTTTTTCCACGCTTTTCCTGTGGCATTTACCATAGTTTACCCCGTTTTGCCATGCTTTTTAATATGCTTTACCATACCTCTCTGGACTTCACAGTGCTGTACCATTTTGCTATGCTGCTCCTATGGGAGACTTGTATAAAGGTAACCCTTCTAGTTTTAACTGAGTCACTCATCTCTGGAATTTCTCCAAAGCTACCATTTCCTTTAGGCTGTAAAGATAATGGGTAGGCGTGAAACAATGCAGGTGCAAAGCTGTCAGTATTATAACTGAAATGATTAACGGATAACAGGAGAATTCTAGTTGATAGCTGTTCGTTATTGAGGTGGGTCCTGAACTCACTTCCAAATTTACACTACCGGTCAAAAGTTTTAGAGCACCTCCATTTTTCCAGTTTTTATTGAAATTTCCGCAGTTTAATGTCTCATTGTACTCTGAAATTAAAGCATAGAACAAATAAACAATTGGAGATAAAAAAGAAATCATGGAATTGTTTTGTTTAACAAAATTTAATCTAAATTTTTGACTCATCAAAGTAGCCACCTTTTGCAGATATAACAGCCGAACACACTCATGGCATTCTTTCTACAATGGAAATCAAATATTGTTCGGAAAGTTCTTCCCAACATTGTTGCAGAAGTTCCCACAAATGTGTTGCACTTGTAGGTTGCTTTGCTTTCACCCTTCTGTCCAGTTCATCCCAAATCAGCTCGATGGGGTTTAAGTCTGGAGACTGTGCTGGCCATTCCATGATTTGAAGCCTACCGTCTTGTTCTTTTCTTCTATGGTAGTTCTGACATAGCCTGGAGGTATGTTTTGGGTCATTATCTTGCTGTAGGATGAACCCCTGACCAACTAGGCGAATACCAGAGGGTATTGCATGGCGCTGCAAAATGCTGTGGTAGCCGTTTTGGTTCAGGGTGCCACTCACTCTGTGCAAGTCGCCAACTCTGGATCCAGCAAAAGAGCCCCAGACCATCACGCTTCCTCCTCCATGTTTGACAGTTGGTGTCACACACCGAGGAACCATCCTTTCGCCTACTTGACGGCGTACAAAAACCCTGCATGATGAACCGAAGATTTCAAATTTTGATTCATCGGTCCATAAGACCTTCTTCCAGTCTTCAGTAGTCCACTGGCGGTGCTTCATGGCCCAGGCAAGCCTCTTTTTCTTATTTTGCCATCTTAGCAATGGCTTTCTTACTGCCACTCGACCTGTCAAACCTGCAGCTCGAAGTCTTCTCTTCACAGTTGAAACTGAGACTTGCTTACTTCGACCAGTGTTAAGCTGTGCTTGAAGCTGTTGTTCTGTGAGCCGCCTATCACGCAAGCTGTTGACTCTCAGAAACTTGTCTTCTGATTCTGTTGTGGCTTTGGGTCTGCCAGACCTCTTCCTGTCAGAGTTTCCTCCAGTTTCCAAGTGCCTTTTGATGGTGTAGGAAACTGTACTCAGTGACACCTTGGCTTTCTTTGCAATTTCTCTAAAGGAAAGACCTACACTTTTAAGGGTTATAATGGTCTGTCTGTCTTCCTTTGTTAATTGCCTTTTTCTCGCCATTATGATAGCAATATACTACTTCCTGCAGTACAATACTGTCCAAATAATGCTTAAGAGGGTGTAGTAACACAGTCTGTTCCAGCATTTCTTTTATACAGACAGAGGGTTTGTAAGTAATCAACAAAAGTTGGGACACGTGTAGGAATTGTTAGCATCAACTTTCAAGGCTTAATTTACTTCCATTGCTGCAGAACAGCTGTAAGTTGTTAACCCATTACTTGTTCCCTGAAAAAGGCCTTTTTGTATAACTCTGAAATGTACATTATTTTTCAGTTTTTGGTAACCTAAACTTTTTTTTTAACCTCTGGCAGTTTACCGCTTACCTTTGTACCATTTCAGGTTATTCACTGGACTTGAACTGCTTAAATTTCAATAAAAACTGGAAAAATGGGGGTGTTCTAAAACTTTTGACCGGTAGTGTACTTTCACTGTTTTTGAACTAACGCAATAAAACTGTATGTTAACAATTATTATTCCTTTTTCAGATTAAATTTTCAACGATATGAATATAATTTAGATATTTTATTTAAGAACATAAGAAAGTTTACCAAACGAGAGGAGGCCATTCGGCCCAGCTTGCTCGTTTGGTTTTAGCATTATGTATTAAAGAAACTACAGAATTATATCGCAAAAGTTTCCCGGAAGCCATAACAGCAGTACAGTATTTCACGTTGGATTTTCAAAATGTCACATTTTTTCAATTTGTCAGTTTTTTGTTAAGCATGTGGAAAACTACAAAGCGATGTGTAATTCAATGTGTTAGCGTAACATTATTCAGCAGGTTTCATTCGACTTTATGAAGCAAAATGTGTTCATTCTATAAAGCGATGCTAAACTTTTGGACAGAGCTGTACAGTAGACTCCTTTCACACAAGTCTGATGACCTGAATGACTTCAGACCATGTCTGGATTCAAGGCTATTTATCCTCTTGTTAAGTGTTTAGAGGTGCTTGCCAACCTTTATATAACGATTGCATATCCGTCCAAGCTGAACTGAAACAAGCCAGTTCTGTTAAACATTACAGATATTACACCCATATAAAGATATACTCTGTCCTAGTACCTCAGGAAACGCAGTCTGGGTTTTGATTGGCTCAGCTCATCAGCGACTCTGATTCGTCGATGCTCAGAGGGAGTGAAGTTGTTTGCTTTGGCTTACAAAGACACAGTGACCAGTGCAATCTTAAACAGTCATTTTCAAACAGAAATCATTTCTAACAGGCTCAGCAATGCCCAGTTACACTGCCCATGTTTATTTGGTGCTGGTATGTTTTGTTATTCTAATTTTACGCGTTTTAGATATTGCTGTCTAAAATCTTGCAGTTGATTTGTATCACTTGCTAGTAGCTTCTTCACTAAGTCCCCCTGATAAGCATTATGGAATTATTGATAGTTTTACGCATCTGAATATAAATATATAACCTCAAATCGCTGTACACAAATCACAAATCTAAACAAAAATAGCTTTATAACTAACAGTAATACAAAGGCCACATTTTTATAGACATCAGGTCAATGGTGCATGAGGACAGTCCAAAGCATCAGTATTAAAACAACAATTTTATTGCCTGAAACAAAAGGGCAGGTTGAAGGTTCCCACAGGGAAAAAAAACAAGTTGTAACAGCAGCTATCAGTGTAACTTATTTATTACTGGAAGGGAAATATGTGCTAATGACCTGCCTTCGCTAGCCCATATAAACCACAACAGTGATTCAATGTAAATAACAGCTGCAACTTAACTGGGTCATGTTAGAAGTGGCATGTTTGTTTTTTTACAATGTGTCTGTAATGGCTGTGTAGTTACACAGGAGATGCATAGTAATTGCATGCCCACTTACACAGAATTACGTTATTGTGCATAGTTGGGGCAGCAGTGTGGAGTAGTGGTGAGGGCTCTGGACTCAGTGTGGGGTAGTGGTCAGGGCTCTGGACTCAGTGTGGGGTAGTGGTCAGGGCTCTGGACTCAGTGTGGAGTAGTGGTTAGGGCTCTGGACTCTTGACCGGAGGGTCGTGGGTTGAATCCCAGGTGGGGGACACTGCTGCTGTACCCTTGAGCAAGGTACTTTACCTAGATTGCTCCAGTAAAAACCCACCTGTATAAATGGGTAATTGTATGTAAAAATAATGTGATATCTTGTAACGATTGTAAGTCGCCCTGGATAAGGGCGTCGGCTAAGAAATAAATAATAATAATAATAATAATAGTTATAATGTACTTAACGTGTAGGACTACATCTTTTTGCACGACCTATAGGTACACATGTGTATCAGAAAACGGATACGATTAGGGTTATATCATGCAATAAAATTTAAACATTACGGTACTAGAAATGGAATAAAAGGGGACATTTAAATTACTGTTGAATTTTTAACTGTAGCAAAAACACATATTTCCTGGGTTAACGTTGTGCTTGTTTTTAAACAGAATCCAGTCGTGCAGCCTCATTTGGCTTGAAAATAAAACTGTTCTTTGTTTAAAACTAAACAGTTCCATTGTCAGTACTTGCTTTTAAATCTGCCTCACCTTTGTCTGAATACGTTTGTTAATCCAGTAGTTTTGCCTTCAGGACCAGCATTCACTTATAGAAGTGCCTATCTGGCATACGGTTGAAGATTGCATGCTTCTAGTTCTGGTGTTATTTTCAGGTAAGCCTTAAGCAACCCACTGCGCTTTCTCTTGCGTGCCTAAATAACTTTCGCAGTTTTTTTTTTCTTTTTATTAAAGGTTGAACAATAATTAGTTAATAAAGAATTTAAAAAAAAAAATCATGATAAATAAAGGAGATGACCTCGAAGCATAATATTGTATAATTTGCAGGCTCCTGCAGAATTCGCAATCTTCCACGGATTCACCATATTCTGCAACTGCATCGTCCCACGGTCCTGTCCAGTTTGGCACGACAATACAATTCCTTCTCTGTCTCTGAGTTGCAGTTCCCCACGATCATTTTTCATTTTAGAAAAAGTAAGAGTTAAAGGCTGGAGTTAAGGCTTTGACAATGTGGCCCAATAAAGAAGTCTCACGTGATGTGATGTTTTTGTTTAACAGTTTCATTGACAAAAATGCTTGATATATTACATTGGAAGTACAACCCATGCTTGATTGTTTGATATGATTATGTTTACTTGGTTTTCATTTTTATAAACCATTATTACTACAAACACTAAACACATAATATACTCCACAGGAACACTCTGCAGATCTCTACTGGAAATTTGAACTGCCTCTAGTTATGTTAAAAAAAAATAAAATAAAAAAAACACCAGTATACAATCATTTATATTCATGTCTCTGGGTAAAACAATAAAATAATAAACTAATGAAACTTCTTTTGTTCAGTGTTTATATCAATCTCCATCCTGCAACAAAACCACTGATATACTGATAACAAACTGAATACAATACAAGCAGAAAGGGTCAGATCATGTTTACAAGCTCTGGGAGTTATATTATGAATATATTTAGCACATTGCATATCATTAAGTTTATCTTTTATCTGTGTAATACACTTTCCAGAAACAGTACCAGGTTTATTTCAACTTTATGGCCTTCATAAATATTATCTGTATTGATAATACAGCAGCAAAATGCATAGGTTGACAAAAAAATAAAAAATAAATAAAAAATTCAATTGTAAGCACAACTCGCTTTCACTTTCTGTGGGCTGTACAGGTGGGTGACGTTGCTGAAGAGCTTGATCATGGTGGATAACCGGTTAGGGTGGATATGTGATGAGCGGATACGAGACGGATTACTGTACAGTAATCAGACACAATGTAAAATGTCAGCGATTTGTTACAGGAACATTTTAGTTTTAACCAAGGCACAGGTTAAGCTGCGTGAATTGCATTTTGTTTCAAAACAAGCACCTCATTACCCCACCTTAATAATAAAGGATATCAACGACTAATCTCGAGGTGTAAATAACATGTTGCCTCTCTCTCGACTGTTTTGTTATTTGAACTGGTTTTCTGTTTCTTCTCCTGTTCAGACCTTGAGCATGCTTGAGCTCTCATGTAAAATTATGACAATTGTAACCAAATTCTGTTGACAGCTTTGAAACGCTGCTTTGTCTTCATGTGAAAACATTCCCTGTGGACAGTTCCACTGGCAAATATCGGGTTTGCTTGTTGCAAATGTAGCTTTTCAATTTGCATCAGTGCCTGAAACAAAGCCAATGATTTCACTGCACGGATGAAGACATTTCAGTGGCGACAATTTTCGTGAAGTGTCTCTAATTACACACCATTACAAACAAGGCTATTATGCATAGTTACAATGCTCTTAATGTGTATATCTTTTTGCACGATATACATAATAATTATTTGTTTATTTAGCAGACATCTTTATCCAAGGCGACTTACAGAGACTACAGAATTGTATCAGAAAAGGGTTAGGGTTATAGTGTTAGGATTAGGGTTAGGGTTAGGGTTACAGTAGGGAATAGGCAGATATCTCCAAGTCAACACTATAGATGAAAAGCTGATGTTGTTTCCTGGTTCCTTATCACTTCATTTGTTCACACTAGTTCGAACTTGCTCAAAGATTTTTTTTCTACAGTGTTTTATTTGTTCAGAAAATAAACTGTTTTGTTATTTGAAGCACGTCTCTTGTTTTAGTGGTTTGTTGCTGCCCCCTACTGTACATCACCTGTAAGTACAGCACCACACAAAATGTTTCCTTCACAGAACTGAACTGCTGTGTGTTTTCCTGAAAACCGGAGAGTAGACAGCACATTTTCAAATTGTATACAATATGATTTCTGGGTGAATATTTCCTACATTCTTCCATAGGTTAGCCTGCACACGCTGCTTCATAAGAAACCAGCCTTGGTTGGCACACCAGTTTGTTTAGGCTGTTTAAGCTGCTGGGAACATGTTTGCTATTTGAAGTTTTCCTGTCGTGGAAAACCTGAGAAAAGTGCGCTACAATGCTTACCTATGCTTTACCATGTTTTCACTGTGTTTTATTACACGCATATTAAAAATGGATACAAAGAAGGAACATTATCTTAGACTTAGCAGAATTGTGCCTGCATAGGATTTGAAAAAGTGGCAATAGACACGTTAATTAAAAATAGCCTCTGGTACGTAGTTCCATTGAAGCAGGTCAACTTCTGTAGTTTGTCAGAAAAAGTACAATTCATCCATCGTCTTAGTTTTGCTATTTTGTATTTTTTTTTAGTACAAAACTGTAACAACGTGCTGAGCAAGTTGACAGCAAGGTCATGTATTATACAAAAATAAAAGAAAGAAACTTATGGATGACTTGTTTAATAGTTCTGATTATGTGTTTAATAAGTCATATTATGTTTAACTTTCTGGACAATGGCTAGTTATTTATTTATTTTTTCTTGGAAGTGGCACCAGATATATTTATTTTAACTACAGCTTCAATGAACTGAAGAAAAAAAAAATGTCCCGGTGTTTCACTCTCGATACTTTCATTCGTTTCCTAATTAAGGCAGCTTATTGATCCCAGAATCTCATCAAGCAGCTTCTTGAAGGATCCCAGGGTGTCAGCTTCAACAACATTACTGGGGAGTTGGTTCCAGACCCTCACAATTCTCTGTGTAAAAAAGTGCTTCCTATTTTCTGTTCTGAATGCCCCTTTATCTAATCTCCATTTGTGACCCCTGGTACTTGTTTCTTTTTTCAGGTCAAAAAAGTCCCCTAGGTCGACATTGTCTATACCTTTTAGGATTCTGAATGTTTGAATTAGATCACCACATAGTCTTCTTTGTTCAAGACTGAACAGATTCACTTATTTTAGCCTGTCTGCATATGACATGCCTTTTAAACCCGGGATAATTCTGGTTGCTCTTATTTGCACTCTTTCTAGAGCAGCAATATCCTTTTTGTAACGAGGTGACCAGAACTGAACACAATATTCTAGGTGAGGTCTTACTAATACATTGTAAAGTTTTAACATTACTTCCCTTGATTTAAATTCAGCACTTCTCACAATATATCCGAGCATCTTGCTGGCCTTCTTTATAGTTTCCCCACATTGTCTAGATGAAGACATTTCTGAGTCAACATAAACTCCTAGGTCTTTTTCATAGATTCCTTCTTCAATTTCAATATCTCCCATATGTTATTTATAATGCACATTTTTATTGCCTGCATGCAATTCTTTACACTTTTCTCTATTAAATGTCATTTGCCATGTGTCTGCCCAGTTCTGAATGCTGTCTAGATCATTTTGAATGACCTTTGCTGCTGCAACAGTGTTTGCCACTCCTCCTATTTTTGTGTCGTCTGCAAATTTAACAAGTTTGCTTACTATAGCAGAATCTAAATCATTAATGTAGATTAGGAATAGCAGAGGACCTAATACTGATCCCTGTGGTATACCACTGGTTACCTCGCTCCATTTTGAGGTTTCTCCTCTAATCAGTACTTTCTGTTTTCTACATGTTAACCACTCCCTAATCCATGTGCATGCATTTCCTTGAATCCCTGCTGCATTCATTTTGAGAATTAATCTTTTATGCAGGACTTTGTTAAAAGCTTTCTGGAAATCTATATAAACCATGTCATATGCTTTGCAATTATCCATTGTCAATGTTGCATCCTCAAAAAAATCAAGCAGGTTTGTTAGACACGATCTCCCTTTCCTAAAACCATGCTGACTGTCTCCCAGGATATTGTTACCATATAGGTAATTTTCCATTTTGTATCTTATTATAGTTTCCATAAGTTTACATATAATAGAAGTCAGGCTTATTGGTCTGTAGTTACCTGCTTCGGTTTTGTCTCCCTTTTTGTGGATCGGTATTACGTTTGCTATTTTCCAGTCTGTCGGTACAACCCCTGTGTCAAGAGACTGTTGCATGATCTTGGTTAGCGGTTTGTAAATAACTTCTTTCATTTCTTTGAGTACTATTGGGAGGATCTCATCTGGCCCAGGGGATTTGTTTATTTTAAGAGTTCCTAGTCCATTTAACACTTCTGCCTCTATGATGTTAAAATTATTTAAAATTGGATAGGAACAGGTCGACATGTCGGGCATGTTGTCCGTGTCCTTTGTAAAAACCTGTGAAAAGTAATCATTTAATATATATTTAATATATATTTTTTCTTCATCTATGATTTTGCCATTTGTGTCTCTTAGACATATAACCTCCTTTTTGGATGTTCTCTTGCTGTTATAATATTGTAAAAACATTTTGGAATTGGTTTTAGCCCCCTTAGCAATATTGATTTCTATCTCTCTCTTGGCCTTTCTAACTTCCTTTTTGACTTGTGTTTGCAGTTCCAAGTACTCTTTCTGTGTACTTTGTTTTTGGTCCCTTTTAAATGCTCTGTAAAGTGCCTTTTTTCACTGAATATTTTTTTTTAATTGATCTATTAAACCATTTTGTTTAAGATTTAGATTTGTCTACTTTTGGGATGTAATTGTTTTGTGCCTCTAGTATTACATTTTTAAAAAACAGCCATCCTTTTTCTGTGGATGTTTTCTCTATTTTACTCCAATCTACTTCTGTTAGTCTCTGTTTCATACCTTCATAGTTTGCTTTTCTAAAATTGTAAACCTTAGCTTTAGTCATTACTTTTTGGGTTTAAAATTCACTTCAAATGAGACCATGTTGTGGTCTGAATTTGCCAATGGCTCTCTGACCTCTGTTTTAGTTATTCTGTCTTCGTTATTTGAAAAGACTAAATCAAGGCATGCCTCCCGTCTAGTCGGTGCCTTGACAAATTGCATTAGGAAGCAGTCATTTGTCATTTCCACCATTTCAATTTCGTCCATCGTGCTCCCCACCGGGTTTTCCCATTTTATATGGGGGAAGTTGAAATCCATTAGTATGGCTTCTCCTTTTCTACACACATTTCGGATATCATTGTATAACAGATTATTTTGCTCAGCGTCTGAATTTGGCGGTCTATAGCATGCTCCTATTATTATGCCCTTTGAATTTGTGTCCATTATTCTGACCCATATTGATTCTGCGTTGTTTTCTTCATCCAGATTTAACACCTGAACTTCAAGACTATTTCTTCTGTCCTGCCTGTCTTTCCTATACAGTGTGTACCCACTAATATTATAGTCGTCTCCATCACTCTCAAACAACCAAGTTTCTGTAACACCTATCACATCGTAGTTACTTGTTAGTGCAGTAGCTTCAAGTTCTAACATTTCGTTTCTGAGACTTCTAGCATTAAGATAAATACATTTAATAGTTGTCTTACCTGAGTTGTTGCCCTTGTTTTGATGTGGTCTCCCTTCTGTTTTTTTGTTTTCTCCCCCCTTCCTTTTTACAGTAAACGTTGAAACCCCAGGCGTAAAATGTGACATTTTAATTTTCTCGTTCGGAAATCTCGTATATGTGTCTGCTGTCCTGCCTCGAGGTGCAACAGCACCCTCTACTGGTTTAGGGCGTGTTGTTTGAGTGAGTTGTTTGCATTGCATCTATGCGGCTATTCAATCACGTTAACCTGCACAGTCACATGATGCGGGATGTCTCAGGTGTTTTTCAATCACGTTAACCTGCACAGTCACATGAAGCGGGATGCCTCAGGTGTTTTTCAATCACGTTAACCTGCACAGTCACATGAAGCGGGATGTCTCAGGTGTTTTTCAATCACGTTAACCTGCACAGTCACATGAAGCGGGATGCCTCAGGTGTTTTTCAATCACGTTAACCTGCACAGTCACATGAAGCGGGATGCCTCGTGTGTTTTTCAATCACGTTAACCTGCACAGTCACATGAAGCGGGATGCCTCGTGTGTTTTTCAATCACGTTAACCTGCACAGTCACATGAAGCGGGATGCCTCAGGTGTTTTTCAATCACGTTAACCTGCACAGTCACATGAAGCGGGATGCCTCAGGTGTTTTTCAATCACGTTAACCTGCACAGTCACATGAAGCGGGATGCCTCAGGTGTTTTTCAATCACGTTAACCTGCACAGTCACATGAAGCGGGATGCCTCGTGTGTTTTTCTTGCTGCGTGCGCCTGGGCGTCCGGTTTTACTGTTGAAGTGTCATGATGGCTGCTGTTGTTGACGAGTCTGTCACTAAAAAGCAAAAAAGACAGTGAAAGTACCGAACGCAGTGGAGAGGGGAAACGGATTCAATCGTATGCCCATGGTCAAGTCATCCAATTAGGATTAGGATTATAATTAGGATTTCACGGACATTTCGCGGACCTGTTTAAACATGAAATACACCTAATATTTCAAAGCACTACAAAAGCCTAAAATAGTGCTACTTGCTTCCTTACTAAAACAGAGTGCTGTCATTTGTTAAAAGGCAAGCATGCAACATCTCCTAACAGCTGCTGCCGACATTCTCTGTCTGGTGTGGATTTGAACATACATTGAGACTGCACGTCTGCATCCACTGAATTGACTGGAAGTGCACGGCAAAGCTTTGCCAAGTTATACAGATGTAGACATCAATTAGAAACAGTCCCAAAACTCGGTTACGCAAAGGTATCTGGCATTCTTTAATAAAGTCCATATATGCAGCACGCTCGTTGTCATGTTATTTGTCCTACCCAGGAATCTGTTTTATCAGTACCGAGTCAAAACAAAGAAAAACAATGCAGCACTGCCTGTGTCCCACCTGCTCCGCACAGTACAGCAGGGCACAGAAACGCCAGTAAGAGACGCACTGATAGGCTGATTAAAACATCGTTGTCATCTGAACAGTAAACAAGAAAGTTAAACACTTTGGAGTATTTATTATTATTATTTATTGTTTTTACATTTCGCTACGTTTTTGTTTTTGCCTAAGTGCAATGCACACAGGAAGGCGAAGGAATAAAAACAAGCCTATCCACAGCAGTTTGCGTCGCTTGCGTTGTGCAGCGCAGTTCACGAGGTTTCTTTCCTCCCCTCACCGACTGAGTGTCCTGGTTTTTCACTCTTGCTATCTGGTCACCCTTCTTCTTCTTCTGGTTAGTCTATAGGGCGCATTCCATCTATTATTTTAGATGATTAGCGCCCTCTATCTGTAGTCCTTTGTCTGTCTTTGTTTTAGTTTATTTTTCTGTCATCTTTATTTATTATAACTTCCTTTCTTTTCCTGTTTCCTTTATATATTTCGTCAGTATCCTTTCTCTATTCAGTCTCCCTTCCTCTTTCCCTTGTCCCAGCAAGTTCTTTATATTGACTTCATATACCTCCATTTCTCTCAGCCTCCTCTCCATTTTCCTTCTCTGCTCCTCATATTTCTCACACTTTAATAAATAATGTTCTACTGTTTCAGCTACTTTACATTTTTCACACTTTCCATCCTCATGTTTCCCGTCTTAAAAGATGTTCATTTAAAGAACTCTGCCCAATCCTCGACCTATCCAACGCTCTTTCCTCTTTCCTTCCCAACTCTTTGTTCACCCAACTGTTGTTCACCTCTTTCTGAATATTATGATAAAACCTTCCTTTTATGCTTTCATCCCATCTCTTCTGCCATTCTTTTACTATCATTTTTTTTTCACATAGCCTCCCATTTCCTGCGACCCCAGAGGAATCACCACATCAATTTCCTCTCTTTTTAATCCATTTTTTGCTGCCAGATCTACCATCTCGCTGCCCAGAACGCCAGAGTGACCAGGAATCCAAACTAAAATCACTTCGATCCCCATTATCGTACATTCCCTATATTGTTGCATTATTTCAAACATGATATCTCTTCTATCATTAACCTCCCCTTTTAATGCCATAAGAACACAATGAATCTGAAAATATGACCGCTTTTTTAGGCTTTATTTCAGCTTCAAATTGTCCATTCCCAATTCTTTTTATAATGATTAATCCACCTATCTTCCATGCTTTTTCGAGGAGGAAATTCTGAATGCATAGAGTTAGCCTTTATCCAATATTTTATACTTAAGCATTTCCTCCTTAGTTCCAATGGCATCCCGTTTACTAAAACCTGCATAGCATTTATTGGAGCAGATTTCATAGCTCCTATACACACCCTTATTGCTTTAGCTTGCAAATTATCCAGTTTTTCCATCTTACTTTTACAAGTTCCCACTAGAATCTGACTTCCATAATCTATTACACTCCTAATTAACCCTCTGTATATCATCATCATACAAGTTTGATTTGCTCCCCAAACCACACTCCCAAGTATTTAAATTCCTCCACCACTTTAAGAATCTTATCTGGATCTGGTCACCCTATTCCTAACGCATCAATTTGTAATAGTGCGGACATATCATGTGACGCGGTCTCTTAGATCACATGACGAGGGAGCGGGGTGAACCTCGTCACATGAGACGGTGTGCAGCAGCGCTGTAATCTCTTCCTGGCTGTGTGCACCGCTATGGCGGACTGCGAGAGATCTCCGCTGCTTTCAGATCTCAGCGATGGAGGTACAGGCGGCGGAACCGGCGGGATCCTACCCAGTAAACCGCAAGGTGAGTGTTGAAACATACACGGGACGTGGTCGATTTACGGGGGATGGGAAACACACACACACACACTGCAGCCGGGAGAAAGGGGAAATCGTCCTATAGATACACAACACACTATCGTGTTATTAACGCAGCTGTCATATTTACGACGCCCAAACTAATGCGATTGGATTGTCTGACTTAAGGGTTGCAGGTGCTGATTCTCGTGTTAAATTCAGTGCGTCTGTCTCGAAAATTAAAATTCCACCCCAATTTGTTTTGGCCTCAGGAAAGTACCAGGTATGTTTGCGTCACGTGATCCCCCCTCCTGAAAACGATTTTTTTAACTCTAAATGTTCAAATTAACGAGTTATGGTGCCGGTGGGATGTTCGCTACACGTAAACACGTACTTTAACCTACGTTTTCAAAGTAAATTGTGTTTTATTATTTGCACAGCTTCTTAATAAACGTAACCGCTTTAAAAGCTTTTTTTTACGGCATGCACCGACGCTTGTCAAATGCCAGGAGAAAAAAAACGCCATCAGGTATATTGTTTACTGTACAATAAATAACAGTCCACCATGGTATCTGCCCTTAAAAAAAAAAGGGCTACGGGTTTTTATTTCTGCTTAAAACACAGTATGCATCTCTTGCAATTTTTTTTCCACCTTCGTCTGTGTTTTATAAATTATTAATTACCTTGATGTGAACGCTGCGTTTCCGACTACATCACCAGCACCTGATTTGATTAATTGTTCTCTGAGCCAATCCGGTGGCATATCCTCCGGTCCGACTGCTGTGTAACCAATCTTCCCTCTGATGGGCAGGGCTAGTTTTATTGTCTTCCAAGGATAGCTGTCGTGACTGCAGTTCTAGTCTCTGCAGGCTTTGTTAGTGGAAACAGTTCGAGATTGATGTGTTGTTTTTGTTTTTTGTTTTTAACTGCACAAAACAAACTTAGACACATGATTACGTTTTAAAGAGGTTGTATACCTCTTAAATTGAAATGCACTGTTTTTATTACAACTAACACACCTAAATGTCTTATTTATTTATTTTTTGACCAAAGTACATTAAGTGCTCTGTACAGCTTTATAAAACAACACAATCTTACTTGCTGTCACTTCCTGTTAAAGAGGTGGCTTCAGTGTTCCCTCAGCTTAAGGAAGCTGTCCCTGGTGTGCCGTGCAGTGGTCTGAGACCTATGCCCCTTTCACACTGGCATGCTGTACCCTGGTCGGAACCCAAGGTCCCGCAGGACGGCTACACAATTTCACACTGCTTTTGAAAAAGCAGGGTTGACCCGAGTGACAGACGCAAGTAAACAGGCGATTCAATGCCCCTAAAGCAGCTTGTTAGAGACGCTTCCATCCCAGCTTCTCCGGATTGACCCAGGTACGTGGTTTCACACAATGTGGGATTGTGACCCGGGTAGCCAGAACCCGGGTAGCAGTGCCAGTGTGAAAGGGGCTCTAGTCTCCTCTTCCCACAGCTTTAAATAATGCATCTTTGGTAGTGTTTTTGTGTTACTTAGTGCTGTAAGAAAAAACAAAGTGTAAAATTAAGTTACACTTTTGGTAAAATGTAATCCAGTCCAGTTTCAAGAACGCATTGATTTTTAGCACTGGCACAGACCGGTTATGATGTGTAACACACTGCTGAGACCATACTGAATTCCATTGTAGCCTCCACACAACAAAAATAGCATTATTAACCCCAGCCAACATTTCAAGAGGAATGATTTGCATCCTTCAAGAAATGATTTGAAAAAGTTCTGGGACCTCATTTTCAATAAATGACAGTGACATGAATAGAACATTTAGTTAGGCATATTTTTGTAATTATATATAATGGAGTCTTCTGTCAGGAACGATAAACTATATCAAAAAAATTGAAAATGTCTTAAAACCCTAAGCTTATCAAATAACGTGACATCATTGAGAGCGGAAGGATATATCGTACTTTTTTTGTTGTTCAAAAATCTGTCGCAAGTAATAAAGGGCAATTTGAAAATTACAGAAGCTTACCTTTGTTCTTTGCTCTGCATGTTTCTCGTTCAGTAGATTTCTTCTCCTCTTTTCATGTTCAGCGCGGCGTTGGTTTTCATTTTCATTCAGTAACAAGTGAAAAGATAAAAAGAAACAGAGAGAACCACAAACTCCGGACCCATTCTCAAAACAAATCCACCACACGCCTGTGTCAACTGAATTTGACGTCACGTCCCACGGACGGTGCTTCTGAACTGTGTGCACACCCGTGCCATGCTGGGTGGGCTCAGCTCAGATGTGCCAGTGTGACTGTACCAAAAGACACTTTGTGGCTTGGGACTTATTTTTGGGAGACTAGGTTTCAGGCCACTGCACGGCACACTAGGGGAGACTTGGGGTTTGATACAGCGACCTCAAACTCGGTCTCCTGGAACCAGATGTCAAGCTGCTGTTCCTGAAAAAGTGGCTTTGTGTTTCCTCAGCTTTAAGGTAGTTTCAGTTGCAGGCACACCAGATTCTGACTAGCGAACAGGCGACTGTGCCAGGCTCGATTGTGGCTTAGGGAACCGAAACAGAAATGGGGAAATGAAACTAAACTGGGGGCAGGGACAAATTTTTTTTCCTAAACGGGACCTTTGTACTAAAACATTTCTTCAGAAACACGCAGAGTGGATCATTTCACTTAATTACTGTATGTAAAACTTTTTTAAAAGGTTTGGGGAGACCTTTTAAATTGCACCGTTATTAATGATTGTTAATGATAATGATTGTACATTACAAACACATCAGAAATGGAGGCTGTGCTTACGATTGAATTTTTATATATATATATATATATATAGTAGACCCCAAAACAATACTCTGAATGCAAGTTGCATTTAACTCTTAATAAAAAAATAAAAAGAAACTAACAAACAGTTAATGAGCTTTTCATTTCTAGGGGCCAGCATGGAGCACTGTTACAGTATATTACATCAGAGGAAGTCTACTGTATTACAAACAGGAAAAGAAAATCTGTACATTACTTACAGTATCGAACTTGCAGTTTACAGTAGCTGGAAAAGGGTAAATTATCTTTAACTGTGTTTTAGTCAATTTTATTTTACAATCTATTTTATTTTTAATCGTACACCGTGTGTCTTAAATCCTAAATCAACTGGGCAAAACATTTCTAAACATTTACTCGGGAGTGTTCGTCAGGAGAAAACAAAACTCCTTCTAAGGATCGCTGTGCTCTCTCCTGCAACAATGCTCATTTCAATCACTGGCGCTGTTGCACGAGGGAGCGCGAATTGGATACACTGCGATGTTTAGAATATTTTTTTTCCCTATTTACATCCTAAGAGAACTTTGAAAACAAGAAAAGGCCATTCGGACCATCAAGGCTCGGCCCTGGTTAGCACACCATTCTCCCCTGCTGGGAGGAGCTCATTTAAAAGCACAGAATCTACTCTTTTTTTTTTTCAAATGTTCCCAGTGTTTTAGAGCATGCGAGTTTACCTGGTAGGCAGTTAAATGCTTTATAATTCTATGTAAAACCAGGAATTCCTGCCTTCTGTTCTAAATGTGCTTTTACTCAGCTTCCATTTCTGATGTGTGAAAAATAAAACTATCGGGGAATATGCTGAAACAAAAATTGCTGCGATACAGCAAAGTTAGTCACGTGTTTCTTATAGACGCTGCAGGGGGTTCTGTCGATTTTATTATTGATTATTAGCTGTCCGGTTTACCATTAAGGAATGAGTTGCTGAATGCAGCACTGCTTATTAATTTTTAGCTTTTGAATAATAGCGTTCTCCCTGCAAGCATTGCAAATTCGGTATAGGCCTGTTTTTAATTGAATGGTTTCATTTTCTGTGTGTATGAAGCACTTACGGGATCCTTGCGATGGAAGACGTTCGATGAATGTGAATTGTTGACTGTGACCTGTCTAGTACTCCATTAGGACACTGCTTGCTGATTGTGCTGCTCTTTTGGGTGTTTTCAGGGTTTTCTGAGTTTCCCAGTTCGCAGCCCTCGGTCCTGCCTGGTGAAGACCCCCCTCCCTACTCCCCTATGACCTCTCCAGAGAGCGGCAGTGCCCCCATGATCAGCTGCCGGGTGTGCCAGTCACTCATCAACGTGGAGGGCAAAATGCACCAGCATGTCGTCAAGTGCGGTGTCTGCAATGAAGCCACGGTGAGTCCTGGTGCTGCAAGATCACGTTTCTTATTGTAATGGACCAAGTGCTCCAGATAATGTTTTGGGTCGCTGCACTGTGTGTAAAATGTATATTGGCTGAGTGAAATGCAGGGTTGGCAATTTATTTATTTATTTATTTATTTTTATTTTTTTAAATCATTTTTTTTAATCAGGTTTTTTTTTATTTCAATCGATTTTTTTTTTTTTTTGTGTTCCTTTGTTTAATGGGCTTCACTCTTGATGGGACGTCATTGCTTGAGTTGTAGCTCTACAGTACCTCCAAACTGTAAATTTAAGGATGTTGGGAATGGTGGCTTGTGAATAGTTACATACCAAACTAAATTACTCAACCTTAAATGAATACAGAAATAAAGCAAATTATTTATCATTGTGGCATCCTCCTAAATGTGAACTACAATATGTGAACTACAAGAGTTTAGCGATGGAGTACGCCAGAGAAAAATCCCTCTCATCCCAGTCATTCTTTTACTTTCTGTGTCAGTCCAACCACACACCGTTGTTCATTCAGACTGCTTTGCTTTTTATAGTGTGTTCCTGATTGCACCACTAAATAAACCTGGTTTCAGCGGGTCTAACACAGAGCTCAATTGTCTATTTGGGACCCCATTGCACTGTCATGAGAATCGCTTCGGCGAATGTTAATGATGGGGCAAGACAAGATATTTATATAAATAAAAGATTGGTAGTAAATGAAACCATGATTTAAATCAATGATTTAAAAAAAAAATCAAGTGATTTAAATCAGCCTGCCCTCAAGTCATGAGTAC
Organism: Acipenser oxyrinchus oxyrinchus; assembly: GCA_030684275.1. NCBI lineage: Eukaryota > Metazoa > Chordata > Actinopteri > Acipenseriformes > Acipenseridae > Acipenser > Acipenser oxyrinchus. The sequence goes on from CM060295.1 coordinate 6,205,675, forward strand.
TTTCAATAAATACTTTACATGCTTTAATGCTAACTTATGGGGTATGCAGCCTTACAGTTGAACAGTAATGTGACTTTGAACTCCTCTACAGAAACTTGGTCTACAATAAAAACAACAATTCTTCTCATTTGCTTTTTTGACCAGAAACAATATGGCTGTGAAGCAAATGCACAGAATTTTTTTTTTTATTTAATCCAACGCTGTGCCTGCAAAATGAAGCGTCTTCATTACGCATTCAGTTTAAATATCAAACAGGAATTCATATTTTTATCGGTGCATAGAAAACTTCCTTTACACAGCTTCTCTGGAGCGCTGAACAGACGCATTAAAAGAGAATCCTGAAGTTTGAACCTCCTGTGTGCGTTGATCGTCGGAAGCATGTGTAAAGTTTTGAACCCTTGTCTTTCTGGTTTTCTAGCCCATAAAGAACGCTCCGGCTGGGAAGAAGTACGTTCGCTGTCCATGCAACTGTCTCCTTATCTGTAAAGTGACGTCACAAAGGATAGCCTGCCCCCGACAGTACTGGTGAGTCACTTAACCTTTGAAAATCACATCCCCCCCAGTGGAAAGTTGGAACATGAAGCCACTGTGGCTTGGAACTTGGAGACTAGGTTTCCGGCCCCTGCACGGCACACCAGGGGAGACGTGGGGTTTGATACAGCAAAGTTGCCTCAAACCAGGTTTCAAGCCGCTGTTCCTGAAAAATTGGCTTTGCAGACACCAGGGCTGAAATGCTTTTAACAAGATGGATGCATGAAGGGACAAATGCACACAAGGGCCAACAGAAGATGTGATACAAATGGGGAAAGGAAATGGCAACAGATGTATTGGTTTGTACGCTATGATAGTGTGAGGTTTAAGGCACGCATGGAATTAACTGCTTTTATGCTGTAAAGATGAGACCATGTTTCAAATTAACAACCATTTATTAGTTCCAAATACCCACATTACATTCTACATGGAGCATTATTGTTTAGATACAATACGTGCCGCTAATTGCCAATATAAATGAATTATTCAGCTGTTCAAGTGCAACCAACCACTAACTACCCTCCTTTACAAGGTTACCGTGGGTTCACTGTTTACCATATTTTCCTTCCCCATACATTTCTGCACATGCTTTATCTCGCCAATCATTTTCAAACCTGTTACCGTAGCAACTCTACTTTGTCAAAGTTTCTTAAATGGTTAAACATTACCAATACATTTTCTTTTAATGACATTTAAGCCTACACCTGCATTTTATCAATCCTCCACAAGGGGGTAGCATTTCTACAGTGTGTCCCACATAGACTTTAAGGACGTTTGACATCGTTGGATGATTAACTATGTAGTAAATTACATCACAAACCCATTAATAGATTTCAATAGAAATATGTGTAGTTTAGTTACCATGGCATCAAATAAGAAATTAAAAAAATAGAAAATAATAATAATTACAACAGTGAAATTGGAAATTGCTAAGCTATATTGTAGAGAAGAGTAGGGTTTTAAACTTTTGTTTTTGTGTTTTCTTCCTGCAGTAAACGAGTAATCAACCTGGGTCCTGTTCACCCCGGTCCAGCCAGCCCAGAACCACAGCCTGTGGGAGCGAGGGTGACCTGCGGGCACTGCAAAAACACCTTCCTGGTACGCTCTGCCTGCGCTCCTTTGTTTAATGGGCTTCACTCCTAATGGGACGTCATGGCTTGAGGGACCCACATTCTAAATGAACTAACGCAGAATTACAGCTGTGGCCAATAGTTTTGCAAATCACCCTATAGAATGAACTCATTTTGCTTCATAAAGTCAAACGAAACCTGCTGAATAATGTTACGCTAACATATTGAATTACACACCGCCTTGGAGTTTTACTTAACGAAAAAACTGGCAATTTTGAAAAATGTGCCATGAAATATTGTACTACTAACTAACTTTTGCGATATCATTTTGTAGTTTCTTTGATTACGTTGTTAAATAAAATATCTAAATTATGTTCATATATTTTGTCTCAATCCTAAAATTCTAGGTGATGCAAAACATTTTGCCAGAGCTGTAAGTGACAGAGTGAGGCAGGGCATGTGTGCTGATGCAAAGCGAAACAGAGAGATGGTCCTGTCATTAAGGCTTCACTGTGTTTTCAATGTTTGTCTTTTTTTTTTTCCATTATGGAGTTATAGCAGAACGGTTAACCTCCATAGAAAGAAATGGAACAGCAGAGTCCTGTTGTTGTGTAATTTCAGATGAGGGTCACATTTGGTTTTCATTTCTTTCAGTGGACAGAATTCACGGACAGGACATTAGCACGCTGTCCACACTGCAGAAAAGTGTAAGTGATCTTAACGATAGTTAAAGCTGTGATTATTGAGTTGTGATATTTTAAAGTCAGGGGGACACTAATCTCTTTTTACACAATTAGTCATAGAGACTATAAGTAGGGCTTCTGTTTTTCAGGTTTTATTAATTGTATTTTTCGGTGCTTATTTTGGTGCGAGTTTTATGTAAATCGTTTTTTTGTTTTTTTTTCAGGACTTTCGTTTTTTATATAGTGTATGAAATGAGTGTTTTCGGTTACTTTCCAAAATGCTTGAAAGTTTTTTTTTTTTTTCTGTCAAAATATGTATAGTAATAACTCGACAGTACTTGCACACTTAAGTTGTCCCTTCTTTCCTTTGCTGTCTAACACAACGAAATCCCTATGGTCACGGGCACATTCTTCTGGGGTTTTTGTGTGGAGGCATTTTTGTACATTTCGTTGCAATTCTGTTTCAAATCCTCTATTTTAACTGTAATACAGCTTTAAATCCAGCTAACAAGCCTCCATCCTGATTGTAATCTCGTTTTAAATCTCGCAAGCGGAGTCTCCAGTAGAAATGTAGGAATGCGCTGTCACTCAGTAGTTGGGGCGGGTTTAAAGTATTCAGAGCGAATCAATGATAGATGCAAGTCAGGAAGGCGGGACATTGCCCAGCAGCACAGGGAAATGTAATTATTATTTTTGTAGTAGGTTTTATTATTTAATGGGAAAAGGGTAAAGTCAATGTGAATTGATTAGCCATTTCCACAGTTTCTGGTGTTTTACAATTTTGGAATTGGCTATCCATTATTTCATTTTTTTTTTTTTTTTGTATCGGGGGTGTTTTATCAGTTAAAACCGAAAATCAGAAGCCCTAAATATAAGGGATGTTTTTGTTTTCTGAAAAAGCAGTAAATCAGTTATCTTTTTTATAGAATAGATTATTTAGTATATTACTGGCAATGCATCCCGCAAGTCTTCGAGCAGCGGTTAACAGATCATTCACAGAGCAAATACCATGTAGCTAACTTCGAAAAGATACTGTAGAATTAACTCGGAACAGTGTCGGAAATGCTTTTAGGATAAGGGGGCTCTAACTGCAAATTTCTGTTTTATCAAACTCTGTGTGGGACTGTTATTTTAATTATTTAATATTACATTTCTTTGCATGTGTGTTTGTGAAGCGCTTTGGCATCTGTGATGAAAGTCGCTATAGAAATGTGAATTATTGTTGCAGTTCTGGATAGATGTGGTTCTATTCTTGGTGTGCATCTCTTTGAAAATGGACTTGTTTGTAGTTTTAATGATCTCGTTTGCTGCGTTGCAGGTCCTCTATTGGGAGAAGATACCCTCGTAAGAGATGCTTGTGGTGCTTCCTGTCCGGTCTCCTGTTTGCCATCGTTGCCGGTGGTCTTGCTGTAAGTTAACTGTCTTTCTTTCTGTATGTATTTCAATGGGAGGTTAGCAAGACGTTTTTAACCCTTTACAGCCAAGCGTTTTTGTAAGTTAATCATTTTTTGTTTTACCTTTTAGGAGGTATTTTTTCAACAAGAGCACTTAAAAAAATATTATATAATTATTATAATAATAATAATACTAATAATAATAATAATAATAATAATAATAATAAAATAAAACCATGAGGTTCCCGGTTCAAATCCCGGCTCACTCACTGTATGTGACCCTGAGCAAGTCACTTAACCTCCTTGTGCTCCGTCTTTCGGGTGAGACGTAGTTGTAAGTGACTCTGCAGCTGATGCATAGTTCACACACCCTAGTCTCTGTAAGTCGCCTTGGATAAAGGTGTCTGCTAAATGAACAAATAATAATATACATACATACATACATACATACATAAATTGTTACCTTAGGTACCCTGGGGTAAACTAAAGGGATTTTTCACAATTTAACATTCATTATTGAACCTGTAGTTTATTATACTCAACCACATGGTATAATGGTAAACAGCTACAATGAAAATCAATAGGTTGCATAACAATACAAACATTAAGAAATTATATATATATATATATATATATATATATATATATATATATATATATATATATAACATTTACATAGTTATTATAATACAGATCTAAAGCCATAAAACAAATCTATATATATTTAAAAAAACATCATTCTGTATTTTTGAGTATTACATTACTTGATCTTTCACAGCGTTCATAGCGTCTCGAACTTCATTACATATGATCTGCGTCTGTCCGTATATAAACATTCACCATTGCACTAACAGTGAACAAAGAAAAACCACCGTAGCAAACAAATCCGGCTGCTTTTAGTTTCACAGATTATAGAAAAAACTGAAAATGAATAGATGCAGTAAAATAGAGACACTATACATTGGGATGTGCATACCAAGTGGGCCAGCAACTGAAGTGAAGTGTATAGCTCTAAGTGGAGAATAATTAGGAACAAGTGGGTATGCTCAGTGAACTATGTGCAGCAAGCGGAAACGCCTGAGTGTAGGAAAGAGAATTTGAGAGGTGATTTTGACAGATGTCCTCCGGTATATCAAGCCTCCTGCCCCCTCTGATTGTGTGTTCACAGGCTGGCACGTGGAAGCATGCTCAACGGTACGGAGGAATCTACGCGTCCTGGGTCGCCGTCATTCTACTGGCGGTCATCTGCATGGGCCGAGCCTGCTACTGGGCCTGCATGAGGGTCAGCCAGCCAGTGCAGAACTTCTCATAAAAACCCCAGCGCGTTCTCGAGAGGGGAAGCAGAACAAGAAAGCATTTTCGTGAGGTGGTCGGGGGTTGGGGGCGGGTCTAATGTCAATCAGAACCCCTTTTCTCTTGGCATTGGGTACACGCCTTTGTTCACACCGGGAAGCCTTTCCCTGTATTTTCGGTTAGGCTCTAATACAGAGGGCAGCCCCTGGATATCGCATCATCTCCCAGTCCTTTAGTGCCGATTCATACTTGTGCACATTTCTTTTTCCCAGTCCGTGTACCTTCCAGTCCAGGTTTTTTTTCCAGCCGTGCTCTGAATTGTTAATTTGAAACAATGACACCTTCCAGCTTTAAGTAATTAACCTATTAAGCCTGGAGTGTTAGGCGCTCCAAGACTAGAAATTGAGGTTAGCGCCACTTAGTGGGGAACTGTAGTGTCTGACCATTGTGAGTCTAATAAGCAAACTGCTCCCCCCCCCCATCCCCCAGATGAGTAATAATCACCACACAAGTTACCCCAAAATACAGAGAACCAAGTTTGAATGAACTGTAAAAGTGCTTCTCCAAATACAAAGATGAATTGCACAATTGTTCAAAAAAATGTTCCAAACTTTTTTTTTTTTTTTCAATGGATTTTTTTAATGAGTATTTTTTTTATATACAAGTCACAGTCGTGGGTCCTCTCCTCTCTGACACGTATTGCTAATGGTTGGATACACAGAAACCAGGACCAGAGGACACGGTTACAAATGAAGTGGAGATAGACTTAGGACAGAGGGAAGGAGACTCTTCTTCACACAGAGAGTGGTGAGGGGATGGAATGGGCTGCCTAGTCATGTTGTTGAAGGAGACTCTTCTTCACACAGAGAGTGGTGAGGGGATGGAATGGGCTGCCTAGTCATGTTGCTGAAGGAGACTCTTCTTCACACAGAGAGTGGTGAGGGGATGGAATGGGTGACCTAGTCATGTTGAGGCAGACCCAGGGATCCTTTTAATACCCTCCTCTCGTTCGTACGCTTTCTTATTCTGATATACCTGGTTACTCTGGCATTACTGATCCAAGTTACTGTTACCCATTTCAAAGAGGATTTTACTGGAACGGTCATAATTTTTTCACTCCTGAGTGAAATAAACATTCACGGAATGTTCTGTTTTATATAATATAAAAAAATAAAATAAAATGTGTTTACAAATCAACTAAATGTTTTAACATAATCGAACAAAAATATCTCGCAGACCCCGCCTAGAATACTCTGTGTGGTTTTGGTCACCTCGCTACAGTAAAGGCTATGCTGATCCCAGCACTTCATGACATGAGCTGGGAGGTCAGGTTCAAAGAATTATATCTGTTCAATCTAGAAAAGAAAATGGGAGGGGGGGACTTGATTTGAAGCCTGTAAAATCATCAATGGTATAGATAAAGTTAACCCAAGACACTACTTCAAATTTAGCACAGAGAAAAGAACATGCAGAGGGCACACAAGCAGAATGAGTTTGTCTTAGCAGACGTTCAGTTTAGTTTGCACATTAACTGGAATGTCCTGGGGGAAATTAACATTTGTTTTGTAGATCTAAATTAAGAACCAATTTGTAAATATTTCTGTCTTCTCTTATTTTCTTTGAATGTTGCACTACCTGTACACATGTTTTCTTTGTTGTTGTTCTAATTATTTTTAATTGAAGCCGTTGGATTAACGACCGTGACGTCACTGTTGCACCGTGTTGTAAAACTCCATATAACTGGATGTCAATCTCTGATCAGTGTAGGTAATTAATGAGCTGTAAATAAATTAATGAAACCCCAAAAGCTAAGTCCTGTTCTGTCATCGTTGTTAAAATGACATTTTGAATCAATAAAGGAAAACAAACCACATTCATGCTTCATTTAAAATCATTTGCAACTTGAGCCCATCAATGAATTATTTGTTTATTTAGCAGACGCCTTTATCCAAGGCAACTTACAGAGACTAGGGTGTGTGAACTATGCATCAGCTGCAGAGTCACTTACAACTACGTCTCACCCGAAAGACGGAGCACAAGGAGGTGAAGTGACTTGTTCAGGGTCACACAATGAGTCAGTGGCTGAGGAGGGATTTGAACCACGGACATTCTGGTTACGAGCCCATTTCTTTAACCACTGCACCACACAGCCTCCTTGAATGGAGTGGACATGCGATCATATGCAGATAATGACACACTTCAGTTTTTTACACAACCCACGCTGATCTCCCGTTTTATTTAGCAGGTTGTACAATATCTGTCGTGGGTCTGCAGGTTTTAATCTGTGGGTCATTTGGGAGATTTTGATTTCAGTGTAGTTCTTACCCCGTCCCTTGACTGAACTCTTTGAAATAACAGAAGGTTTGTTTATTATTCCAGCACATCTATAAATCTGGTAACACTATCAAATAATGGCCATAAATATCCCACAGGAATAAACCCTGAATATCTTTTGCACTTCCTCTGAGTTCTAAAGTCATTCATTTTAAATTCATCCCCCGTTTTATGTGTGTGAATTGAATCGCCTGTATTCCTTCCATGTTCCTTTGTAACAAATGATGTGCAGGCTGCAGTGTTTAATTTCCTCTTTCAGAAGGCATCATGCTCCTGTGACATGATGGAAGTAATGTACGCTTCTGGAAAACTCAGTACTTTACCGTGGTACATTTGCACAGTAGTTTAGCTTTTTTCTTTTTTTTTCAATCTTGGAGTATGTATTTATTCAGCTTTTATTATTTATTTATTTAATCATACCATAAAGTTCTATTTTTGTTTTAATAAATGTAATTTGCATCCTATTTTGTGAAATAATAATAAAAAAAAATGAAAACTTCTGAAGTCAAGCTCACTCTTCCAATACTTATTATTTGTTTATTTAGCAGACGCCTTTATCCAAGGCGACTTACAGAGACTAGGGTGTGTGAACTATGCATCAGCTGCAGAGTCACTTACAACTACGTCTCACCTGAAAGATGGAGCACAAGGAGGTTAAGTGACTTGCTCAGGGTCACACAATGAGTCAGTGGCTGAGGTGGCATTTGAACCGGGGACCTTCTGGTTACAAGCCCTTTTCTTTAACCACTGGACTATTCACAAAATAAAACCAGTGAGTCCACATTTCTTGTTCTCCACACCAGTGAGTCCAATGGACTTGTGTTGTCCACACAAAGCTTAAAACATTACACCTGGTAATACAAAGAAGAATCGGGGGAGCATGATTGAAGTGTTTACAATCTTAAGAGTTCACAAACCCTAACCAATACTTTAAAATGCAGCACAGAAACCAGGACTAGACGTCACAGTTGGAAATTAACTGGAGACAGACCTAAGACAGAGGGAAGCAGACACTTCACAGAGGTGAGGGGATGGGATGAGCTACCTAGTCATGTTGTGGATTCTGGATCACTGGGATCCTTTATGACCCAACTTGACAAAGTTGTGAGATCAATCGGCTACTGGGAACCGGATGAGTTTAGATGGACGGCATGGCTTCCTTTCTTTCAAAGGCTGTTCTATCTGCAGCCAGCAGGTGTCATCAGAAGGTGATATTTACAGAGATACCTACAAAGACATTATACCAGCAAATCGATGATCATGGAAAGCATCTGACTTTGGTGGCTCATTCTAATTTATTTTCAAAAAGGAAGGAGAGTTGGCAGGGGTGTAGATCTGTCTGAAAACCTGGGGGGGGGGTTCCTCTTACATTGAGCTGATTATGATCGCAAAAATCAAACTGGGGGTGGAAAGGACTGGTATTAATAATCATGTCAATAACTTGCAATATGTATGTGTGTATATGACCAATTAAGCTAATGATAGTCAATGAACTTGACCTTTATTTGAACCCTAGGTGAATTCTATACCACACTCAAGTTTTACAATGAAATAAAGATAATAAACAAAACAAGAGAGAAAGAGAACAGAAATGTTAAATAAATTGGCAGATATCAAATGTAATGAATAATTGATTTTAATGACAATTCAAGGACTTTTTCAAGGACCAACAATTAAAACGACATCATATGCCGAGATGTGAGATAAATGTGAAATGTATTAATTAGCTGAGGAGCTATTAACAAAAACGTTATTTCAGATTTACAAGCGTTTTCCAAGTAGTTTGAAAAAGATGTAGATATGCAAAAAAAATCGGCATCCATGTACCAATGCATTGAAAACAATGCAATATTAGTGAATTACAGTTAAATGTACTAATGCTTTTAATGATCAAAAGTATTTTCTTTGCGCCTTTATCATAAATCATGTTATTTGTTATAAATTTGCAATTGTTAAATGCTAAAAGGAAATGCTTAATCATAAATAGATAAACTGAAGAACGCCCAAAGACACCAAACATCTGAAAGGCAAATGTGCAAATAATCATTGAAGCTTATTACCGAACCTCAGTTATAATAATAATAATAATAATAATAATAATAATAATAATAATAATAATAATAATAATAATAAATACATAATCGCAGTTAAAGTAGAAAGTTAAAGCGCAGAAAACACAAGCTTTAACTTAAATGTGTCATGTCTCAGCTCAGTTTTTGAGACGTATGCATTATTCACTTTCAGTTCATTTATTGACCTAATAAATTAGTCTCGTTGACCTATGAAAATCTTACTTTGTTTTATTAAAGGTATTTTTTATTTTTATATGGTATTTTCCAAATTAATTTTGTAGTTAAAATACAGTTTCTCCAAAGTAGTTTGTATTTGGTATTTTGATACATTTTTCTCTGAGTATTTTGTATTTTGTGGTAATATTTTGGCCAACCCTACAACAATATGTAGAACGGTAAGTCTCACAATAAACCAAACACGAGATGTGAGATAAATGTGAAATGTATTAATTAGCTGAGGAGCTATTAACAAAAACGTTATTTCAGATTTACAAGCGTTTTCCAAGTAGTTTGAAAAAGATGTAGATATGCAAAAAAATGTTTTAAGGTGTTATAATTGAATACAATGAAACAAATTGTTTTAACTGTCAATTGTTTTTAGATTACGCCTCATAAAAGGTCTATATAAATAAATTATTTAAAATTCTTTACTTTTTTTGTGAACACACCCTTAGACAGTATTTAATTTGCATCATGACAGCACCTTTTGAAAACAGCTCTTTATATATTTCTCTTTGTATGCCATGCGGTGGTGTTTATCCAGCAAGGTAATCAACAGAATTAACGCTTGCGGGGGAGTTTCTTTGCTCTTGTCCGGATATTGCTGCTTTAGTTCGGACTTCTTTTTGTAGGTCTAGATATTTTTGTGTTGTCCAAACTGTCTAATTGTCACTCGGTGATTGCTCAGTATTAATTTTGCTGTGGCTGGCCGAGATGGCTCTTTTCATTTTTACGTCAACAGCTGATTAGCAGGTAGAAAAAAAAAAGTTTTCAAACAGTTTTATAATTCATTATAAAATCAACTAAGTGTTACTGATGTATGTGTGTGTCAAATGCGAAGGTACTTCACTTTCAACACTGGAGACGTACAGTAAAGAAAGACTGATTTACACACTAACCAAATGTAAATATTAATAAGATATTCACATATGTTTTTCATTTTGACGTCATAAAACTAATACACAAAAATAAAAGAGACGACATTTCACCATATTAGTAGGATTTGACTGGTACGATTTCCAACACACACAAGGAATTCATTAAATTTCGCGAGTACAGTAAGTTCTTCCGGAGAGTAAGGGCGTCACCTGTCGTGAAGTTTTTTTAAGAGGTCCGGGTAGCAGCGGAAAGGATCATCCGCTACATAGTGTCCTTGGGGCATCAGATGATTCGAGGGCATTTGCCAAACACTCCTATCTTTCACTGCCAGAGCTCAGCAACTCCACGAAATGAACCCACCCTGACCCTAACCTTAAGCAACCCCAGCCCTAAAACCTAACCTAACCGGTAATGAATGATCTGATGCCCTCCGGACCGTTTCTCGCGGGGTTTGCACACTAGAAACTGTCCTGAGGGCATGATATACTATAACATTTATATCATTTCAACCCCCTTGATTTTTTTCTTTTCTTTTCCCGATATTCCATACAGTCAGTTTTTTTTTTTTTTTTTTTTTTTTTTAATGAAATTAAATCAAGCACTTTTGTTTAGCATTTCAGGGACCTGTACGGACCCTGATATTTACTACACGTGATGTGAAAGCATGTAAAAATTAAAATAACGAAAAGAAAAGAAAAAAAACAGCATACATTCATTAACAAATAAAGTAAACAGAATCCGACCTAAATCATCACAAGTACCCGTCACGGTGCACGTGGACGGTTAAAAGAATGACGGGATCGTCTTGCGTTATTTTTTTTATTTCATTTGTTTTTTCAGAGGGACATGATGAAGCCTGTTTGCTGCTTCATCTTTCATCGCCATGTATTATTGGGTCGTGCAGTGCCATGTGGAATGGTGTTTGCTTGACGGACTGTGCCAGCTTTCCTTTGAGTACAGTTCGGGTGTAACTTTTACGGATCAACAACTTAGCGGATCATTTTATTTATTCTTTTACTGGTATAAGATGATACGCACAAATAAATGAATATTATATATAATTACAGTAAAAGCTTCAAAACTGGGGGATTGCATATGTTACCCCCCTGTCCAAAAAGTGGGGCATATATATATATATATATACCGACTCCGGGATCTACGCCCATGAGAGTTCTGTTGTAAGGACTCGGGTCCTGCTCGAAAGACGACCACCCCTCTTCAAGAAATGTCTCTCTCACCCACTCTAACTCTCTATATATAAAAAGTGGGAGGGGTTTAAATAAGTAACATACTTGGGCTCTGGTGGAAGAGAAAAAAAAAGTTTGGATAAAGTTTCCTTGGCAGCTGGGACTGCAGGGGGAGGGGACAGCGCGAGACCCAAAAAAAGCAGCTGAACGCATGAATGTGTGACAGGCGCTGGTGAGTCCTGAACCGAGAAAGCCATTTCAACCCCACCGCAACAGCAGCAGCAGCAGCAGCGTTATGAAGAAGAGCCTTTGAATGCTGTTTAAGTTCTGAAAAGATTTCAACGAGGAACAAGCCACAATGGGTAAAGGGGTAAGTAAATAGACTGGTTTTATTTTTCCATTTCCTTTTGCAATTATTCTTATAATACTATGGGGTTTACTCGAGTCTGTAATTAACTGGATCTAGAACTTTTTTTCTCATTTTGTAAAATGAATCTATCCTTTCGAATAAATAAAAAAAATAATGAACTGGACAAACCATTATTATTTTTTAAAATTATTTAAATAGACCTAATATATATATATATATATATATATATATATATATATATATATATATATATATATATATATATATATATATATATATATATATATATATATATATATATATATATATATATATATATATATATATATATATATATATGTGTGTGTGTGTGTGTGTGTGTGTGTGTATAGACTGGAGAGTTGTGTTGCCAAGAAGATATACTAGAAGATATCAGGTTTGCTGCAAACCTTGAATTGTGTTTCAAATTGCGTTAACAGCGTCATAACCCTTTGACCTGTAATGCAGACTAATAGCCTAGCATTATAGCCGGTTGACTCTGTTGCAGAAGCAAGGGCCGGGTGCAAAATGCTAATGTCATTATCAGAGACAAGTCGTTCCTTTCACCATGTGCACACGTTACTGTAGCTTATACTGAAAGAATACTTGCATTACTGGTTTCAACCACAGGGGGTCAGGATTCCTTCCAGTAGCGTGTCACTGTACAGGCATTTCATCCCATTGAATTTAATGGAGACTCAAACACTGGATTGTTATACACAAATGATAAAAAAAATACATTTTAAATAAATAAAAGAAAAAGAAAACAACAACATTGCTTCATTTAAAATGATAGAATTAGCCATTTGAATTAAGGACTCATCAATGAATGGAGTGGACGTGCAATCATATGCTGATAATGACACACTGCAGTTTTTTACACAACCCAAACAGTGATCTTACATGTCAGTTTTATTTGGCAGGTTGTACAATGACTGTCGCGGATCTGCGGGTTTTAATGGAAATTTGTGGGTCACTTGGATGCATCAATGCTAGTCCAGTTTTTAGAAGCTGATTGATCTCAGAACTGTCAAGTCAGGTCTTAAAGGATCTCAATGATTCAGCATTAAGTACATGGTATGGCAGCCTATTTCATACACTCACTATTCTCTGTGTAAAAAAGAAATGTGTCCAAAGTCTTAATTTACAACTGTGTCCTCTGGCCCTGGTTCCTGGCTTTGTCCCCCCCCCAACATGTTCTTTCTGAATTGCGAGTAACCAGAATTAAACTCCAAACCCACAGTGCCTTGTACAATCTCCCCCGAACCTGTTGCCATGCCTTATCTAATATCATACATCTTTGGTGTTGATGCGCTGGAAAACCACTCTAAATCCTGGCCAAAAGGTGTGTTTTTGACATGGTTTAAATACGTGGTTTAAATTGCAATCGTGGTATGTAAGAAGTGAACTCAGGACAGTTTTTATTTCCATGCTGCTTCTTGAAACTTGATCTCTACGGGCAGAGTGAGGTAACTTTCCATGACGCTGTGGAAGCAGAGCACAGACTGGGGTGGCGAGAATGATATTTAAAGGAGAAGTCTCGGTCAAGCTGTATTGATCTTACCTGAATTCTGCTCCCCTGCCCTTGGTTTTCAGTGTGTTCTGGTTGTTTAAAGTGAGGGGATGGAACGGGCTGCCTAGTCACGTTGTTGAGGCAGAATCACTGGGATCCTTTGAGACCCGACTTGACAACGTTTTGAGATCAGCTACTGTTAAACTGTTTGGGCTGTGTAAAAAACTGCAGTGTGTCATTATTATTATTTATTTCTTAGCAGATGCCCTTATCTAGGGTGACTTACAATTGTTACAAGATATCACATTATTTTTACATAGAGTTACCCATTTATACAGTTGGCCTCTTACTGGAGCAATCTAGGTAAAGTACCTTGCTCAAGGGTACAGCAGCAGTATCCCCCACCTGGGATTGAACCCACAACCGTCCGGTCAAGAGTCCAGAGCCCTAACCACTACTCCACACTGCTGCCCCTGGAGTGGACATGCATATGATCGTATGTCCACTCCATTCATTGATGGGCTCAATTCAAGTTGCAAAATTCTATCATTTTAGATGAACCAGTGTTTTTTTGTTTGTTTGTTTGTTTGTTTGTTTGTTTTTTATTCAAAATGTCATTTTAGTAATTTAGGTCATTAATCATTGTCCAAAATGTTCTCGAGGAAGTGGGATACCCCGAACCCCAAACCCCAAGCCCAACACCAACCCCCCCCCAGCAAATAGTCTGGAGCAGCATTTCAGTTGATGAAACTTGGGACTGATGATATTAAATGATCATTGATGATCATTGATGATATTTTTATACTTTCTTTCTTTTCCTATTCAGGAGGTCCGCAATTACTCGCCTGCCGAGGGAGGTGAGAAGGAAAGCAAGAAGAAAAAGAAGCAGAGAAATATGGATGAGCTCAAAAAAGAAGTGCCGATGGTACGGTATCTATCTTCCTATCCATCTCTCTGCACACAGCGTGTGCACATGTATTCAAACAGCTCAAGATGTGTCACTGATATCCTTTGTCTTCCTACCTGCGTGAAAACCTCTGAGAGTGAGAATTTCAATTTGCACTCAGTAATCAGTGATATAGAAACAGCACTCGTGTGAAAATGTTAGACCACTGTGTGCTTTAATCAGGCATCTTAACTACTTCTAAAAAGTCAACTGCATTTTACCATGTGTGGCTACATTTTCCTTTTCTCTTACTATTTTAAATTAATCGCACATGTGGCCTATTATAGTCATCAGTTAAATTAGACAATCACTAATTTGCCTATTTTGACAATTTTCCAAGATTTTCAGTTACAGTCGTTTGATTTCATATGCACAACCAATCACAACTACAGAAGCAATGGGGTGTTCTAATAGATGTGCACACTGCTGTGTGTATATATATATATATATATATATATATATATATATATATATATATATATATATATATATATATATATATATATATGCATTAAGTCATTTTAAATATATATGACAAATATGATTACATGTATTTTTCTTTTTGATTTAGGGTTAAAAGGAGCCAGGCATATTAGGTTTACTAGACATCCTGGGAAAGCTGGCATTGTCCCGGTATTCACAGTATTCAGCTTTTATTTTTTGTTCCAGTGAGAAACAGTAAAATTGTTAAGTACAAAACTGTAGCCATGTGCTCAGCAAGTTGACAGTACTAAGGCCACGCGTTCATGAAAGCTGTACCTGTCTCTATCCATCATGACTGCCTGCTTGGAAATAAACAGAACTAGAGACGGCCATGTACTGTATGAAACACCATGCCCAAATTACTACCCGCGATGATCACAAAATGACCCTGGTGAGAACAGAAAATGTGTAGCTTTGTTGCAGGAGGGAGCATGATATGGATGCAATACGAGGCTAATATGACAAACTGGTTTTGTATATAGTGGACAACAGTTTTATTCACTAGCTGGTTTGTGACCCATCATGTGTGGGAAAAAAAAATCAAACAATTGGGGTTCTGTGGAAACAGATATTGCCACTAGCCGTACAACCATAGTAGAAAACAGAAGCTAAATGAATATGTTTCTGTAACCCTTAACACTTTTTTTTGTAGGACGATCACAAGTTGTCATTGGATGAGCTGGGAAAGAAGTATGGTGTTGATCTGTCACGGGTAAGCAATATATTCTCTATCAAAAGTGTAAATACAAAGTATCTGCTGTGAAAATATCAGGTAAGGGTTATGAAATAAAGCACTTTGACTATTTAGATGAACTGCAAGATCAATTCAACGCAAGGAGAAGCACGTACCTACTGATGAACTCCTTACACTGATGAACACAGGGTAGCGCTTTACATTAAGTGTATATAATTACTGTGTATTTGCAATTAATACATGTGTGCTTACACATAATTACAATGTTATTATGCATAGTTACAATGTGCTGTATGATATGATATAGCCCTAACCCTAATCTAACCCTTTGCTGATACAATTCTGTACTTAAATATATCGTGCAAAAACATTTGCACATGAAGTACATTGTAACTATGCATAATAACACTGTAATAATGTGCAAGCGCACATGTATTTACTCAGACACCACTATGTAAATGATTAAAAAAACATGTAGCATGACTTCACACAGCCAGGACTCGAACCTGCGCTGTGACTCCCCTGCACACCACGCGGCCGTGCCTTTTACCAGGGAGACCCTCGGGGACCCCTGCGCCCCCAGACTGTGTGACTCCCTCCACACCACACGGCCGCGCCTTTACCAGGGGAGACCCTCGGGGACCCCTCATGCCCCCTGACTGTGTGACCCTCCACACCACACGCCTGCCTTTACCAGGGAGACCCTCGGGACCCCTGCGCCCCCAGACTGTGTGACTCCCTCCACACCACACTGCCTGCTTTTACCAGGGAGCCCTCTGGGACCCCTGCGCCCCTGACTGTATGATCCCTGCACCCCACGCGGCGTGCCTTTACCAGGGGAGACCCTCGGGACCCCTGCGCCCCTGACTGTATGACCCCTGCACCCCACGCGGCTGTGCCTTTACCAGGGAGACCCTCGGGACCCCTGCGCTCCCCTGACTGTATGACCCCCTGCACCCCACGCGGCCGTGCCTTTACCAGGGGAGACAGAAACACTCTCTTGTCTTCTTCTCATGCAGGGCTTGTCTCAGGCCCGTGCTCTGGAGATCCTGAATCGGGACGGCCCGAATGCCCTCACTCCGCCCCCCACCACCCCGGAGTGGGTCAAGTTCTGCAGGCAGCTCTTCGGCGGCTTCTCAATCCTGCTCTGGACCGGCGCTATCCTCTGCTTCCTGGCTTACAGTATTCAGGCCGCCATGGAAGACGAGCCAGCAAACGACAATGTAAGAGTCCTACAATCACTGTGGGCTTCAGGGACTCCGAGAGTGCTGCATGGAGGGTGGGGTTAGTAATGGGATCAGGAACTTTCAAAGTAATTGCACATCCCAAACAAGTTAAAATACATTGCCATGATATGTGGATTTAGTATTATATATTTAGCATAGACACTACAGAAGGACCTTACATGACGGAATCTGTCTGTCAGTAATCTCCATGGTACCTGAGTTTTGTGCACGCCCACCTGATCGCTAAGGGGTCAGTTTGCCCGTAACCCCCGAGGCTCTGCTTGGGGCCCAGGAACACATTCTGACAGAGTAAGAAACACTGCACAGCCATGCATTATAGTTTCTGAGGAGAGATGCTTAAAATAGTTTTCCTGCTAACATTGCATATGAGAGCCTCGAAGCAATTGGAATATTAAACAAAGAAGGGAAGCTCTGTTCTGTTAAACTTCCACACATAAATATTCACTGGAAGGTTTTAAAGACTTCAATCAAATGTCAACATGGCCCTTGTGTCGGAATGAACTCAATACATCTCTTGTAAGGTTCCATATAATCTTGCGGCTACATCATTAAACACTGTTATAATAAACCACAACCCACTGACTTTTATCATGAGGGCAGACACAAGTTTGCATATCACTGGTAAGCTCATTAATATCAGTTAATTGACTTCTTCTTCTCTTCCAGTTGTACCTGGGTGTGGTGCTGGCAGCAGTGGTCATCATCACTGGCTGCTTCTCATATTATCAAGAAGCCAAGAGCTCCCGGATCATGGACTCATTCAAGAACATGGTTCCTCAGGTACAGAACACACTGCCACACCCATTCACACTGACATCAGTGAGGATCCCACAATAGAACTTCATTTGCCAAGATGCCACCACCCACTAGAATAGGGAACCTAGATATTGCTTTCCTTCCATTTCATTTTTTTAAAGATCAGAGTCGGCCAGTGGAGCTTCCCTATTGGTGGATGAAAGTTCTAAGGGTTCTTAGTCCCTCCCCCCAGTCACACTGTTAAAATTCCTTTACCAAGATCTCACCAAGAATGATTAATGACCCAACAAATGTTCCTTTGCTAATTTGGCTTCTGTTTGTTTTTCAGAAGTTATTATTATTATTATTATTATTATTTAATTTCTTAGCAGACACCCTTATCCAGGGTGACTTACAATTGTTACAAAATATCAGATATTTTACATACAATTACCCATTTATACAGTTGGGTTTTTACTGGAGCAATCTAGGTAAAGTACCTTGCTCAAGGGTACAGCAGCAATGTCCCCCACCTGGGATTGAATCCACGACCCTCCGGTCAAGAGTCCAGAGCCCAGAGCCCTAACCACTACTCCGCACTGCTGTAAGGTTACCAGATTGAAAAACTGGAACTTATTTTTTTCAATTCACTCGCGCCATTAAAATGTATAATAACTCAATCATAATTTTAAAAAAAAAATTGGGTGTATTTATTGCAGATCATAACAACTCTGTGTTCTTTTTATTGTTATCTAAATCTAATCATGTTACAGATACCAAAAAGAAAAAAACCAGCGATTACCATTTAACACATAATCAGAATGATTAAACAAATAACCCATGAGGTTGTTTATTTGATTTTTGAATGGCGCTAACACAGCCTAATAAATTACTTTGCTGTTAACTTGCTGAGCACACGGATACAATTTTGTACTTTAAACAAAAAAGTTAATACAATAGAACCAGGATGATTAAACAATTTTACTGTTTCGGGACAAAAAATTAAGGCTGAAAACTGGGACTATCCCATTTTAATCTGGGACGTCTGGAAACCTAATAATAATAATAATAATAATAATAATAATAATAATAATAATAATAATAATAATAATTTGTATAAAGCACTGAAAAAAAAAATATGCTGTGAGTGTACTGCATGGAAGAGGCAGGTGGGAGCACAAGATGATAGAGAGTGTGGTTAAGGGGAGTGTTGTATCAGTTATAAGGAGTGATTTGGTCTCTCCCTTTGTCTCCCTCGCACAGCAAGCACTGGTGATACGTGACGGGGAGAAGATCCAAATCAATGCTGAAGAAGTGGTGGTGGGGGATCTCGTGGAGGTCAAAGGAGGAGACCTGATTCCTGCTGATATCAGGGTCATAGCCTCTCACGGCTGCAAGGTCAGATAGACGCAGTCCCTGCACTGTGCACTGCACAGCCAGGCTCGTCAAACACAGTCTTGGCAATGCACGGAAATAGACTATATCTTTATGTTATCTGTTAGCATGGAAGAACAAATCCTTGTATCTGCTTGCATGGTCATATTTAGAGAAGTGAACAGGTATTGTAGTGATCTCGGTTAACGCAGGCAGGCGCATCACACAGGACGAGGCAATCCACACACAGGCGGAGGGCGGGCACGAACCCGGGACCTTTGCAATGAGCATATATCGGGCTTATGTCTTTGTGTGTGATTACTTCACCTACCAGCCCTGCTGCTGCCTTCCCCCGTGCACGCTACAGTATATTCAATTAATATACAGCAGTGAGCACATTTATTGGAACGCACCCATTGCTTCTGTTGTCTTGATTTGTTTGTCCAATTAACTCAAACCACTATAACTGAAAATCTTGGAAAATTGGCAATGATCAAATGTAATTGATGCCTTTAACAGGCCACATATGCACATAGTAAGAGAAAAGGAACAGCCATAAATGGTAAAATGCACAAGACTTTAGAATTTGTTTAAGATGTCTAATTAAAGCATACAGTGGTCTGACATTTCACACACAAGTGCCTATTGTTTCTATATTACTGATTACTGCGTGGAAATTGAAATTCTCACACCCATGCAGGCGGGTATATAAAGGATATCAACGTCAGTCACCATGTTTACCTTCCTGCAAGCAGAGTAGAGGAACAAGACAGAAGGGAAGCAGATTCGAAATAAAGACAGACACACTGAAAGAAATCTCAATTCAACGACAAGCATTGCAACACAAATTGCGAAGACACTGGAAAAGACGAAATGTTTGTCAGGTTTCTTTCAGTCTTTCTGAATTCGGCACTATTGAGTTTAATAGTTCAATTCAAACTCCCACTCAGAGCTATAAAAGTCCACTGGGGTTCAAGACCATCACATTTCTCCACACTGTCGTTCTGTTAATAGGATTAGATAAACAGGGGCCCGTTATAAGCTCATTAACAGTACATTCTCGTGGCTGTTTCAGGTGGATAACTCGTCTCTCACAGGTGAATCCGAACCTCAGACCCGCTCTCCAGAATTCACTCACGAGAACCCCTTGGAAACCAGAAACGTCGGTTTCTTCTCAACCAACTGTGTGGAAGGTGAGCTGGGTCTGTCGGTCTAGCTGCAGTCATCTCTGTAACCAAACCCCTGTCCGGTTCCTGTTAGCTGATTCATATGATCGTTAGAAGAGATTTCGCTGCTCAAACTGTGCGAGATGATTTCTGTCAATACAAAGAATAAATCATAATACAGTACTCATAAACATCTGTTAAACATAAAAAAGTGTTGCTTTTTTTCAACTTATATATGTGTCTCCTAGTCTCTGTCCTAAGTCTTTGAATTACCATTTTTGGAGTTTTGCAAAAAAAATTGCTGAAATAAATAAATGTATTGAAATAAATCTTGTATTGAAAACTTTGTTTCCCCCTCATCCACAAAAGCAAAACTTTTGCTACAAAAATGATTCCTAAAATTCGTAGTTTTTGAAACATTTCTAGAAATTTACATTAGTGTGGAGTAGTGGTTAGGGCTCTGGACTCTTTACAGGAGAGTTGTGGGTTCAATCCCAGGTGGGGGACACTGCTGCTGTACCCTTGAGCAAGGTACTTTACCAAGATTGCTCCAGTAAAAACCAAGCTGTATAAATGGGTAATGTCAATGAATCCCCCTCCTTTCTTCAAGGCTCAATAGAGTCCATCTATCTTCAGCTTCATAGATTCTTACCAAAGACACAATGTCCATTTTGCAATGCGTAGGCTAGAACTGAACAAAGTTCTAGAATTATTTTATACAACCTCATCATAATCTAACCATAAAGCTAAGGAAGCCTCTTTGTGGCTTGGAACTTGGGTTCAGGAGACTAGGTTTCAGGCCACTGCACGGCACACCAGGGGAGACGTGGGGTTTGATACCGAAAGTCTACCGGTGGAACCAGGTTTCGAGCCGCTGTTCCTGATAAAGTGTCTTCATGTTCCCTGAACACTGCTGTGCTCATGATCTGTTGCAGGTACAGCCCGGGGAATCGTCATTGGGACTGGAGACCACACAGTCATGGGCCGAATTGCTTCCCTGGCTTCAGGCCTTGAAGTAGGCCAGACACCCATCTCCAGGGAAATAGAACACTTCATCCACATCATCACGGGCGTCGCCGTCTTCCTGGGCGTGTCCTTCTTCATCCTGTCACTCATCCTTGGCTACAGCTGGCTTGAAGCTGTCATCTTTCTCATTGGGATTATTGTGGCTAATGTGCCAGAGGGCTTACTTGCCACTGTGACGGTAAGCATTGAATTCTACAATGTAACCCATTGTTCCGTTAACCCTAAGGCAGTCAATACAGTAGTGTGTATTTCTAAATGGAGATCAGATAAAGGGGCATTCAGAACAGAAAATAGGAGGCGCTTTTTTTACACAGAGAATTGTGAGGGTCTGGAACCAACTCCCCAGTAATGTTATTGAAGCTGACACCCTGGGATCCTTCAAGAAGCTGCTTGATGAGATTCTGGGATCAATAAGCTACTAACAACCAAACGAGCAAGATGGGCCGAATGGCCTCCTCTCGTTTGTAAACTTTCTTATGTTCTTATGTTCTTATGTATTAGAACACCTCAAGCTTTGTCATTTATATTCTTTATATATCTACCTGCATGAAAACATCTGAGAGTGAGGATTTCAATTTTCGCTCAGTAATCAGTGATATAGAAACAGCACTCGTGTGAAAATGTTAGACCGCTTTGTGCTTTAATCAGGCATCTGAAACAACTTCTAAAAAGTCTCGTGCATTTTACCATGTGTGCCTGTGTTCCTTATTTCTTGCTATTTTAAACAAATTGCACATGTGGCCTTGTTGGGTTTTTCACATACTCTTATTATATATATATATATATATATATATATACTCTAAGCACACTCTTAAACTCAGGGGAGACGTTTAGGAGGACATGGAGGTGTTTCAGACTCCTGTAAGTGGATCATTCGTGCACTGGGCTTGCAACGATCACTCATTACAGCAACCTTGGATTTCAAACCCCCCAAACATTAAAACTCGCATTAGTTGCCAAAAAGTTATTTCCTTCAGTCACCCCCCCCCCCCCTCCGATGGTACTGCAAGCAAAGGTTACCTTGATTAATGACCTTCTCTTTGGCAAGCTTGCTATATGCCTGCTATATGTCTCTAAATATTTTGTATTTACATAGTAGTTACTTACACATCATTACAATGTTATTATGCACAGTTACAATGTACTTAATGTGTACATCTTTATGCAAGATATGTGTAAGTAAGAAAAGTGTAAGGTTAAGGTCTCCACACACCGGATGCGATGTGATTTGTCTTGTGATTGAATGGTACTTCTGCTGCGACACTACCTTTCACACCAGTGACATTTTGACCACCTTTTTTAACTTTTAAATTGCGCTCCCTGCCTCAAGATGGCTTCACATGTACCCGCATGGACCTCTCAGAACTACATTTCCACACATCCTCCTGCTCACTGCTAAATCCATCTCAGTTACATCTGTAAAACAATACACACACCTTACGTTAATAGTTGTAGCAACACATGGGAACATGTAGCACAATAAAATAAAAAGGTGCTTATGTACCCTTTAATAGCTTTCCAGAAGACTTATTTCAATAAAGGAAAACGAGTCATACACACCAGCTGTATCCAGTTCCCTGGAAATGGACTCCCAGATGTGCTCCCTCATTGCCATGTCTTTATAATTACTATGTCCTTTATTGTACAGCTCCTGGTATTTTGATACTGCATGATAGCTGTTCCTCATTGGTCAGTTCCCCAGCTGGCGTGCGACAAAATCACAAAAATAGACACCAATCCTATTTCTTTCACATCACTTCAGTGTTGCTTCGGTGTCACCCGTCACATGGCAGGCAGTGTGAACGACTCGTATCAAAAATATACTAACAATCAAAATATTGTAACAATGCATAATAACATTGTAATTATATGTAAGTACACACATCTTTACTAAGAAACTACTATGTAAATACACAGTAAGAGACTGTAACGTGTTACCCAAACAAGTGTCTTTCTTCCTTGTCAGGTGTGTCTGACGCTGACGGCTAAGCGCATGGCTCGTAAGAACTGCCTGGTGAAGAATCTGGAGGCCGTGGAGACTCTGGGCTCGACTTCCACCATCTGCTCAGACAAAACTGGTACCCTGACCCAGAACAGAATGACCGTGGCACACATGTGGTTCGACAACGAGATCCAGGAGGCAGACACCACGGAGGACCAGTCTGGTAACTGGGAGGCACATGGGTGGACGAACTGCTGTGGGGTGGAGTAGAGTTGCGGTCACGGCTGGCCAAGGAAGGAATAGCAGAGGTGGTAGACTGCAGTTCAGTGCAGCTGAGCACAAAATAAACAGACCAAAGGAATGAAAAACAGCACCCAAGAACAAATGAGCTGGCTGTTCTTTTAAAGCATGTGGCTGGGCTTCCCTGATCATCAATCAATCAATCAATTAAGACCCAGCCACATTGTGCACGTCGATTTGGCAGGGATGGGATTTTAACCCCGTCACTGCCAAACTGAAATAAAAAAAACTTTATTTATACAGAAATATTATTTCCATGGGCAGGGCTTAGAATGTCTTATCAGAATGGTTTTCCTATGAAAGAAATACATTGCTGGTGATAGCAAAGCCAACAGACTACACCCAATGTTGTAATCCCCTCTCTCTAAATGTATCACGTTTACAGGTCAAACCTTTGATAAGAGATCCCCTACCTGGACCAAGGCTGTCCAGAATCGCTGGCCTGTGTAACAGAGCTGTTTTCAAAGCGGGTCAAGAGAACTTCCCCATTCTCAAGGTGAGAGGCAGCCAGACCTGGACCAACTGTGTTAAGGGACAGCTGAATGGGTTTTCAGCTCCACTGTAGAGTATGAAGCAGGCAGGGCTAGCAGGGTCAAAAGAACAGAGCAGGTTCATCTGAAAACTCATTTAGGGTCATCAAAGGATCTCGCTGATTCACCATCAACAAGATTATTAGCTGACCAATTCCATCCCCTCTCCATTCTACAGGATGTGTGAAGAAGTGACTCATGCCTTGCCTAAGCCTGTCTCAACGTCATTTCCAACTGTGCCTTATGACTGCCTCACGTTTATAATAAGGAATCGAGGAGTAAAGAAAAGGGGCCTGAAATTAAGTGATTGAAGACTTTAATATCTTACAGAGTTGACATTGTGAATCCAAACTAATACTTTAAACACAGCACAGAAACCAAGACCAGAGGAGGACACAGCTGGAAATTAAGTGCAGGTAGACCAGAGCTTCTCAAACCCAGTCCAGGGGACCCCCTGTGTCTCCTAGCTTCCAACTGAGCTCAGTTACTTAACTAGACCCTTAATTGAAATAATCATTTGCTTAATTAGACCTTTTTACTTGTTTTCAGCTCTTAAACAGTTGCAGATTTCACGTTAGCTATACCGTTTTATAAGTAACTTGAACTCTAACTGTTTAAGAGCTGAAAGCAATTAAAAAGGTCTAATTAAGCAAATTATCAGATCAATTAAGGGTTAGTTAAGTGATTGGGAGTTCAGTTGGAATGAAAACCAGAAAACAAAGGGGGTTGCCAGGACCAAGTTTGAGAACCACTGAGTTAGACTTAGGCCAGAGAGAAGGAGACACTTCTTCACACAGAGTGGTAAGTGGATGGAATGGGCTGCCTAGTTATGTTGTTGAGGCCGAATCACTTGGATCCTTTAAAACCCAACTTGTCAAAGTTCTGAGATCAATCAGCTACTGGGAAATGGACAAGCTGAGATGTTGTTATGTTTTTAGGGGACTTTTTTGACCTAAAAAAAGAAACAAGGACCAGGGGTCACAAATGGAGATTAGATAAAGGGGCATTCAGAACAGAAAATAGGAGGCACTTTTTTACACAGAGAATTGTGAGGGTCTGGAACCAACTCCCCAGTAATGCTGTTGAAGCTGACACCCTGGGATCCTTCAAGAAGCTGCTTGATGAGATTCTGGGATCAATAAGCTACTAACAACCAAACGAGCAAGATGGGCCGAATGGGACCTCCTCTCGTTTGTAAACTTTCTTATGTTCTTATGTTCCTATTAGTAATTTTACAGCATAGTCTTATAGGGCCAGGCATTACAATGTATTACACATCCCCCTTAATCTCCTGAACGTAACCCTGTGTGCTGATTTCCAGCGGGACACAGCCGGAGACGCCTCGGAGTCCGCTCTGCTCAAGTGTATCGAGTTGTCCTGCGGGTCTGTCAAGAAAATGAGAGAGAAGAATCCCAAAGTGGTTGAAATCCCATTCAATTCCACCAACAAGTACCAGGTAGAATAGTACAGATGCATACAGCACTGATTATACCTGTGAGAAATCTCACCGTTAAAAGTATGTGGCTTAAATCTCAGCATGAAAAAATGTGGGCAGCAGTGTGGAGTAGTGGTTAGGGCTCTGGACTCTTGACCGGAGGATTGTGGGTTCAATCCCAGTGGAGGACACTGCTGCTGTACCCTTGAGCAAGGTACTTTACCTAGATTGCTCCAGTAAAAACCCAACTGTATAAATGGTTAATTGTATGTAAAAAAAATTATGTGATATCTTGTAACAACCGTAAGTCGCAAATAATTTCATCTGTTTCATCATAAAAATCATAAAGGTCTCATCGATCTGATTGTAGGGTCTTTTTCGAGTATGGTGTTCTGACATGTTTGCTGTACTTTTAGGTTCTGTACAGTTACTGTGCAATAGATATATACTCTACGATTTGCGTAATTCAAACCGGTTTGATCACAGTCTGCTACTGATGGAAACAAACAGGGCTAGAAAGTGCAATAGATAGCCCTACAGCTCTGGCCAAAAGTTCTGCATCACCTAGAATTATAGGATTGAGACATCATACAAAAATAAAAATAATCTGTAGCAACATAGATCTTTTATTTATCATCAAGTAACCATAGAAACTACAAAATGACATCGCATAAAAGTCTACCGGAAGCCATAATAGTAGTACAGTAGTATTTCATGTTAGATTTCGAAATTTTTCAATGTGTCAGTTTTTCGTTAAGTATATGGAAAATTACAAAGCGGTATGTAATTCAATATGTTAACGTAACATTATTCAGCAGGTTTCAATTGACTTTATGAAGCACAATTAGTTCTATAGGGTGGCCATAGCTGTGTACTGTACGATTTGGGTACGATTATCAAGGTGTGTTTCTGTTTTCAGCTTTCTGTCCACATGCCAGCGGATAATCCCAGTGGACACCTGCTTGTGATGAAAGGGGCTCCAGAGCGAATCCTCGATCGCTGCTCCACCATCATGCTTCAGGGCAAAGAGGAGCCCCTGGACGAGGAGATGAAGGAGGCTTTTCAAAACGCTTACGTTGAACTGGGAGGACTGGGAGAAAGGGTACTGGGTAGGCATTGTTCTTCAGTGGGGGCTAAGGGCTGGGGGAAGGAGCTTTATTTACAAAACCAGGTCAAATTGATCACAGACCGATTTTGTAGTGACTCTCAAATTCCAAGTGCTGAATATTAGATTCATTATATTGAACCCAAGCAGAAGAAAAATCTTCTTCTTATAGAGCTGCTATAGGCAACAGTTTTTCAAATCGTCATGAGTGATACGACGAAAGATGCTGGCTGCAAAGTATAAGCAGGGAACTCAAATGAGATTGGACTTTTAACACTCTGTTTAGAAGAAAGATAAAGGTGACATTTGCCATGAATAGCCTTGCAATATTCAAGCAGCTTTTTAAACGACAAAAAAAACTATGTATGTGCAGTATTTCCTTGTTTCTGCGTTCATATAAAAGCAAATTCACACATTTAGGAGATAAAATGATTAAACTATATAAGTAAACTAATTGTCGGTTTAAAATATACACTGGATTTGGACAACAAATAGAAACACCTGCCATAACACTGTCAATAGGGTGCAGAGCCATCCGCAAGATGAAAATGATGATGATGATGATGATGATGATGATGATGATGATGATGATGATGAGCAGCTATTGCTCCTTCAAGGGGTCCCTTTTGAGATTGTGCCTCATGAAACATGTAGTAGATGTGGTCTAGTGTTTCATTCATAGAACACTCATAATGAGGTGGAAAAGATGACAATTGCAATCTATACAATCAATAGTACAAAGTAGACATGACACGTGTTTAAATGAATGACACTAGACATACTAAAGTTTGTCTTTTGCAGTCTGGTTAAAACTTTTGTAATTTATGTTACTGTCTTTCTTATATATATATATATATATATATATATATATATATATATATATATATATATATATACATACAGTACTGTGCAAAAGTTTTAGGCAGGTGTGAAAAAATGCTGTAAAGTAAGAATGCTTTCAAAAATAGACATGTTAATAGATTATATTTATCAATTAACTAAATGCAAAGTGAGTGAACAGAAGAAAAATCTAAATCAAATCCATATTTGGTGTGACAACCCTTTGCCTTCAAAACAGCATCAATTCTTCTAGGTACACTTGCACAAAGTCAGGGATTTTGTAGGCATATAGTCAGGTGTATGATTAAACAATTATACCAAACAGGTGCTAATGATCATCAATTCAATATGTAGGTTGAAACACAATCATTAACTGAAACATAAACAGCTGTGTAGGAGGAATAAAACTGGGTGAGGAACAGCCAAACTCAGCTAACAAGGTGAGGTTGCTGAAGACAGTTTACTGTCAAAAGTCATACACCATGGCAAGACTGAGCACAGCAACAAGACACAAGGTAGTTATACTGCATCAGCAAGGTCTCTCCCAGGCAGAAATTTCAAGGCAGACAGGGGTTTCCAGATGTGCTGTCCAAGCTCTTTGAAGAAGCACAAAGAAACGGGCAACGCTTGAGGACCGTAGACGCAGTGGTCGGCCAAGGAAACTTACTGCAGCAGATGAAAGACACATCATGCTTACTTCCCTTCGCAATCGGAAGATGTCCAGCAGTGCCATCAGCTCAGAACTGGCAGAAAACAGTGGGACCCTGGTACACCCATCTACTGTCCGGAGAAGTCTGGTCAGAAGTGGCCTTCATGGAAGACTTGCGCCAAAAAGCCATACCTCCGACGTGGAAACAAGGCCGTTTAACTCAACTATGCACGAAAACTGGGGTGCAGAAAAATGGCAGCAGGTGCTCTGGACTGATGAGTCAAAATTTGAAATATTTGGCTGTAGCAGAAGGCAGTTTGTTCGCCGAAGGGCTGGAGAGCCGCACACAAATGAGTGTCTGCAGGCAACAGTGAAGCATGGTGGAGGTTCCTTGCAAGTTTGAGGCTGCATTTCTGCAAATGGAGTTGGGGATTTGGTCAGAATTAATGGTCTCCTCAATGCTGAGAAGTACAGGCAGATACTTATCCATCATGCAATACCATCAGAGAGGCATCTGATTGGCCCCAAATTTATTCTGCAGCATGACAACGACCCCAAACATACAGCGAAAGTCATTAAGAACTATCTTCAGCGTAAAGAAGAACAAGGAGTCCTGGAAGTGATGTTATGGCCCCCACAGAGCCCTGATCTCAGCATCATCGAGTCTGTCTGGGATTACATGAAGAGAGAGAAGCAACTGAGGCTGCCTAAATCCACAGAAGAACTGTGGTTAGTTCTCCAAGATGTTTGGGCCAGCCTACCTGCCAAGTTCCTTCAAAAACTGTGTGCAAGTGTACCTAGAAGAATTGATGCTTGATGCTGTTTTGATGGCAAAGGGTGGTCACACCAAATATGGATTTGATTTAGATTTTTCTTCTGTTCACTCACTTTGCATTTAGTTAATTGATAAATATAATCTATTAACATGTCTATTTTTGAAAGCATTCTTACTTTATAGCATTTTTTCACACCTGCCTAAAACTTTTGCACAGTACTGTATATATATATATATATATATATATATATATATATATATATATATATATATATATATATATATATATATATATAATCACATATTACACCTGTTTTGGAAAACTTTGCACTGGCTGCCTGTCAAGTTTCTTACTCGTGGCTTATAAGGCTGTTCAGAGAGTAGGGTCTACATATTAGTCAGCTGCGTTCTTCAAGTTTCAAGTTGCTGCCCACTCCCTTATTTAGGTGTGTCTCTCTGGGAGGGCGCAGTTTTTCTACTTGTGTTCCCTCTGTTTGTTCTCTCTCCCTCCAGTTGTCAGAAATTCAGACACACTCCGAAGGAATTTAAGTCTCTATTAAAAACCTACTGTTTTATTTTTTATTTCCAAGCTTATGGAAAATAGACATGTTATGTTTTAATTATTAGTATTTTGAATTGTTGCAATTAATGTTATAATTATAGTTTAATTTTTCCATGTTTTGTAAAGCGCTTTGGGATGGCGTTGCCATGAAAGGCACTATATAAAAATACATTGATTGATTGATTGATTGATCTACGTTCTTCCCAGGATTCTGTCAGTTCAACCTCTCCAGTGACAGGTTCCCTCGTGGGTTCAAGTTCGACACAGAGGAGGTTAACTTCCCAACGGAGGGCCTGTGCTTTGTGGGTCTCATGTCCATGATTGACCCCCCTCGTGCTGCAGTCCCTGACGCTGTGGGGAAGTGCCGAAGCGCTGGGATCAAGGTACTTCACATTCTATCTGTACACAAATATATATATTACATTACATTCATCAATGACATTATAGGGCAGCAGTGTGGAGTAGTGGTTAGGGCTCTTGACCGGAGGGTTGTGGGTTCAATCCCAGGTGGGGGGACACTGCTGCTGTATCCTTAAGCAAGGTACTTTACTTAGATTGCTCCAGTAAAAAATGCAACTGTATAAATGGGTAATTGTATGTAAAAATAATGTATAAATAATGTAATTGTATGTAAAAATAATGTGATATCTTGTAACAATTGTAAGTTGCCCTGGATAAGGGCGTCTGCGAAGAAATAAATAATTATTATTCAAGCTAAATGTTCAACTGACTGGTGCCCAGAGTTTGCTTCCTAAAATGCAAATATTCAACACGATTTTCATTTTTATTAGTAGTAAGAACACAATTTTCTACCATTGAGCTGAAGGAATACAGATTCACCTGGTAGCTTACATATTAGCCTTGGTTCCTATTCAAGGTCATGTCTGTCATTTTTCACTTGGCACAGTGCAGATGCTATGGGAATATTATCTGTCTCTGGTAATGGGTTGACATACTGGAATAAAGTGTTGTTCAGTTCTGGAACTTGGAGAGAGTCCAACAAAAAGCAGCCAGACTAATCCCAGGGCTTTAAGGAAGTAGCTATGAAGATTGAGAGAACTCATTTAGCCTAGAGCCAAGAAGAATTTGAAGGGGGTTTGTTTGAAGTCTTTAAAGCCTTAATAGGACTTAAGCAAGTTTATTGTAACCAATACTTCAAGCTCAGCGCAGAAACCAGGAGTAGAGGACACAGTAGGAAATCAAGAGAGTCGTGGTCTTGATACTGAATCACTGGGCCCCTTAAAGACCTGAAGTTCTTTTAGTTTTTTGTCAATGTTTGTTTAATAGGTGGTAGTCTCTAATAAACAGATTTCACTGTGCTAAGCAATTCACCACCAACGTCTTTTAAATTAAGTCACTAAAGGTTCTAATTGCTGTAATATTCTCTTTTAACAGGTGATCATGGTGACTGGTGATCATCCAATCACAGCGAAGGCCATTGCAAAGGGGGTGGGGATTATTTCAGAAGGAAATGAGACTGTTGAAGATATTGCCGAGCGCCTGATCATTCCTCTCAGCCAAGTTAATCCCAGGTGAGACCAGCTGTCACTTTAGCTAAAAAGCAGAATATACTGAACAGGCTGATTGTAAAGTCAGAACCATGATTCAGTCAGGAAACTCATTGCCATAGATTATGTATTGAAGCTTAGACTACATAACACAACTACATTATACGTATTTTACACTACATTATTTGGCCTTGAGGTACCCCTGGCCATAAATTTAGCAGATAAGTGAAGAGGCTGACCATAGGGAAGCCATAGGGAGGGGGACAAAGCCAGAAAGCAGGTGGGGGCTGGAGAGGAGATGGTAAACTCTGGCACACAGCTGGGACGCAATGGATTGAGGTGAGATAGAAATCCTTTCTGTGCCGATCATTTGATTGATGATTGATGATTTGATCTGGTATTGGAAAGGGCTAAAATATGCTTGATTTTTACGTGATTTGATCTAAGGTTAAAGTGAGTTCTCTGGCTGAGCCACTGCTTTGCTTAATGGAAGATGATGCTATTGTGGTTTACAAACAAGATGAAGCCCATTAATGCACGTCTGGGTCCTATGGTTGACTGATCCCGGTACTACACTGCCAGACCACTTCATATCTAACTTTATATGCCCTTATCACAGCCTTGCAGCAATGTGGCATAGACTCCACAAGGTGCTGAAAGGTGTCTTGAAGGATCCATTCACTTGATAATGTTTCACACAATTAGTGAAGACAGGAAAGCAGTGCGTAAGGAAAATACATAATTGATGTATTTCTCTGTGTGAAAGAAT
Organism: Acipenser oxyrinchus oxyrinchus; assembly: GCA_030684275.1. Taxonomy (NCBI): domain Eukaryota; kingdom Metazoa; phylum Chordata; class Actinopteri; order Acipenseriformes; family Acipenseridae; genus Acipenser; species Acipenser oxyrinchus. Next base: position 6,237,324 of record CM060295.1, read on the forward strand.
GCACACAACAAGGATTTGTAAGCAGAATTTAACAAGTTTCCTTTATTGATCCCAATAATCAGAAGTCACACTTTTACAACTTAATCGTTATCATTATAAACAAAAAAATGTACGAGTTATTACAGAAATTAAGCAAAGATATCAGTTACCGATTTCTGGAAGAAGCATCGGACAGGGCGCTGGTGTGTGTTCATGGAGGTTCTTGATGGTTCTTCGACAATTCTGGCATGGCAGATGAGTGTGTTACCTTGATCTTCTTAAAAGTAGACATCAGGGTACAAGTGCAGCATTACTGGGTGGACTCTGGCATTCATTCAGCCAATCAAAGTAATCAAGGAATCACGGGAACACCAGGGAGAAGACCAGTCTGATTGGGTAGACCGGTCCCAGGCAGTCTACAGGTCTAGTCAATGGATCGTATTTACTCAAGATCCTGTCTTGTGCTTTTACAGGGATGCAAAGGCCTGTGTGGTGCACGGTTCAGATCTGAAAGACATGAGCAATGAGTACCTGGATGATATCTTGCAGAATCACACCGAAATTGTCTTTGCTCGTACCTCCCCCCAGCAGAAGCTGATCATAGTGGAGGGCTGCCAGAGACAGGTGAGTCCACAGTTTATTAACCTGTACAGTATGTACCTGCAGTTACCATCTGTCATTGGTAAGCCAATTACTTTTAGGTGAAGTGATCGTTAGAGATTTCAAATATATCAGGTGGTTATAATTTACTCTATTTGAGGTGGTTTATCTCGATGCCCCTTTCTCTGATGTCCCCGCCCCTTTTCTCTGATGTCACCGCCCCTTTCTCTGATGTCCCCGCCCCTTTCTCTGATGTCATCACCCCGTTTCAGTCCTCTGGTTGCAGCTAAACCTCTCAGATGCCTCTTTGCACTTCTCGGCCAGCGTATTTCTTTGCTTAAACTCTGCCCCCCATATCAAGGCTTCAATCACTGTTAGTACCCGTCGAATCCACCTTGTTTTCCCTACAGGGTGCTATAGTAGCGGTCACAGGAGACGGTGTAAACGATTCTCCCGCTCTGAAGAAGGCGGATATCGGAGTAGCGATGGGAATATCGGGATCTGACGTCTCAAAGCAAGCCGCTGACATGATCCTTCTGGATGATAATTTTGCTTCCATCGTCACTGGCGTGGAAGAAGGTGTTTTTTTTTTGTTCAATATTTGATCACTCCAAGCCTGATTATCAAATGATTGGTGTAAACGAGACATTTATGCCAATTGATAGCTGACACTATATCGTTGGGTCTCAGTGTGTAGATTTATTAATGAAGGTAAACATGGAATTAACTACTTTGTTACGCTGTAAGGATCAGACCAGACCATGTTTCAAATCTTAACAACCATTTATTAGTTCCAAATACCCACATTCTACATGGAGCGTTATTGTTTAGATACAATACCTGCCGCTGGTATTAACAGAGATAGGCAATGGATCAGATTACCTGAATCCTGTGGAGTTATTCAGCTGTTACTCCATTCAAGTGCAACCAACCACTAACTACCCTCCTTTACAAGGTCACCGTGGGTTCACTGGGTACCATATTTTCCTTCCCCATACATTTCTGCACATGCTTTATCTCGCCAATCATTTTCAAACCTGTTACCGTAGCAACTCTACTTATGCCAAAGTTACCACCTGCAAATTGGTTTAACATTACCAACACAATTCCACTCAACATGATGGTCTGCATAGAAACCATTGGGGGCTGATACGATTACCTGATTCTGCATGAAGGCTCTTTATTATTCTATTGAGTTCTCACAATTTAGGCTTTAGAACTTGATGGTTTAATGACACCTACAAATATCTTGTCAAACAATACAGGACATTTTCACTATGTAAGAAAACCATAGCACAGCTTATTTTTTGTCATGCTGTCCTATACTAGTTCAAGCAGAGGGATGAGTCCTTGTGTTTCCACAGGTCGTCTCATCTTTGATAACTTGAAGAAGTCCATCGCCTACACTCTGACCAGCAATATCCCTGAGATCACACCATTCCTCTTCTTCATCATCGCCAATATCCCTCTGCCACTCGGGACTGTGACGATCCTCTGTATCGACCTGGGCACTGACATGGTGAGCATGCAACACCTTCACACTTCTATACTTTTACAGCACCATCCCAGAACGCAGCATTTAAATACCAGGTATCAAATACATTACAAATGCATAACAAAAGAACATTTCAAAACAAATAGGATGTTATTCTTAATTGGAATTGCATAACGGCATTATCCTTCATTAGCACATTAAAAACCAACAACACTCCTAACCTGCTGTCTTAGTGTGTGAAGGTTACAAAACATAAGTATTGTATTTTTACAAATTCGTTATTGTGACTAGTTGCAATTAATACTTTCTCGATACTTCTTGAGAGCTCCTAGATAGCGTGTCATTTTTATTTTAGCAAGCTATTTACAAATGAGAGAAAAGCACACTACAGTCCCTTACATCCCAAACCCTTTAGAACCAAAACCGAAAGTCCAGAGGGGGGGAAACAGCCGTCAATATTTTATATATAGAGAGGGAGAGGGAGCGGGAGAGTAGGGGGGGGGGGAGGGATGTTTAGATGTATAGATGTATAAGAACAAGAAACGAAGGATACACACAATTTAGAAAGCACCACCGGCCTCCTTCTTACTCCTTTACTCTAGATATGTCAGTTTTTGGTTTTGTGTTTTTCTTCGAAGGTGCCAGCCATTTCCCTTGCCTATGAAGCAGCTGAGAGTGACATCATGAAGAGACAGCCCAGAAACCCCAAAACCGATAAACTCGTCAACGAGCGACTCATCAGCATGGCTTACGGCCAAATCGGTACGAGGGAAACACTATTCAATAAGATACAATACAAGATCAACGGTGTCAAATTAGCACTGGTCAATAAACAGCTAATAGACAGACCTGGCCAAATCTATACATTTTCTTTACATGAGAGTTACTGTTATTTACTTCATGCTGCTACTGAACTCGCCCAGATAAAATGAGACAGTAGCTTCACTGTAATATAGGAGCTTTCAGCTTTTCCTCCAGGCAATGTGGATTTCCTATTGGCCAATGTTGATGGCTGAAGTGTAATGCTGACTCCAGGTATCAGCTTGTTTGTGGACTCCCTAACCAATTCTTTAAACACAGCACATAAACCAGGACCAGCAGACGGGGTTGAAGTGGAGATAGACTTAGGATAGAGGGAAGGAGTGGAGAGGGGATGGACTAGGTTATCTAGTCATGTTGAAGCTGAATCACTGGGATCCTTTAAGGAACCGGGTTTGTTCTTATGTACAAAAAGAAATGCGATATGATTTCAGTTTTTAAACTGTCAAATCAGTCCATTTAAAATGCTAATTTACTATTGTTTTTGATTTTTGGTTTTAACTGAAAAACACCCGAAAACCTGTGCAAATTGTTCACCACCACTTTCTTATTTAAAAATAAAACCTACTAAAAAAAAACGTTTCCCTGTGCTGCTGGGCAATGTCCATCCCTCCTGATTTGTATCTATCATTGATTCGTTCTCAATACTTTAAACCCGCCCCAACTACTGAGTGGCAGTAAATTTCTATTGGAGATTCCACTTGCGAGATTTAAAGCGAGATTACAATTAGGAATGGAGGCTTGTTCGTGGGATTTAAAGCTGTATTACAGATAGATAGTGAGAATTTAAAATAGAATTGCAAATTGTGTCGAAATGTACAAAAAAGCCTGCACACAAAAACCCCAGAAGAATGGGCCCGTGATCATAAGGATTGCATTGCCAGGAGCAAGCTATTGAATTTGAATGGTAGTCTGTCTAAGAGTAAGAAAGAGAAGATTATAAGAAAAGTTTAGGAATGCTATTCCATGCATTTCTAACTCTCTGTGTAAAACAGTGCTTCCTACCTTCTGTTCTAAACTTACTTTTACTCAGGCTTCCATTTGTGCTCTCTTGTTCTTCTCTCTGTGCTACATTTGAAGTTGTGTCTTGGGTTAACTTTCTCTGCACCATTTATGATTTTAAATACCCCTGGTCTCGGGTTCATTCTTATAAGATAAAGACGTCCGTCTCTCAGTGTTGATGGTTCTATAGTGAATGTACCAGTGTGGAGGTTAAAGGACCCTGACACTTGCTGCTTCTGCCTCGCTTGTTTGTGTGTGTCGTTGCCCAGGGATGATTCAGGCTCTGGGAGGTTTCTTCACCTACTTTGTGATCCTGGCTGAGAACGGCTTTCTTCCAAGTAGACTCCTGGGCATTCGTCTGGAGTGGGATGACCGAAGCCAGAACGATGTTCAGGACAGCTACGGACAGGAGTGGGTGAGTCACGTTCCCCTCGTCTATACCCAGTCAAATTCCCCCATCGATCCCCAGCATGCAGTGCTCTCTCAGGTGAAACCGTAACAACCCCAATCAGTGTGAGGTGGAACTGATTTTAGCTTCTAAAGCTGAGGGAACACAAAGCCACTTTTTCAGGAACAGTGGCTTGAAGCCTGGTTCAAGGTTGGGAGACCCCAAGTCTCCCCTGGTGTTCCATCAGGCTTTGTGTTCCCTCAGCTTTAGAATGTTTCATTGGTCTACTTTTGTGGCATTTCCTAACTATCCTGACACTCTATCAACTTCACAAGACATGGAACTGTTTCCATCCTAGTATGAAGATGGAATGTGATCATCTTTCTTTCTCTGGTTTTAAAGATCATATCTGAGAATTGCTTAGAACCTCCTGCCAATGCTTCTCCTCCTTCAGTCCACGCCAACAAATAGATACACATCTTATTTACTCTGCGCTTTGATCTCTGCATGCTGCTGAGTAATGTTGGACTACATTGTGTTGTTTGTACATCATAACAGTCTCTTGTTTTCCACGACCCCCTTGTAAAAGGAGGCCTCTTAAATCTCCTGGTTTAATAAATAAATACAATATCGCTGTTTCTCACCCTGTCTCTCAGACTTATGAGCAGAGGAAGGTCGTTGAATTCACATGTCACACAGCTTTCTTCACCAGCATTGTGGTGGTGCAGTGGGCCGATGTAATCATCTGTAAAACCCGGAGAAATTCGGTCTTCCAGCAGGGAATGAAGTGAGTAGAAATGAACATGACCAGATCGTAAATGCTGATTGTACATTTGATGACGAGCAACCGGTCAGTGCATTTAAACCCTGTTTCATGCACCTCATTGCAAAAATAAGATTGTGCCTTATTGCTGGATTCAGTAGTTGCATGCCCACCTTTGCCAAGATGTGTGTTAACATAATCTTCAGGCCTTTTTTCATCATTTGAAAACTGTTTAATTCTCTAATGAAATGACTGCAGTATACAATTCGCCACTGCATCCGTCTCTCTGTTTACAGAAACAAGATCCTGATTTTCGGGTTGTTTGAAGAGACAGCCCTGGCTGCTTTCCTGTCCTACTGCCCTGGCATGGGGGTAGCTCTGCGCATGTACCCGCTCAAGTGAGTATTACAGGGGCTGCTCAACATCAGGAAAATTATCTGCATTGCAATCTTGATGTTTTAACGTCTCTGTGGATTTGAGGGAATTTTCAATGATCAAATAAAATATTTTTAAGTAAAATAAAATCATTTAAATTAGAAAACAATCTACTTCCGCACCAGAAAGTCCGAGTCTTTACAGCGACATCGCCATCTTCTTCAACAGCCTGGTTCCATTACCTGTCCTGTCCTCGTTTAGTCTTAATCTGAGGGAACATGAAGCCACTTTGTGGCTTGGAACTTGGTTTCAGGAGACTAGGTTTCAGGTCAGGGGAGACTTGGGGTTGGATACAGCGACCTCAAACTAGGTCTTCCGGTCTCCTGGAACCAGGTTTCAAGCCACTGTTCCTGAAAAAGTGGCTTCATGTTCCCTGAGCTGCATGTTTTTCCTTAATCAAAAAAATGTGCACTTTGAGGTCGTCTTTATAATACTGTAGCACAGGAGGTCAGGGGTAAAGAACAACGTGTTGAATCAGTCATATGTTCCTTCTTGTTTTTTCTTAGGATTACTTGGTGGTTCTGTGCGTTCCCATTCAGTCTGCTCATCTTCATTTACGATGAAGTTCGAAAGTTTATTCTGCGCAGGAATCCTGGAGGTAAGTTCAGCGCCGACAGGCTCATGACAAAACTGCCAGACTGGGTTTGTGTGCGCGAGTCATCCAGAACTTCAAAACACTCCAGCAGCATTATATAGGGTTTAAACTTACCAGAAATTCAGTCGTAACAACATACGATCATTTACGAACCCGAGGAGGTCCATTTGGCCCACCTAAGCTCTCCTAGATCCTAGTAGCTGATTGATCTCAAGTTGAGTCTTAAAGGGTCCAAATGAATTAGACAATGGCACTAAGCATTGCTTTACTTGACTGAGTTTGCCCTCAGTTGTGTTGGGGCAAGGATGCCCAACCTGGTGCCCATGAGTCACCCCCCTTCCAAAAATTAAACGTGCATTTAAAGGGTACATAAGGACCTTTTTATTTTGTTGTGTTACATGGTCCCATGTGTTGCTACAACTGTTTACGTAAGGTGTGTGTATTGCTTTGTTGTTTTTTTTTTTACATTTTGACTTTTAAATTGCATTCCCTGCCTCAAGATGGCTTCCCATGTACCCGCATGGACCTCTCAGAACTACATTTCCCATCATCCTTCTGCTCACTGGTAAAAGGTCCTTATGTGCCCTTTAAGTCCACCCTACAGGGATGGCTAATAAAGTAATGCAAGGAAGCAAAGGCTGTGTAATTTATATTTTAGATTAAAACAGAAGGACTGCATTGAGATCACTAAACAGACAGGCTTGTTATCTAAAATACCTCATTTCTTATCCAAATCCAAAAATTCCAAGGGCTGAAGAAGATGGGAATTATGTCTAGAAGCGACGACCACAAACAAAGTATTTACTGTGGGAGTGGTTTCACCTTTTACTGCCATGTGGTTTACCTGCAGACATTAACATGGGTATCAAGTCCTGTCGAGAGCTAAGTAGGTCAGGCATTATACTGCATCAACAGTGCAATAGTAGGTTAATTCAAAGGTAAGCAACAGATCTAAACCAGGACTTCTACTGTTGCCACTCAGATAACCTTTGTGTTGAAATGACTGAAAACAAAGTATTTATTAGGGAAGTTATTTCACCTTTACAATTTTGATCACATTGCACCACTTTGTTTAATGTAAGCGTCCTCTTTAAACCGCATCACTATTCAGTGTGTTGCTTGGCTTCCTGATAGCCATTTCATTAAAGGTGAAAACAACTTCTATAATCACTATTTCCTTTTTGGTCATCACTTGCAGAAAGTGACTCTCCGTTTTTCTATAGCCTTGTCCCTTTCTCTGCAGTCCTTTTAAACCCACAGAAAACATTAATTTTTTTCCTTTCTTTTTTTTTTCCTTTTATAGGTTGGGTTGAACGAGAGACTTATTATTAAACCACAGTCCAAGTGGCAGATTCTACTGAGTGTGTGTGTGTGTCTGTGTGTAGATCGCTGTTAAATAGGGAATACTTAGTAAAATATTTTACTCAAAAATACTGAAAGAAATCCCTACAAGTATCACTTCCCTACAGGTACACTAAAGCCTGCTACAGTATATGTTGCAAGAGCTGCATTTAGACAGCGGGCTTTAACAGTGACAAACTTTCAACCATGGCAAAGCACTTCCAGCCATATGCATTGGTCTTGCCACACAGGAAACATTGGTAACTTGGTCTGTATTCGTTGTAGCAAACACAATTGTTTGGCATATAGAAATGCGAAACAAATAGCAAATTAAAACGCACCTATGAAATCGTAACACAGAGGGGAGGGGGGTTGACTATAATGATGTTGCAACCAAGTTACATTACTGCCAAGGGCTCAAAAGGTGATGAAACGGATAAACCATTAAGTCACCATACCGATATAAAAAGATCTGTTTTTGCAGTCGTTTGTGCCAATCGAAAATCAAAACAGTATTTAATGCTTTATCGCCTACATTTTGAAACAGCAACACATTAAAGTTTTTAACACAAATGTAGTGTATGGTTTTATTAGCGACAGCACTGTAATTACACCTTCATCGTGTTGCAGACATTTTTTTTTATCGTAACCATGTTTGCCTTACCTGAAAGTGTTTTAATCTGGGAAGCAGGGAAGACTTGTACTGTAGGATCAAGACTGATCTGCTTGCCTCAAGTAGCCTGTGATCCAAATACTGCCACCTTGAGGCGTGGAGGAGAAGGGCACTGGGGTTCACTATTTGCTTTAATAATGTGTTGTAAAATCTCGAGTTTAAAAGTTGTGTTCAGCTTTCACAGCAAATACATTTATATCTATCTATCTATAGTGTCTTTGTGTTTATTTCCTCTTTGCACCTCACTTGGTAAAGCTAGCCCATTTGACAAGTGCTGATCGTGCCAAATGACCCAAAAAAAACAAACGCATGCAAAACTAACTTCTGAAAGTTTGCAGATGGTCCAAACTAACCATAAACGAACAGGGGCAACAGAAAAAGCCACAAATACAATTTTAGAAAAAGCAAACCTTTATTTCATTGTCAACAGGCTCAAAAGCACCACAACTTAGAAACCAAAAGTATTTACAGCACAAACGCTGTATGTTAGTCGGACCAGGGTTTGAGGTGTACAGCCTTTTAAAAACATTTCTGAACACATTAGTACCGCTACGATTTTTTTTTTTTTGTGAAATACCCTGTATAGTGAATTCCTGTCTTTATGACACTTCGCTGGGATGTTCAATTTTCTAACTATTTTTTCTTTTTTTAAAGCAGTGTACCTTGAAAAATGGATTAGTTACTTTAACCCTTGCTAGGTAGCACCTTGGAATGTTTCATCTGAATATGAACAACTGTTTTTACAATTCTGAAAAGCGTGCCGAGCCCGGTTTCACCTTGCAGATGGAAACGCAGCCCAGCTGGCTGGCGCAGTCTCAGATGTCTTAGTAATAATCCTCCAGGTCAGCCTTCTCAGAGCCCTGGTTCTGTACCTGCTGCTGTTTCCTGTACAAATCTGCCACCTAAAATAAAAAAGAAGGGCAGGGCTGTTTTGAATGTTGTTGGGTGGTTGGTTAATCATTCATTAATAATAATAATGATAAGTCACGCCCCACTAGAACCTATTATCAGTAACAACACTAGGCACTGGTGTTAGTGGTTTGAGCACCCCCTTATTCTTCCCCCCTGTGTGTGCTCGTGCCCCAGGGAGTCCCTGCCTATGCTACCCCTACTTCACCCCTCTCTCGTTGGCTTACCTGCGATCCATTGGTGGCGTCTTCTGGCTTCTTGTCGTCTCTGATTCTGAGGAATCTTGGGAAGCGCAGCGAGATGCCTTTCACTGGATCCACCTTGTGAAACAGAACAGCACAGTGTAGAGAACCGTCATCCAGCTGGCAACTCAAACACAGCAGAGCCCCCAGGCACCAGAGCACGCAGGAGAAAATGAAGCAGAGAAATAGGGGAGCGGGTAGGAGTGACGAGCTAAGTTGTCGATCCAGCCCATCTGGGCTCGTCCGGTTCTGAGTAACTCTCTCAAAACGTTGTTTTCAATCTCAGTGAATCAGCATCAGTAACATGGCTCACTAACCCATTCCATACTCACACCACTTCTCCTACCTTCTGTCCTCTATCTCCACTTAATTTCCAACTGTGTCCTCTGGCCTGTGTTTTTGTGCCGTGCTTAAAGTATCAGTTTGTGTTGCCACCTTTTGAAGGTGGCATACACTAGGACACACAGATGGTATATTATATATATATATATATATATGTAAATACTGACCAATCCCATGGCTGCTTTGTGAACAGGAGACAGTGAAAGGTCAGCACACTTGACCTCCCACACTTGGACCGCATCCAGCCACACATCCGGCTCTGTTGATTGGTCCACACGGTAATAGGGGCGGGGTTTCGACAAGGTATGGTCCTGAAAGATTAAACAAAATGTTAGTAAAAACCCTAATAACGTACCACATTTCAGACCAGAAAAAAAAGGTACTTTATGAAAGGTATGTTTTATCCAAAAATGCTTTTTTATTTCAATGCATATGGGGAACAGTGGTCTATTTTTAGAAAGGGCAGCAGATACAATGCATATTTCGATGAAGTTAGAACAACATTTTGTAGAAAAAAAAGGGACAAGACTTTATTTGACAAATTTAGAACTTTTGGAAACTAAAAATAACAAATTATGTTAGATCTCTTAGCACTAGCCATGACGACTATACCAGACCCCACTTATATTGGGGTGGGCGGGACAGAGCATGATTTGCTGCGGTGTCATCTGCAAATTTATTAGAACACCTCATTGCTTCTGTAGTTTGTATCTGTTGTGCGTATGAAATGTAAAACCACTGTGATTGAAAATCTTGGAAAATTGTCAAAATATGTAAATCAGTGATTGTCTAATTTAATTGATGACTTTAATAGGCCACAAATGCAATTCATTTAAAATAGTCAGAGAAAAGGAACACAGAGCCACAAATAGTAAAATGCAAGAGACTTTTTAGAAGTTGTTTAAGATGCCTAATTAAAAGCACAAAGTTTTTTCTACATCACTGATTACTGAGTGGAAATTGAAATTCTCACACCCAGAGGTTTTCATACAGGCAGGTCTATAAAGGATATAAAAACGACAGATCTTCAGGTCTAATACATTTGCACACTACAGTACTTTCCTTAGATAAGTATCTAGCAATTCAGCTTCATTAGAAACAGTCTTTGAAATGGAATGAATGCAAGACCAAAAAAAAAAAAAAAACACTTTACTGTATAAACTAATGTATCCTGGTGAGTAAAAACATCTATCTATCTATGAGACCAATCCGTGAGTTTAGTTAGAGAGCGCTGAAGTGAAGAGAAGGAAGAGCGATGTGTTTGTTCTACCTTGAGGAAGTTGAAATGTGTCTCCAAATCTTCATCTTTGAATCCTGTTCCGATCTGTCGTGAGAAGGACAGGGAGAAGCACGTTAACTCAGACACCCCGTTTGCAACTCAACTCGTTACTTGCTTCCTACTTGGGCCTCTCTCCAATATCTTTTTCAATCAGATTCCTTTATTTAAAATTAAAACAAAAAAAAACAAACAGTAGAGAACATCGTCTCATTTACAGACTGCAGCCAAGACAACATTAACACCCCCCAAAAAATAAACCCAACGTTACAACATGCCGTACGATGACGCTGCAGACAGACAAACCACTTCTCTCACTCAGGTTTCCTATTTTACAAATCACAACTGCATATTCTTTTTGTCCTTTTTTAAATCCGTTGTATTACATTTTGGACTTGTAATTGTTCTATTTCTACAAACTAGCTTTTTTTTTTTACAATTAAAACCACATTTGTGTTTAATCAAATTTGTTATTTCTAATGTAATGGTTAAATGGTTCACGTTTTGTGTGTGAGAAGTAATTTGGGACCCTTGCGATGACAGACACTATAGAAATGTGAATTGTTGTTATTGTTGCTGTATAATGCACTGATGAGACCACGCTACAAAAAACACACTGTGGCCCAGGAGAGAGTCCAACGAAGACGAATCCCAGAGTTTAAGGGACTGAGTTATGAGCCGACAAGACACACAGACCGGATCAGCACTCATGAAAGACGGAAGCCATACCAACCTTGCAAATAGATGACAAGCCTGGCACACAGCTAAACAGAACTGCACAGCTAAACAGAACTGCACAACAACACAGCTAAACAGAACTGCACACACACACACACACAGATAACCCATTCTCATTCCAAGACAGGGAGAGACAGACCTTGCAGACGGACTGGTACTCCTCGTTCTCGTCATCGTAACAAGCCAATAGGAAGCCTCCGTACGTCCCGGCTCTCTTTCCTTTGCCCAGGAATGCACCAATCACAGCCAAGTCCAAAGTGTCGCCGACGCCATCCAGGTAATCTTTCTTTAACTTAAAAAAAGAAAAGGTTAAAGTTTAGATTAATGTTAGTGGCTGTCACATACACTAGAACATACCAGTCAACTTAAATTAATTACACAAGCACTTTGACATGGTCCAGTGGGCTTGAGCGGATACTGCAGTCTCTATTATTATTATTTGTTTATTTAGCAGACGCCTTTATCCAAGGCGACTTACAGAGACTAGGGTGTGTGAACTATGCATCAGCTGCAGAGTCACTTACAATTAGGTCTCATCCGAAAGACGGAGCACAAGGAGGTGAAGTGACTTGCTCAGGGTCACACAGTGAGTCAGTGGCTGAGGTGGGATTTGAACCGGGGAATTCATGGTTACAAGCCCTTTTCTTTAACCACTGGACCACATAGCCTCCTATATCACCTCTAATGAGCTGTGGTTGACAGGTTGATGTGTTGAGTTTGTAAGAGGTATAAAAGCAGTACCTTCAGCCAGTTGTGCGATCTCTTTGCGATCTCGTAGGTAGCATCTTTTTCCAGTGTTTTTACCATGAGCCCTTCACAAGAGTCTGAGATGAGAAAAAAAAAAAAAGACAGGGACATAAAGCTTTTAAAATCGCACTGCAGTTTAAACAGTGAACTGCTTCATTTTCCTAAATTACCTTTGACCGACTGTTCCAGGAATTCCGCAATGGCGTCAGTGTTGTCGGAATCGATAGCGCAGGCGAAAACAAACTCCCCCTCCTTCTCAACGAAACTGTCTTTGAGCAGCGAGCGTCTTCGAGACAGGGGCTGTCGGACCAGGGACTGTGAAACAGAGGAAAGCAAGGCATTATACAGCAGCAACGTCACTCGCCACACGTTCAGAAGTCGTCACAGATCACGCTTTCATGGCGTCTCATTCGCTGAGGATATTTGAAAGAAACCGTGCGGCTCTGTGCAGTGCGTGTTCAATCATTAAAAAGGAAGCAAACTAAACCCGCTCCCAGGTTTAGTTGAACAGGCAGCGAGTCAGTAAGGCAAAAGTTTGCTGTATTTATTATTAAGTGCATTAACTGCATATTACACGGTAATGGGTACATTTCACAGAAATCGTGAAGTCTGTTATAAAAAAACAAACAAAAAAAAAAAAACACAACAACACAGTTTTACTAATGGCAGTGTGGAGTAGTGGTCAGGGCTCTGGACTCTTGACCACAGGGTCGTGGGTTCAATCCCAGGTGGGGGACACTGCTGCTGTACCCTTGAGCAAGGTACTTTATCTAGATTGCTCCAGTAAAAACCCAACTGTATAAATGGAGAATTGTATGTAAAAAATAATGTGATATCTGTATACTGTAAAACAATGTATAATGTGATATCTTGTAACAATTTTAAGTCACCCTGGATAAGGGCGTCTGCTAAGAAATAAATAATAATAATAATAATAATAGATTGTAATAAATAAGAAAGGGGTTTGAGGAGGTAGAGACTGCAACGAAGCATAGTTTTTAGTCACTATTTATAAAGCAGAGTTTTTAGCAGGTATCTCGTTTGGCTGGTGTTCACTTACCTCTCCATTGAGATAAAGCAGATCGAAGGCGTACACACAGACTTGAACCTTGATATCCGAGGCATCAACATCCTACAACAAATTTGCTGATTTAATAACACAATCACCAGCGACGATGAGGGCACTGATGCAAGTCTTGCTGTTGGTAGAATCATTAGGATCTTTCCAGACCTAAAACTTTCCCCCCCTCAAAATGTCCCTTTTTCTAGGGAAGCAGCACAGCTGGGGATGGAGAGTTTGTTGCTGGATAACTTCCCTCAGACTACTTCCTCACTAAATGTCTTTGTATCCCTGAACAGATCATTCAAAATATGCTAAGGATTTTAATGAGCAATCTGTCTCCACACTCCAGTGGTACCATAAACATGCTTCATTTACTAACAATGCTGAATGACTGGGTGGAGCATTTGTTCTGATTTTTCTGACTGCCAAGACTGGTACAATATTCAGTGTCCTTGTCAAAACTTACGTAACAAAAGGAAGTTCTTTTTTCTTACAAAATATAATTTGTTACCACATTCCGTGACTTGCTCTCTGATCCTACCTTTCTCTTGCGGGTGGTAAGCACTTGGAAAGGCTGAATCTGCCTCTTCTCTCTGTCCCAAGCCACGGCCTCTGCATCAATAATACACGAGACAACGTCCGCCTTCTTGACCTGCCGAAGTAAGAGAGACGGGTGGAGAGTGAGTGAGCTGCGAACCCGGGAGGAAGAAACGAGGGAGGAAACAGGAGATGCTGCTTGAACAGCAGCACAATAACAGCCGACTCTTCGATTTGGTCCAATCAACATGCTTGACAAGTGCTGGCAATGTTCGGTGAATTAAGAGAGAGAAAAACAGGAGGAAAAAACACAAACAGAAAGAGAGTGAATGTGTGCCTTAACCCTTTGCGGTCCTTTGTCGGACTGGGTCCGACATTGCAATTATTCCCATCAGGTCCTTTGTCGGACCCTGTCCGACATCATTTTAAAAACGCAAAAACGAAAAAAGTCGGTTTTCAATGGAAAAAGCCGAAAACCATTCAATGGCCGAGTGGGAACGAAGGAGCCGAGACAAGCCGATAAAAAAAAATCTCATATCTCATGAATAGTCATACTAGCCACTGGCATCAGATGGGGCGGTCGTATGGAAAAAAACTGGGTGTTACAGTATCAGCGCACAGAGACTATCATGGACATTTGCAGAGCTTTTTTGAGATGTTATAGCAATAAAATAATGACTTGGATTGCATTATTGAGGAGTTTGGTGATAAAACGAGTCATCAGGAGACGATTGATCGGTATGTACGACTATTATTATTATTATTTTTTATTTGGTAGCATATGTGAAAGCGATAGCGAACGAAAGGGTGGGGCGGGGCTGGAGATCCCTAGTGAGTGCTTTGTTGATATGCAAGGCCTTTTAAACCTGTTTGACTGTGGAAAAAAATACTTTTAAACAGCACGTCTAAAATTAACTGCGCGTGTGAAAATAAATTGGACCTGGCGAGCCTGACGCAGAATTAATAAATGGACCGCAAAGGGTTAAACAGGAATGTAAAATTGCATCATATAAATGAAATACTGAGACACTAAATAACATGCCCACGTGTAGATTTACAACAAAGAAGAGGGAACACAAAGCCACTTTCTAGAATAGTGGCTTGAAACCTGCTTCCAGGAGACCGGGAGACCTAGTTTGAGGTCGCTATATCAAACCCCAAGTCTCCCCCAGTGTGCAGTGCAGCGGCCTGAAACCTTGTCTCCTGAAACCAAGTTCCAAGCCACAAAGCGGCTTTGTGTTCCCTCAGGTTAACACACATGCAGAAACAACACTGAAGACGCCGAGAAAGACTGTGAAAAAGTTTGTCATTACTTATTCCGTTCCTTTTAGTATTTCCAATAGGAAAACACTGGTAGCTGTGAGAAGATGGAAACCAAATGTTATTAGTATGCTTGACTGGAATAGGCAAAGCAATGCTGATATATTTAGCAATTGAAATTAAGGTAAGATGGGAAAGATAGCTATTCCTGATTTCCAAGATTGTATAGCGCTTCGTTTTTGGTGTGGATTTAACTTGTCATGTAAACGCAGAGATATTGATGACAGACAGACAGGTACCTCTGGTATTCTGGAGATGATGTCGGGGTATTTGCTGGTGTTGTTTTCTTGGTTTCGACTGTAAACGTGAATCTCTCCATTCTCAAGAATGTGGATCTAAAAAAAAAAAATATACAAGTAGGTCACCTTAAACTTTTTTCTCACACCTTGAAAAACTCTGGAATGACTGTACCAAGTCTGATCAATTTCAGAGGAGTGGTTGTAAAGAGACCAGTCAAAAACCAAAAGGAGAGTCATTTTTGAGTTACCCACAAAGAGCCATTGTGTTTCTAGCTTATCCCACCAGTCATTAACCATTTACTAATGAGGACAGATTTTATTGTCATTTTTTTTTTTAGCTTTACAGATTCAACTATTGGCAAGATGGGCCTCCTCTCGTTTGTAAACTTTCTTATGTTCGTTTGTAAACTTTCCAACCCATTAAGAGCCTTTGTAATTTTTGTAGCACTCTTAACTGGTATCTACCTGTTATTTTAATTTTCTCTTTAACTATACTGTTATGAGAACTTACTCTAATTGTTAACGGCAAACGTTAAGTCTAAATGTAACTTAATTCTGATGTTTTTATGACGCCTCAATATATATTAAGAAACGGAAGCCTAAAACTGTATTGGAGTTTTCCTCCCCACTGATGATAAAGCTCAATTGTTTATGTGTTGAGCTTCACAGCTAGCGTCTGCAAATGACTGCACACAACACCAATGGCTATGTTAGTAAGATTCCATTCATAAAGCTTACACATCTGTAGCTTAAACATTTATCGTTAGACTCAACAAATGTGGCACCTAGTTATCAACAGAAATCAGATCATGATCAGTTACCGGATTCTCTGGGAGACAGCTCGGGTATGGAGATGGTCTGATGTCAGGAGAGGATTCAGGTAAGCTTGTCTCACTCGCACTCTCAGGTGCCTGTCTTACATATCTTGCCTAACTGTGTGTGTGTGTGTTTATCAATCCCTTGTCCCGCTGTCCGGGCTGGTCCACTAGAATAAGGAGTAACTCCCACAACTGCAGCTGGGCTCCAGTGTTATCTGTTGAGCCCTTGACGATCCTTACAGCTAGCCATTGAAATAAGAGGCAGTGACGGGCACAGTACTCCTACCTGAGCTCTCTCTCCATCGTATTTGTATTCACAGGTGAAAGCGGCTTCATCGAACCTCTTCATAACCTCCCCGATTCCTCTTGTAGGGTGAGCCAGCATGGGCTTCAGAGGCACCCCTGAAACAGACACTCAACGGGTCAGACTGACAGACACGGGGGAGAGAAAACAACAGAACCAGCGCCACCTTGGGTCGAAACTGCAGAGTACAACTCAAAGGTGAATGCACAGGTAAAAACAGTGTTGAATTCCGGTCACCACTTCAGACTGATCCCAGGGCCGCGAGCAATGAGCTACGAAGATCGAGGGAATTGAATCTATTTAGCCTTTAACAAAGAACAATTAGAGGAGAAGTGAGGGTCTTTAAAATCTTAAAAAGCTGACTTGGTTAACCCTAGTACAGAAACCAGGACCAGGGGACACTTAGGTAGAGATAGACTTAGGACAGAGGGAAGGAGACACTTCTTCAGAGTGGTGAGGGGGAGGGAATGGGTTACCTAGTCATGTTGTTGATGCAGAATCACTGGGATCCTTTAAGACCCGACTTAAAGTTTTGAGATGAATCAGCTACTAGAAACTGGATGAGCACCTCTTTGTAAATGTTCCTAGGTTCTTATGGCTGTATTGTTATTTTAACCTGCCCCCATATCACATTGATACTGCTGGAAGCAGCTGCTCTTGCTGTCTCCAGTCCCCTACACGTCTGTGGCAGACTGCATCTAACAGAGAAAGAGAGGGTGTGCACACAAATCATTACCTGGAGTCAGTTTGCAGTGTTTAGGAAGTTCATCAATTCCTTCCTTTAGGAGAACCGGCACAATCACGTCATAGTTAGGCAGTTCACTGTGGAGACACACACAAGAAAAGTTTGAGAATGAGAAATGTCCATTCGGTCCATCAAGGTTCTTGTTAGCACACCACTCTCCCCTGCTGGGAGTCTTTTAAATGTTCCCAGTGTTTCAGATCCTACTACTGCTCTAGAAAGAGTGCAAAGAAGAGCAACCAGAATTATCCTGGGTTTAAAAGGCATGTCATATGCAGACAGGCTAAAAGAATTGAATCTATTCAGTCTTGAACAAAGAAGACTACGCGGTGATCTGATTCAAGCATTCAAAATCCTAAAAGGTATAGACAATGTCGACCCAGGGACTTTTGACCTGAAAAGAAACAAGGACCAGGGGTCACAAATGGAGATTAGATAAAGGGCATTCAGAACAGAAAATAGGAGGCACTTTTTTACACAGAGAATTATGGAGTCTGGAACCAACTCCCCAGTAATGTTGTTGAAGCTGACATCCTGGGATCCTTCAAGAAGCTGCTTGATGAGATTCTGGGATCAATAAGCTACTAACAACCAAACGAGCAAGATGGGCTGAATGGCCTCCTCTCGCTTGGAAACTTTCTTATGTTCTGCACCTGGTAGGCTATTCAATGCTAACAGAAACAGATGTGGAATACATGCGTATCGGGGTATCTCGCTGTGGCACCCAACAATTGCAGAAGTGAGGGTCACGGTCCTGGAGAAAGGATTTCTCTAACACAGCAATGGTAGGGGAGTGCAATGTTTTTAAAAAATAAATAATAAAAGGTTTGTAAACTAGAGAGATTTGTGAACTGCAACACAAACCCAGGGCACTCTCACCAGTACGTCTGCTTGAGGAGAAGCACTTTCTCATCGATCCAGGCTTTCCGAGACTCGCTAGACATTCCCTTCCCAGCATCCAACACCGTGGGGGGGAATTCTAGACAGACAGGGGAGCGTAGGGCATTAGAAATCGACAGGGATCGAGGCACTGGGAACGCTTCAGTGTGCAAAAGCTTCAAACGCAAAAGTACATGCATGTATGTGCATATTATTAATCTACAGTAACATGAGAAAACTTTCATTAAAAAGTAAGAAGGCCAGTTTATCACAATAGGACAAGTGGTTCCCTAAATATATACAGAACTATAAAAAAAAAATACTAGCCGATACCCATGTGAATATTGATAAGGACTTTAATTAGAGTAGCAGAACCTACTGCTTTAAGGAGGTGGCTGCCAATTCAATTTGTACATGCATCGAAAGAACAGCTACATGCTTTGCAGTCAGAGACATGCTTTGACCATGATAATAAATAACCTAGGAACCTATGATACAAGTCATCAGTATTAAAACATGTGTTTCTTTGAAAACTGCACACAAGATCTCCATAGCAAATAGTGCAAAGTAAGAAAAATCTGATTGCATTGGCTATAACCTCTAACTGCTGGAGTTTAAGAAAGACAGACCTTGTCCTGGAGGTGTCAGACAGACTGCCTGTGCTAAAGCTGCCAATACAGACTGCTCTGCAAGTCCGATGCGAAGTTTACCCCCCAGGGATCTGCACAGCAAGGAGAGTTAGACAGTGGTGTTAGAAACAAAAGGGCATACGAAACTAGCTCTGTGTCCTTCACATGACAGTCGCTGGCGAAATAACTTCATAAATGTCTCAAATGGTCAGTTTAACCCTTTAAGGTACAAGGGACTTGTGTGTCCCACAAATAAAAATGATGTAGATTTTCTTTTGCAATGAGGTGCACGAAAATGTGCTTTAATTAGGCACCTTAAACAACTTCTAAAAAGTCTAAATTTACAATGTGTGGCTGTTCCTGTTCTCTTGCTATTTGAAATGAATTGCAGGTGTGGCCTATTAAAGTCATCAATTAAAATGACCATCACTGATTTTAAGATTTGCAGTTCCAGTGGTTTGATTTCATATGCACGACCAATCAAAAGTACAGAAGCAATGAACTGTGTTCGAATGCATTTGCGCATCAATGTATAACAACGGAAAATGCACTGATGCAATGACTTTGTTACTCACCGCACGATGTAGCGCGCCTCAGAGAATCGACAAGCCACAAACAGCCCTTTGATGATATCAATCTTCTTGTTCATGGACTAGAGAGAAAAAAGAAATAAAGAACTCACCACCTACTTTTAAAAGATTTGCTTTCATAACTTTCATAACTATAAAAAAATAAAAAAAACACGTTTCTCCTGCTTTTAATTAGCCAGCAGTCCACGATTCTTAAACACAAAATCGCCCCGTCATTGGCTCTGTGCATTAAGCTCAGTTTTCCAGAAAAAAAAGTATGTAAAATTCACATTTAGATTTGTGCAGAATTTTATTTTAAAAGGTTGTATTTTTACCCATAATTCTTGTATTATTAGAACGCTGACCACG
Source organism: Acipenser oxyrinchus oxyrinchus (assembly GCA_030684275.1). Taxonomy (NCBI): domain Eukaryota; kingdom Metazoa; phylum Chordata; class Actinopteri; order Acipenseriformes; family Acipenseridae; genus Acipenser; species Acipenser oxyrinchus. The sequence goes on from CM060295.1 coordinate 6,257,137, forward strand.
CCCCCTAGAACGTTGAACACGCCCCCCCCCACTCAGAAATGCGAATTTTCAAGGGAAACCAAATGCTACACCCGGCATTGGGTAAATTTCACGGAAACAGTGCAATCCTATTTCTGAGTTTCTCAAAGAAAGATGTTTCTGTCTCTATAAATAACCCAATGTGGTATTTACACCATGCTATCACCCTTTTGAATTTTCTAGGTTCTTTAGCTGCACAGCAAATCTCTCACCGCATTCCCCGTCATTCTGGCAATGTCAGTCAGCTTGCTGAAAACTCCCACGGCAGTCAGTTTAGGAGGAGTAAACATCATACGCTGGTTGCTACGAGAACTCTCGGCAACCAATCCTAGATCTCCTTTCTCCTGAGACTCCGCCTTGATCCTGTCCAGCTGACGACCTGAAAACAAAGAACCGTTCTGACACCAGCGATCGAACTTGACCCAGCTATCTTGGGTCTCATGTCAAACCGAGTGCGGTATTTTTTTCCTTAACACTGAAAAAAATGCAGCAGTGTGCAAATGTATTAGAACACCTTAAGATTAAAGATGTGTGCTTTAAATCAGGCATCTTAAACAACTTCTAAAAAGTCTCGTGCATTTTACCATGCGTGGCTGTGTGTTCCTTTTCTCATACTATTTTGAATTGCATGTTGTGCCCTATTGAATAAATTAAATCACTAATTTGCCTACTTTGACAATTTTCCAAGATTTGTAGTTAGCGGTTTGATTTGGTATGCAGAACAAATCAAAACTACAGAAGGCGTTCTAATAAATGTGCACACTGCTGTAAGGTTGCCAGCTGAAATGCTATACCAGCAGTACACACACACATACAGACATGCTTGGTTTACCTGTCGCCTGGGCAACAGCCTTCATGAGCACAGTCTCTCCAACCCCAAGCTCCAAACCCAGGAAGGCGGGTCCGAGCTGGTTCAGACAGAGGTAGAGACAGGGCAGCAGGTCCGAGGGGGTTAGGACCACGATCGAGCGGAACAGGTTACTGAGGATCTCAATAATACGCAGCCTGGAAAGAGGGAAGGACAATATATAGACAGACAGACAAACATTCAGCCCATTGATGCTGGTCTGATTCCCATCCGTTAATCCCACAACACCTTCCATGAAGGATCTCAACAGATCAGCTACAACAACAAGGCTTGACAATCCACTCTGCAGACCCTCCATTGAGAAGTGCCTGCGTTTGTACAGAGGGTGTTTCTATATATCCAGATTGATGCTCTGTACAAGTGGTTCTCTACAATCAACAACACAGTAATACTACAACACCATGACTTCCAAATGACAACAGCTGCACTGTACATTGAACGTACCGCATTTTGCTATAGCAGGGGTGGCAAGATCCCCATTGCATAGCAGTTTGATCCATTCCTGGTTTTCCTAGTAGTTTAATAAGACACACCCGAGCGTATTACCTATACACTGTGTCTAATCAAGCTCAAATTAACACCTGGAATGGGTGAAAGTGCTATGCAATAGGAGTCTTATTGCCATCCCTGCTACAGTAATCACAAAAAAAGCAGACTTAGAGACAGTTAGAAAGAGTTTACAGTTACAAACAGAAATACTTAAGGACAAAGAAACAGTCAAGACTTGAAAGTGATTCATTTTACTACAGTAATCGCAAAAAACAGTATTAAGTCAGAATTGATGTTACAAAGAGTTAGACTAAAAGTATGAGTGTGAGGGAGCAACATGCTTACCTGGCAGACTCCTCTTCAATTCTCTCAAACGTCCGGGACACAGCCAGATAGGGAACTCTGGACAAGTCAAAACACACGGGTTAAAAACTGGAGACAGGATGGAGGGAAATGAAGATGTTATTAGCTTCAGGTGACAAAAGAGATCACTCCCCCAAGACGAGTCTTGGATACATCAGAAAAAACAGAAATTTGGAAAGACACCATGTTTTAATAGCCATTTTTTACATTATTTCGATTTTGTTTTAAATGGAAAACACACGATCATAAGAACACTTTTGAAACATGAGGAGGCCGTTCAGCACATCGACAGCTATGCCCAATGGTGTTGCATCACTTAGAATTGTAGGATTGAAACAATTTTAAAAAAAAGTGTGTGTATCTATGAACATAACTGACATTTTATTTAACATCATGTAAATCAAAGAAATCGCCAAAAAAGTCTACCGGAAGCTATTATAGTAGTACAGTATTTCATGTGAGATTTCAAAATGTTACGTTTCAATTTGTGTCCATTTTTCGTATATGTAATCAATATGTTAACGTAACACTGTTCAGCAGGGTTCGTTCGACTACATAAAACACAATTAGTTCATTCTAGAGGGGTATGCAAAACTGTTGGCCAGAGCTACATGCTTGTCTGGTTCCTAGCAGCTGATGCTCAGTACTTGAAGTCGGGTCTTAAAGGATCAAACCACAAGTCTTCCCCTGGAGTGCCACACAGTGGCTTGAAACCTAGTCTCCTGAAAACAAGTTTGGTTTCACGGCGGTTTCACGTTCCCTCTGCTTTGTGTGGTCACAGAAAACAGACGGCCAGGCCTATTGGTCTCACCTCTGGCCTTGGCTCCAGCAGGCATCGTTCACAGGGTCATACTTCTGTTTCGATGGATTGTAATCTGTGGAGGTCTCCTGAGCAGCAGCAGTCTTTGCTGATCCTCCGAAAAAACTGAGACAGATAAATAAGCAAGACTATAATAAAACACATTGTCTCTAAACAATAACGCTCCGTGTAGAATGCAATGTGGGTATTTGGAACTAATAAATGGTTATTCAATCTGAAACATGGTCTGGTACAGCGTAACAAAGCAGTTCATTCCATCTTCACCTTAATTCATAAAGCTTACAGTGGGAGTGGCAGCTGTTTAAATGCTATAGCTTTCACCACAGGAGGCTGGATTCAAATCAAATCACCTTGTCATATGCAACACTGTAGACTATTAGACAACCTTTAACAGATCACGCAATCATGTCTAAATCAATACTAAAATGATTTTGTATTGGTAACCATTTTGCCATCTCCATAAGAAATCAGACCTTGCTTGGCTGTCCAGTTTGTCTATGCTCATTAGAGCACGCTTCTTCCCAACTGGATGTCTTCTTGACACTCTCCTGCTACTTCCGCATGCAGCATGGGGTGGTTATAAAAGCCACCTGCTGTAGCTCAAGCATAATAAGAACCCGTTTAGTCTCTCATGAGTCACACTCTCTCACCTGGCTGGCTTGGTCTCCTTGCTGCTGCCTCCTTCAGGAGACGAGAGCTGATTGGCTGGCTTGGTCTCCTTGCTGCTCCCTCCTTCAGGAGATGAGAGCTGATTGGCTGGCTTAGTCTCTGTGCTGCTACCTCCTTCAGGAGATGGGAGCTGATTGGCTGGTTTGTCACCTGGCTTCTCTAACTTGGCAGCAGCTTTCTTGGGTGCTGAAGGGCAGAAGAATCCGAGAGAATAAAATGTTACGAGGAGGATAATCCACCACTTACTGAACTCACAGACTGACAGGGTAGAGGCGCTGCATTGATGTGTTTCTGTGGCTGGCAGCCATCTTGGCTCACAAGCAGTTAGGTGTAGAGCCAAGATGGCCGCCCTTTGCACAGCCACACGGCTTGAAAGGAGTCCACTGATTTGGTGTCTTTCTGGGGAGGTTCACTGTGTGACTCATCAGCCTGAGAGTGCTAGGCAGGCAGATCCTGGCTGGCTGATCCATCAGTCAATTAACCACCTAGAGAAGACACCACACCATTTAAAAAGAACAAATAACTGCTTTTGTTTTTGGGTGGGGAGTTAGATACGTCAGTTTTGTGTGGAATTACAGAGTGCATAGTTTAGCGAAGGCGCTGCTACACATGAACTTTACCTTAGGAAAGTGTTTGTTTGGCCACCGTGCTAATGTTTACTATGAATGACTATTTGAGGAAAAAAAAGACTTATTTTTATAAAAGTTCCAGTTTTGTCTCCAGTCTGCATGTGAAGGCTACTTTACCACAGACCTGCTGCTATTTAAAATAAATAAATACAGGAGGATATGGGGGTTACAATAAGAATGAATACATCAAAAAACAAACAAAAAACAGCTTACCAAAGAAGCTGCTGATTGGTTTCTTCTTGGGTGGTTCCGCCTTCACTTCCTCTTCTGACTGCACCAACTTCCTGTTTCCCTCTGGGCTTTTAACTTCCTCTTCTAGCTCCTGCTTTACTTTTTTCACTTCCTGTTTTGGCGAATTTTTGCTTTTGGCTTTTCTCACTTCCTGTTTGGGTGACTTTTTACCTTTAACCCCTGGGCTCTTCACTTCCGGGTTCACCTTGACTTCTTTTTTCACTTCCTGTTCGGGTGATGTCGCCTCTTTCTCTTCCTTTCTGGGTGAACCCTCCCCCTTGACTGCATCGGTTTCCTCCCCCTTCTTGTGTACACTTTCCACGTCAGCATTTTCATTCTTCAGATTATTTTTGGGTAAACTTTCACTTGTGACCTCCATGTCTTCTTCAGTCACTTCCTCTGCTAAACAGAAATCACATTTGAGAAACAGACAGAACACAGCACAAAAGCTCCCAAAGCCAAACACACACACACAGATCCCCTGCTACGACTAGAAATACAGAATTCATGACAAGTGGAGTAGATATAGGCAGCATTGTGATAGGTATTGTGTTGTCTAGTTTTGCAGTACGGTACAAGGCCCTCAATGATTGGGCGTGCTTGCCTGTGCCCGCCTCCTCTCGCCGCACTCTCTTTGGTTCGCTCCCTTTTGACTCTCCTTCCTCGGAGGACTGGCTCCGCCCCTCTGTTGTGCTCTCCAGCTTTCTCTTCGGAAACTGCTTCCGAGCTGAAGAATTCAAATCAAATAAGGTAAACAGAGCTGGTTTACAGAACGACTGGGGAGGGGGGATTTTTTTTGCCCACTTTTCCTCACTCAGAACTCTTACTTACTAGATATATCTTTGTGTCCCTGAACAGAACAACTGTCACCTACACAAAGATAGTTACTGATAGTAGCCTGAGTGAGGTCATCCGGCAATCGCCAGAAATTAAGAGAGCTAACAAATGTGGTTTTAATTGTAAAAAAAAAAAAAAAAAAAGCTAGTTTGTAGAAATAGAACAGTTAAGGGTCTAAAACTAACATTTTATACAATTGGTTTTTTTTTTAAAGGACAAAAAAAACTTGCAGTTTTGATTGTAAAAATAGGAAAACGAAGTTAGGAAAGCTATTTTGTAAAAAAAATATCATTTTCAATCTTGATTTAAATAACAGGAAGAGTTCCAGCTTCCCTGTTTACAAGAAAAGGGCCTACCAGTCCTTCGTTTGGGAATGCCGGATGGAGACGTCCCAGAAGCCTCAGTGATGGGTGACTGATCAACGGGGGAATCCACACTGGAACTGGGGTCTGTTTTCATGGAGGGAGGTGGAGATTTGGGGAGATCCTGTAGGACAGAAAATTGAGGGGAAAAAAAACACACATTAAAGCACAACAACAAAAATACCCATTAAAAGGAATAATGTGCACACAGCTGTTGATTTCTTTGAGGGTTTTTGGTGACAGACATTTATCAAGGTCACCCAACACCCAATTTGGAATTACATTACATAACTTCTTAAAACGAGTAGACCGTTAACTGTTAAATTCAGAGATACCAGGGTATTTATTAAGACACTACAATCCCCAGCCCTAGTCTTGCTGTAAATTGCTTGCAGACTTTTGGGCACTGCAGCACTGACAAGACTTCTGAATCCCCAAGTTGTGACAGCTGAATTCTACCGGTTTCTTTTCTGGTTGTGGAGTGGGCGTGTCCCCCTGGACATTCCTGTCATCCGATTGGTCCTTGCTTTCGGGCTCCTCATCATCGCTGTCTAGGATTGCTCGACATCTCTTCGCAGTCCTTTTCACCGGCGAATCACATTCCTGCACTCCGTTCTGCGGCTTCAGGGGAGATTTGAGGGGCCTAGAAAGCAAGTTTTAGAAAATAACTTTTTTTTTGGTATATATTATGGTTTTCATAAATACAAAATAAATATTTTAAAATGTTTTTACAGTGGTTACATATGTGATTAGATAGCGATACAGAAAGTAAAAACAAAGTTACAGTTAAAAACCCTATACTTGTTAAACCTCATCATAGCTAACCATATTGCTACTGTTTGTGATTTTAGAGATTTTAACCATCTCCTCTCAAGGCCATAGAATAAAAATAAATATTAAATAATAAATAATCTATCGCATCAGTTTCCTGACTGAACTATTATTTAAAACTATTTTTTAGCCTATTAAGCTGAGGGAACACAAAGCAACTGCACGGCACACCAGGGGAGACATGGGGTTTGATACAGCGACCTCAAACTAGGTCTCCCGTCCTCCTGGAACCAGGTTTCAAGCTGTGTCCCCTCAGCTTTTGGTCAAAGATTTGCAACTTACACTTTCTTTTCTGTGGTCTCCTCGTCTTTCTTCACTGTTTGCTTCTCCTTCCCTCCTTTCGGCTGGAAAAATGACCTGCACAGGAAAAATACATATATATAAAAATTAAATTAAATAAATCTCAGCTGTCACGAATCAATTCTTAACAACCAGACACACTTCGATTTCACATACTGAAAAAACATGAAAAATTTTGCTGGCCAGAAATATTCATGACCACACAGAATACAGTAAACTGCTCCATATTAACTAATATTAGGAGTTACGCCATGCCATGGGCCAACTCAAATCAAATTCTGAAATCAGCTTCGTCGATTATGAACTGCTTTTGAAATATCTGCAGGCTCCAAAATCGAAATGTAAAATGCAAAAACGCGAGATCTCGGAGTACTGCCTTACTTACTCGTATTGCACATCTGTTCGGTTTGCACAATGAAAGATTTTACGGGAAGGGTTAACTTTACTCACACACTCAAAACCGGAAAATTCTGACAGATTTTTGCTCGTTAAGCTTTAATAAACAACAATAAAGTGAGGAAAATACATAAATTGTGCATTTATTTATGAAATATAGGTGAAAACATTACTGCGTATTACAGTTCAGTGCGCGGAGGGTCTGGTGTAGCAGCCAGGTAACCGATTTTACTTCGTTTAACTCTGAAGCCTCACCAACACGAATTCGACTTGCTTGGCACATCTCGTATATTATTACATTAGTAACTTACGTGTAATAATAATACCAGGGCGTGCATCTTTCTACTCGTTAAATTCTGGACTCAGACCGTGCATTTTAAAGCTGGGTTACCAGTACAAACTCTACTGCCATAAGAAGCCCACAAAAGACTTCTGCCAGTAGTTTATAAGGGCTGAAGACACATTAATAATTTGATTGTATTGACACTAATGTGAAACGAGTTGTATTAATACATGTGTAGCGGAATCAGCTGCAGTATCGTGCCGTACTGAAGTTTTAACCCGTACACAAGGACAGTTAAACTCCTGCAAATTTAATGCACGTGTAACTGTATTAATAACAAATGTTTCTTAAAAAAAGTCTTATCTGAGATTGTTATGCTGTGCGCTTTCACTTTGTGATCTTATTCACTCACCCCCGCCCCTAACAAAAAAGAAAAAAAAAGATACTCACGCTATACTCCGCTGCATTTTCAAGTTTTACACACGCTGTTTGCAGTATTTTACAGGAGATATTTTACTATTAAGCTTTTTTTTTTAATTAATATTATTTCTCCTGTGTTCCTATCTGTCTTTTCCCCGCGCGCGCCAACTCCAAACAAACGCGCGAAAGTGACGTCAAGGTCAGGAAAACAACACAAGCAAAGAAACGGGGCGATCAAAAACCAACCCGGAGTTTAATATTAACACCAACCAGACATTTTTTATCGTAATTTCATGCATTTTGTAAATCAAGGCTATTTTATACGTGGTCCAAAAAGCTTGGTCGTGCTTTATTTATATATGTGTTTGTTTCTTTTGGGAGTAATGTCACTTTCCAACCAGACAAATATATATATATATATTTTTTTAAGACTATAAAAAAAAAATCACAGGATTTCTATTTCGAAGAAGTTCTTCTTTAACTTTTTTTTCAAAATAAACCAGACTTTTTTTTTAAACGCCATGATACTGAAAGGGGGGAAAGAAAGCCAACTATGGCCATGTAAGGTCTGCTTTGGGAGGTCACGGTCGAGTGTGGCAGCCATCTTGGGTGTGGCTGTATCGTCAAACAGTTTAATATCACGACAGGTACTGAGCAATAGTGATACATTTTACAATTGCAGAGTTGAATATTATGAGGAATTCGGCAATAATCTGTCAAAATAATAAGAATAAAAAGCGTAACAGTGGAACTTGAATATAGTGTTTATTAATGAATGTCTTCTTTTCATTGTCTTTTATCAGAAATCTTTCTTTTTTTTCCCCTTAAATTCACTGATGCCGTAGCAACTCCGAAGCCGTTAAAATAACAGTATATACAATTTAAAAATGAAACATCGGATGAATTTTTTTTGCAGATCGTAACAGTTTTCTTTCTGTGTTGTTTTGTTTCTACTGTTCTCTAATCAAATGTACAAAAAGCCAGATTAGAAAAAAAAAAATAGATCAGTTAACCATTTAAACATGTACACATAATCAGAATTGCAAGTATTAAATAAATAACCTGTACGGTTGTTTATTTTATTTTTGAATGGTGAACTGCTAACACGACCTAATAAATTGCACTGCTTTCATTATTTTATGTTGCTGTAATAAATTACTGTGATGTCTCTCATGCAGTTTGAGTACAACAGTAAAACCGGGACAATTAACAAAACGGACAACACCCCTAGTTAGAGGTACTGTATTAACGGAGTGTTTTTTCCAAGGTCATCTGGTTGAGTTCCAGTATATTCTCTCTGGAAAATGTGAATATGGAAGGAGAGACGTGGTCCAGTGGTTAAAGTCCAGCGCTTGTAACCAGAAAATCACGGGTTCAAATCCCACCTCTACCACTGACTGACTAACTGTGTGACCCTGTGCAAGTCACTTAACCTCCTTGTGCTCCACCCTGCAGATGAGATGTTAAATCAATGATCTATTGTAAGTAACTGCATACAATTCACAGCTTACCTCTGTAAAGCGCTTTGTGATGGTGGTCCACTATGAAAGGCGCTATATAAAGATATTATGATATGAAGCGGGGTTGACTGTGTGTATGTTTACAGTGTGTTACATTTAAATACACGAGGAAGGGAGATACATGATAATCTTCCTCTATAAAGCACAAACGATGGGCCCAATGGGTTTTTTTTTTCTAGATAAAATATTTATTGATTTTGAAATGACATTTTTGTACAGAAAGTTCATTCAGCACACAATGCAAAAAGCCATCATTCTAATCCGTGTTGTGCTTGGTGTGTATCACTGTACATAATCCCACTGATTCGTGCCATTGACTCCTCCCTTTAATTACTGGGCATGTGCACTAGGTTAGAAGCAAATGGGAATTATAAGTATATGTATTTAAGGAGACAGTGGGTAATGTGTTGCATGCTACATACAGTATTTGATCAACATTATTTTTGTTCCACCTCCTATCCTATTGTTTTCTATAGTACAGTACATCGGAGCAATACACCATCTGCACCAAATTTATTCCAGTAACACTTTCCATTGTGTCACTAATGACTGTGTATTTGCATAGTAGTTACTTAGTAAATACACATGCACTTACACATACTTACAATATTTCCCTTCCTCCTTTCTCCCACGCTACTCCGCTGCTCCTCTCTCTGCACTGGCTCTGTGAGATGTGTGGCTCATTAAAATATTTAGCACATTTTTAAAGAGGAGGCGATTATCTATTCAGAGATACCAGGGAAGTTAGTAAGTAAGGGGTCTGAGTGAGGAGACAGGGGCACTACAATCCCCACCCCTAGTCTTGCTGTAAATCATTGGCTGTTTCCATAATTTGTGCCGGTACTTTATATATAGATAACCAAGTATGTCTCAGCATGGCAAAGCAAATCATAGCCATATCATATACCAACAGAATAGTAAGAAGAACAAATTGGAAGGAATAGTTTATTGAAAATCAAGTACAGTAAATGATACTAAGGACCTAGATTTGATGAGGTAAGCAAAGCTTGCTTTTCCTGAATCCCTACAAGTTTTCAGGATGATATGGAGTATTGTGATCTCACCTCAGCGCTCTGCTGAGTTTATCATAATTCATGTGCAGCTTGCCCTTACGAGCTCCCCACAGCCTGGCGACTTCCTCTGACTCTAGAATCACAAACTCCCCCCACTCCCCCTGCCAGCCAATCACAGCGCTCAGATCCTCACGCTGCAGGAGTTCCAGGATGAAGTGCCAGAGCTGGATTTGCCTGGAGCCTGGCGACCAATCAGGTTTGTAGGCCCACTCTGGGAAAGCGACCCCTGAGAGAGAGAGAGAGAGAGAGAGAGAGAGAGAGAGAGAGAGAGAGAGAGAGAGAGAGAGAGAGAGAGAGAGAGAGAGAGTGTCAAGCAGAATTATTGTCCCTCCCAATGATAACCCTTGTATACCCCCTCTCTCCCCCTCTCACACACACTCAGATTAAGTTTTCAAGAACGGTTTTGCTGAAATCCCAGAGCTGTTCAAAAGGATTGATAATATGTTTTGGTTAGACAGCCATGCAGACTGGCAGCGAGACGGGCAGAAGCAGAATATTAAGGATGTAAGTCCTCTCATCTCGTAAGTATGCTGAATCTGGAAGAATAAGTTTGTTCGAACCCAAGGTGATTTGTTCATGTAATCCATGTGTTTTTGCAAACCTCCATTGAGCATTTAATCTTAAGTAGAGCTGACATTGGAAAGAGCAATACAGCTACAACACGATGAGGGAATTTATTACGCCAAAAACAACGTAGAATTAGGGGGGACTTGACTGGGACTCCCAGTTATCAGCCTTAATTTTCTGTCCCACTCAGAAGTCTTTAAATTCTTCAAAAAGAGTTGACAAAGTTTAACCAATACTTTACACAGGGACCAGAGGACAGTTAGAAAAAATGTAGAGATAGACTTCGGACAGAGGGAAGGAGACACTTCTTAACACAGAGCGGCGAGAAAGGAGACTAGCCGTGTTTAATACACTCAGTGAATCAGGAGCTGTAATGTGGAGTACAGTGGTGTGGAGTAGTGGTGTGGGCTCTGGACTCTTGACCGGAGGGTTGTGGGTTCAATCCCAGGTGGGGGGGGCACTGCTGCTGTACCCTTGAGCAAGGTACTTTACCTAGTAAAAAAAAACCCAACTGTATAAATGGGTAATTGTATGTAAAAATAATGTGATATCTTGTAACAATTGTAAATCACCCTGGATAAGGGCGTCTGCTAAGAAATAAATAAGTGAGGGATGTTTAGATGTCCCTCCAGACTCACACACTATCCCTGGATATGCACGGTGAACATTGATTGATGCTAACTTGTCTTAACTCCATTTTGACAGGGCTCTACAGTTCGGTTGCATATGCGACCAAAAAAGTTGTTAGTGCAACCATTCATTTTGTTTAAGGTGAACAGAAATGTAAATTTTGTCAGCTACAAATATAAACTCATCTGAAAAACAGATAAGTTAAATAAGCATATTTTCAAGATGTCTTGTCACATGCATTTCTAGAGGGATAGACCTCCATCATAGTGCTAGCTCCTCAACAAACTTATAACACTGGAAAATAAAATACTGTATTCCTTCCAATTTAAGATGCCCTGGAATTTAAGATGCAGCTCAAATTTCTCAACCTCAATTTGAGGGAAAAATAAAACATCAATCTTCATTTACAAAGATACAACCTCAGTTACACATATGGTGGCAGTTTGCGGTCGCCTGCTATCACACAGAGCATACAGTTATGAGCTGCTTCTCATTTCCAGTGGTGTTTAGTCACAGCTGTTTTCCTCCCAGTTTGTGAACTGTGGTATTGTTTGGCATGTTGAAAAATAGGGGGGTCTGATCAGCTGGTCCTGTTTGTTAGAAACGCTGAAATTGTAAAAGCTTCTCTTTGAATTCCTCAGGAAGCTAAAGACGCTTCTTTGTAAATGGCTGCCTGTATGTCATGGACGATTCGAGATCGGGCAGTGACGTTTTGGTTCATCTTTTCTCAGCAGTCAGTTGCTGTTTGTGTACTTGGGTAGTCGCATCCTATACTGTACTCCAATTTAAGATGCAGGCTATTTTTGAGAAGAAAAAAAATGGGTTAAAAAGTGTGTCTTGAATTAGAAGGAATACGGTATGTAAAATCAATATTTTCTGTTCTTCCAAAACGTGGCATTAAAACTGTTTGCAACTTGTTTTAAGTTAGTTATTTGTAACGTGTTGGGGAAGTGATGCGCAGTCACACACTAAAGTGCTCACGCAGGAGACGAGAGCGCGGGGCTAGAGCACGTGAGAAAAAAAAAAAACGAAAACGAAAACCAAACAAGAAAAAAACAAGGACGCTTTCCTGAGGAGAATTTGTTAAATTAGTTTTCTGATAGCGAAATTATTAGAATGTAAATAATAGGAAAGTAAAAGACAGTTGAATCAGAAGTGTGGTCTGTCGCTTTATTTAGTAAAAGTATAGAACAAAAATCCGAACAGGAAAAAAAAAGCAACCTATTAATATTCTCAATTATTAAATCATTGTGATCAATACCTTACTTGCACCAAGTATAACTCAGCTTGTCTCATATGTACCGTAGCAACTGATCAATATACTTTTAAAAGTTATTGGTTTTAACCTTTGAAATTGCTGTACCAAAATGTTACACTTGGAAATTAAGTTGTAGCAACTGATGGGAAAATTAGATGCAGCCTTAGGGGTAACTGTATCCACATAAAGGTTTTTCCACTGGCTATCTGTCAAGAACCAAACCGTGAAACTCTGGCCCCACAACATCTGAATCTGGCTCAGGGCCAAGGGAGGGGGTGCACAGAGGAGAAGAGGCATAAGATCATTTACAGTGCTGGCCAGTGTGCTACTCTGCCTTTTCCACTAATTCAACTTTTCAAAGTAAGGATGTTTTTTTTTGTCACCCAAAACTGAACTGCTCTTTAGTCCAGAACAAAGGAGGTTTAAGAAAAGAACAGAGGAACAGAAGATTCACGAACTAGAGGAGACCACGCGGCCCGTCTAAGCTCGTCCGGTTCCTAGCAGCTAATTGATTTCAGAACTTTGTCAAGTCGGGTCTTAATGGATCCCAGTGATTCTGCCTCAACAACATGACAAGGCAGCCCATTCCATCCCCTCGCCCCTCTCTGTGTGGAGAAGTGTCTCCTACCCTCTGTCCTAACTATCTCCACTTAATTTCCAACTGTGTCCCCTGGTAGGGGGACTTGATTGAAAAATTCCACATTGGTAGTAAGTGGCTCATTTTTGGGGTACCACTGCACTTGTGGAATTGACTTGTGTGGAAATGTTCTATCAAAGGCAATGTCATGTTAAACCAGTTTGCTGGAGGTGACTGGCATAAGCAGAACTTAGGTAAGCATGTGCAGAAATGTATGGGATGAAATAGGGGAACTAATTAACCACGGTAACCTTGTAAAAGAGGGTGGTTAGTGGTTGGTTGCACTTCAATGGAGTAACAGTCAAATAACTCATCAGACTGAGGGCTCTCTCCAGGGGTTCAGCTAATCTGATCCATTGCCTATCTCTGTTAATACTAGTGGCATGTACTGCACCTAAACAATAACGTTCAATGTGGAATGTAATGTGGGTATTTGGAACTAATACATGGTAAACATTGTTAAAATTTAAAACAAGCTCTGTTCTCATCCTTATAGCATAACAAAGTAGTTATTCTATGCTTACCATAATCCATAAACCAAGATATCATTAAGTATGGGGTCTGAGTGAGGAAAAACTGCTTAACACAATCCCCACAACACGTCTTGCTGTATATCATTTGTTGTTTCCATACTATACATACAGCAGTGAGCACATGTATTAGAACACATCAAGATGTATCATGTGTCTAAAAAGTCTCCTGCGTTTTATCATTTATGGCTGTGTGTTCCTTTTCGCTTACTAAGGGCAGCAGTGTGGAGTAGTGGTTAGGGCTCTGGACTCTTGACTGGAGGGTCGTGGGTTCAATCCCAGGTGGGGGACACTGCTGCTGTACCCTTGAGCAAGGTACTTTACCTAGATTGCTCCAGTAAAAACCCACCTGTATAAATGGGGAATTGTATGTAAAAAGAATGTGTAAAAAAATAATGCAATTGTATGTAAAAATAATGTGATATCTTGTAACAATTGTAAGTCGGCCTGGATAAGGGCGTCTGCCAAGAAATAAACAATAATACTATTTGAAATTAATTGCATTTAAATTGCGATTAAATTAGACTCTCCCTAAGTTACAATTTCCCCAGATTTTTCCGTTTCAGGTTTCATATGGAAATAACGACAGAAGCAATGGGGTGTTCTAAAACATTTGCACACGACTGTATCTGGTTCTTTGATGTTGATGAAGTTTGAGAGAAGTTCTATAATGGAATCTGACATGCCTGGTCTGAAATTGCTGTTGCTGAATAGAAAATATTACAAATATCCAGAGCTTTATCTCTGAGGCTATCTGATCTCCAGCAACACGGTCTAAATCACCGTCCTGAGATTCTGTATCCCTCTGGCTGTCTGTTTCAGTTAACCCCCTCCGAGGCAGTGTCTCTTATCTGTAGGTGTCAGTAATTAATACAGGAGGCTGTTCATAAATGTACAACCACACATAAAAAGCCTCAGACACTTTCATTAATAATTGATGCACCCAAGGGATCCAGCTAATTGAAAACCATTCAATTTGTGGCCTTTTAAAAGCAAGAGAGGGATTGTTAGTTTATGTGGTCGGATATATCTTCATCTGAGACTTTCATACCCGGTCCAGGCTGTAAAAAAATCAAAGGAGGAAAAAGAATGTTAGGTGGCAAAGTGTGTATAAACTGAGGATGTGAACAACCAAATCTCTCTATTTGTGTGTGTGTGTGTGTATATGTTTATGACCTTAGAAATCTGGCATGTGATGGTTAAAACCTCATCACATGACCAAAACTAGATCATGTTGCCCCCGCGACGCTGCTTACAAACTCCCTCAAATTACGTTTGTCACGCTGAGCGTCCTTCCTCGTCACACAACGAAGGAAAATGGCGGACAACTGAAAATGAATTACAAAACAAAGATGTTGCAAACACTAAAATCGTCATAAAAACTTCGGTTTCAGTGTTTTCTGACTTCCTAAAATTCAAACAAACCCCAGGTCGACGACATAAATAAATAATACTGTATATATATATATATATATATATATATATATATATATATATATATATATATATATATATATATATATATATATTTCACT
Organism: Acipenser oxyrinchus oxyrinchus; assembly: GCA_030684275.1. Taxonomy (NCBI): domain Eukaryota; kingdom Metazoa; phylum Chordata; class Actinopteri; order Acipenseriformes; family Acipenseridae; genus Acipenser; species Acipenser oxyrinchus. The sequence goes on from CM060295.1 coordinate 6,272,403, forward strand.
CAATGTTTTTCCTTCTTTATGCAAGTCAAGGTTGTTATAATAAAAACACTAGTGGAGGCTTTTGAGCAAATTGTTGATGCTTGTAACATATCTAAGACTTTCCACAGCAGTATATATATATATATATATATAAGATAAAATTAGATTGTAGGACAACCCAGGAATATGGATTTCCTATTGGCCTGGTGTTGAAGTTTAAGTCTGGCTCCAGAGAAATGTACGGCCCATTTGTGCAGTGGAAACATGAAATCAACTGGAAAAAATGTATTTATAGTGAAACAGTGAAATGAGCAAGACAGCCTTTTTTTCCCCATTCCCTGACCTTCTGTTTGTGCTCAGTGGAGCACACTTTGTTGTGAATCGCTTGTCTGTGTATCCTTTTCTCCCAGTGCTGCTAAAAGAACTTTGTTTCAGGTTGATGTCCGGTCAAATCCTGTTAAAGAAAGAATTAGGGGGGATTAGATTAAATAGATCCACTTTTACACTTGTTCATTTTTTTAAGCTTGTGGTACTCATTGGCCACGTCTTGTGACAAAACTATTTTGTGTGTTTTTCCTTAATTGTAGCTGACAAAATAATTTCATAAAGCTTACCTGTTTTTCTCTCCTATTAGCTACATCATAATGTGCAGTTTTGAAAGAAACACACGTGCAAATTTATTAGAACACACCATTTCTTCTGTTATGATTTGTTGTGCATATGGAAAGGGTGTAGGCAGCGCCTGTATATTTATTTTCATACAAAACAAAATAAGCAAACAAAAGCCTAACTCCTTCTAGGAGTGCTAAACCACACCTCTAAGCAGACAGCTACGTGATTTACCGGAAACAAAACACGTACAGTTCACACAAGTGTCACAATACCTTTCCAGGTCTGCCCACACAGGTTCCCTTAACCTTAATGCAGACACCAGAGCAACCATTGTGACCTGCTTATGTACAGCTGCCTCCTTCATTACCAGCAGGTGTTTCTAATTAAGCCAGAGCCAGGCTTCCGATCCTGGCTCAATTAAACTGTGGCTGTGCAAAGAAGCCACAAAACATACCTTTCTCAGCGTGCAGGGCCCCTGCCCTGTCACAGTACATAAAGGATATAAATGACAAATGGTGAGGTGTTCTAATACACGTGCACACGACTGTATAGCCAGTGAGCTTGTAGTCCACTGGTTACCAGCCCTCTGATCTTAAGCCCTGCTATGTGATGTCAATGGCTTTCTGTTGGTGTGTACACCTACCTTGCAGTTTTACATGAACACATGTAAATATCTTAAGCAAACAAGTTTAGTCAAGTGTGAATCCTGGAGCCATGCTCAGTATTGTTTTAAATTAAACAATTAAACACCATGACATGCACACACACACACACACACACACACACACACACACATTCACACACACACACACACACACAGAGACACCCTGACAAACATACACACACACACAGACACCCTGACACAGACACAGACACACACACACAGACACCCTGACACACAGAGACACCCTGACACACATACACACACACAGACACCCTGACACAGACTCACACACACACTCACACTCAGACACCCTGAAACACATACACACACACACAGACTCACACACACACTCACACACAGACACCCTGAAACACATACACACACACACAGACACCCTGACACAGACTCACACACACACACTCACACACAGACACCCTGAAACACATACACACACACAAACACCCTGACACAGACTCACACACACACACTCACACACAGACACCCTGACACACATACACAGACACCCTGACACAGACACACACATACACACTCACACACAGAGACACCCTGACACACATACACACACTCACACACAGAGACACCCTGACACACATACACAAACACACACACACAGAGACACCCTGACACAGACACACACACACATTCACATACAAACACACATACACACACACACAGACACCCTGACACAGACTCACACACACACACTCACACACAGACACCCTGAAACACATACACACACACACAGACACCCTGACACAGACTCACACACACACACTCACACACAGACACCCTGAAACACATACACACACACAGACACCCTGACACAGACTCACACACACACACTCACACACACAGACACCCTGACACACATACACAGACACCCTGACACAGACACACACATACACACTCACACACAGAGACACCCTGACACACATACACACACTCACACACAGAGACACCCTGACACACATACACAAACACACACACACAGAGACACCCTGACACAGACACACACACACATTCACATACAAACACACACACTCACACACAGAGACACCGACACACATACACACACACACACAGAGACACCCTGACACAGACACACACACAGAGACACCCTGACACAGACACACACACACACACACACACACTCACATACACACACAGACACCCTGACACACAGAGACACCTTCACACACACACACACACACACACACACACAGACACCCTGACACACATACACACACACACACAGATACAGAGACACCCTGACACACACACACACACACACATAACTGTTATAGCTCTTAAACAGTTTGCCGATTTCAAGTTACTTATGAAATGTTACAGCTAACTTGAAATCTGCAACTGTTTAAGAGCTGAAAACAAGTAAAAAGGTCTAATTAAGCAAATGATCAGTTCAGTTAAGGGTCTAGTTCAGTAATTGAGAGCTCAGTTGCAATGAAAACCAGCAGACACGGGGGGTACCCAGGACTGAGTTTGAGAAGCCCTGCTATACACGTTTGTGTATTTTCTTTAAAATGTTTGTTTTGGCCCTTGTGCCTCTCTCTTTGTTCCTGTGTTTGTTTTGTTGATAAATGTGCAATGCAACGCTTCACTGCAGCTTATTGATTCTGAGTCTGTAATTCCTGCCGGTAACAGCCTGGGCCGTGACGCTACACTGTCACACGCCTACTGAATAAACAAATACAATACAAACCTAAACAAAATATACTTGTCCTTTCAGATGGGTCAGGAGTTTGCAATATTCAAAAAAAGTGCAAAGTGTATTTTCTGCATTGTAACATTTAAACCCATTTGAAAATGCATTTTAGTGTAACGAACCATATATCCTAGTGTTCAAATATAAAACATGTACAGAAAAATGAAAACAAAACTGACACATCTGCACTTTTAAAATTTTTTATTCATTTATTTCTAGAAGTTTTCCTTTTATATTAGTCACTACTCATTAGGTTAGTTTCCATACTGCAATAGAAGTTAGCTACTGGAGACCAGAAAACCAGCAGGGCACTGAACATGCTCAGAGAGAGAGAGAGAGAGAGAGATGGGCTGAGACGGAAGAGTTCTTTCTGGGCCCTGAGGGGGGCAGCCTTGAGCATGTGACCGTTTGGAACATGGCATTTGTCTGAAAGGGGGATAAAATGGGCACGGATTTAAAATTCCCTTTAAGAAAACTAAACTGAAAAATGTAACAGTGTCCCGTAAATATGAAATGGGATATAACATAATCCTTGCCCTTACTTACAGGGGAGACAAGGTTGAAAACTACTGGGTGGAGATTAAATCCATTCCAATGGATTCCAGTATTCCAAGTCCACATAGCTCAAAATGAGGTAAAGGATAGTCCATGAAACTGTATGAGGCTAATGGTCCAAGTTTTTTGATGATCAAATGAATTTGCATTAGCCACCTTATGCAAGGCCACATGCTTCGTGTTAATCAGGGTCTGTGAAACCAGCCTCTCATATTCTCCCATGCTTGTTTTCAGCCCATCGTAGCCATGCAGTCCCTCTGACCACACAGTTCAAGTTGGGTTTCTGGTCTCAGAACACAACGGATATTCAGTCTAGAGCTATCTGTACACAACACTCCACTAATCTGCAGAGACACGGAAAAGAGTTTCTTCTTCATTTCAAAGTGCTTTCCCAGTAAGTATTTGGATGAGCCACAAATGATTAAAATCTCGCACTAAAGACTTCTCACATACTGGGACCTAAAAGATCATGTCACTTTTATGAATGTAAAGATCGACCAATTGCTTCGTTCATGGCTCATCATGTGATAGAGTAAATCTCATGTTCTACACTAAGGCATGTATTTTAAACAGGTAAAGTATGTTAGGAAGGGCTATGGAGCTACATGATTCTGTACATCTTCAATTATTGGTTGTGTCATTTTTTGTTCTCTTAAAACAGCGGTTTTCAACCGGGGGTTGGGCGAGTCCCTCTGATAATTAGTAAAATAACAAAAACAGTCACATATATCCTAAGCCCATATGATATAAATACCGGGCATGGAGGAGATACAGACAGAGAAGCCTCTAATACCTCCAGGATCATGGTGGACCAGCGGTGAATCAGTCTGAGGGCTCTCTCCAGGGATTCAGCTAATCTGATCCATTGCCTATCTCTGTTAATACCAGAGGCACGTATTGTCTCTAAACAATAACGCTCCATGTAGAATGTAATGTGGGTATTTGGAAGTAATAAATGGTTGTTAAAATTTGAAATATGGTCTGGTCTCATCCTTACAGAGTAACAAAGTAGTTCATTTCACCTTGACCTTCATTCATAAACCTGACAATCAAACGACTCATGATAACTCAGTGGTTTTTGGGCTCTTCAGTGACATGGATATACCCTTCATGTTCCCCAGTGGAAGAAATTGGGGAACTCACTGCTTCAGGAACCAAAACGATGCAGTACAGCTAGAAAATCAACACCGAATGGAGACTCAACATTTGCACAAGCACTATAATTGAAGGGGGTTCACAAATACATATGGATAGGCACTTTTACCGTCGGAAGAATGATACAACAGTCTAAGATTTGCAAGCAAGTACTCCTCATGCTGGCGGGACAAGGGCATGTTTGGTGTCCCTCCCCCACAGTGAGGGAGGAAGGAAGAAACTAACAGCAGACTGGCTTGAGAGAAAACTGCATTCTGGGAAGTGCTTCGGTACAAGGCACTTTGGGATTTGCCAAAATTATTGTTCCCTGTTACATAAAACAACATACATAGGAAATCAGGAGCAGAAAGGGACAGGGGAGTTCGAACTGATGTTGGAAAATCCTATTTGGAAGCATAAGTGAAACAAATACAGTGCCTTGCATAAGTATTCACCCCCCTTGGACTTTTCCACATTTTGTAGTGTTACAACCTGGAATTAAAATTGATTTAATTAGGATTTTTTGTCACTGATCTACACAAAATAGTCCATAATGTTGAAGTGGGGAAAAAAATCTATATATTTTTCAAAATTATTTACAAATAAAAAACTGAAAAGTCTTGATTGCATAAGTATTCACCCCCTTTGCTGTGACACCCCTAAATAAGCTCTGGTGCAACCAATTGCCTTCAGAAGTCACATAATTAGTGGAGTGTGCAATTAAAGTGTCTCAGGATCTCAGATTAAATACACCTGTTTCTGGAAGGCCCCAGAGTTTGTTAGAGAGCATATCTAAACAAACAGCATCATGAAGACCAAGGAGCTATCAAAACAAGTCTGGGGTAAAGTTCTGGAGAAGCACCAATCAGGGTTGGGTTATAAAAAAATATCCCAAACTTTGAACATCCCCCGGAGCACCGTTAAATCCATTATTAAAAAATGGAAAGAATATGGCACAACCGCGACTCTGCCTAGAGAAGGCCGTCCACCAAAACTCAGTGACAGGGTAAGGAAGGCATTAGTCAGAGAAGCAACCAAGAGGCCAAAGGTAACTCTGAAGGAGCTGGAGAGATCCACAGCTGAGATGGGAGAAACCGTCCATGGGACAACTATAACCCGGACGCTCCACAAAGCTGGGCTTTATGGAAGAGTGGCGAGAAGAAAGCCATTGCTGAAAAAAACCATATCAAATCCTGTTTGGATTTTGCCAAAAAGCATGTGGGAGACACAGCAAACATGTGGAAAAAGGTTCTCTGGTCTTATGAGACCAAAACTGAACTTTTTGGCCTTAGCGCAAAACGCTATGTGTGGCGCAAAACCAACACTGCTCATCACCCCTGAGAACACCATCCCCACGGTGAAACATGGTGGTGGCAGCATCACGTTATGGGGATGGGACTGGGAAACTGGTCTGGATTGAGGGCAAGATGGATGGAGCCAAATACAGGGAAATTCTAGAGGAAAACCTGTTTCAGTCTGCAAGAGACCTGGGACTGGGGCGGAGGTTCACCTTCCAGCAGGACAATGACCCTAAACACACAGCCAAAGCTACACTGGAGTGGTTTAAAAACAAGAACCTGAATGTCTTAGAATGGCCCAGTCAAAGCCCAGACCTCAATCCGATTGAGAATCTGTGGCAAGACTTGAAAACTGCTGTTCACCAACGGTCCCCATCCAACTTGACAGAGCTTGAGCAATTTTGCCAAGAAGAATGGTCAAAAATTGCAGGATCCAGATGTGCAAAGCTGGTAGAGACTTACCCAAAAAGACTCACAGCTGTAATTGCTGCCAAAGGTGCTTCTACCAACTATTGACTCAGGGGGGTGAATACTTATGCAACCAACAAATGTCTTTTTTTTTGTTAAATTAACTTTTGTGTCACAATAAAAAATATTTTGCACCTTCAAAGTGTTAAGTATGTTGTGTAAATCAAATGGTAAAAATCCCACTTAAATCCATTTTAATTCCAGGTTGTAACACTACAAAATGTGGAAAAGTCCAAGGGGGGTGAATACTTATGCAAGGCACTGTAAGTGCATTTTAATTTGATAAGTGACAAGCGAAGGTGGACTTGACTTTAAAGCTTTTTGTAGTGATACTGAAGAGCAGTAAAAAAATAAAATGTACTTATAATGATGTAGAAAGATTTTGAATGAGGCCTTTATCGATCCCTCATATACAATACCTTTCAAAATATATGAAAAGTTGCTCAGATCTTTGCTGACTGGAGTTACATCGTTTATATGAGACTTTTTATTTATAAAATGGACTGCTGATATCATGAAATCAGAATATATGGCAAGAAAATCATGAAATCAGAATATAGTCAAATACATGTCTATTTCGGGAGTTTTTAAACCAGCAGAGACTGTTTCTCCTCATCGCACTACAGCGACCCCTGCTGGTCAGCCACCCTGTGAGCTGAGCGCGGACACCTGCAGTGCTGGCCTTTGTTCTCCAGAGGGCGATAACTCGCTGACATCCGCTCCAGTTCCTGGGTGTAGAAGAGGAAGCTGGAAGTGTTTTTCTTGCTGTATAAAATGTTCATAATTTCCAATACTAAAGAGGGGTACTTGTCCTTGCAATGCAATTACTTTAAAGCTACTGAGTTTTTTAAATACCTGTACCCGGATATCTAAGTATTTGAACCATCCCTTTTCTGCATCTTGCAAGAAATGATTAGCTCTGTAAAGATTAAGGTGCAAAGACAATCATTTCTTTTTTTTATGCATCTGGTCCCCGTTCTGTAGTGGAGTACTTAACGATCCGCAACAAAACCTCAACAGAAGAACCCCCCAAAGGATTGTACATTCTTGTAAAAAAGAATTTGCTCAGGGGAATGGGTTGACGATGGTCCTAGCAATGAAGCTTCTTTCTCGTATTATATCTCCAAATGCTCAACCGTTAATTCAAGTAGAAGAAACGTTTCTAGTGAACTGAGTGGTCCATTTTTAAGCCCGTTTTACAGAACCGGGAAATCCCTTTGGACCTATCAGCTTCCTGTCTGTAGGTGTATTGGGAAACAGACGCTTAAAGAGATCTCAGGATTCCCAGGAGCTGTACAATGTGTTTAGCAACCATTCCTCTGTAACCTGGTCCAGAAAGGGTTATGTACCAAGACCAGAGGACACAGTTGGAAACTAAGTGAAGATAGGGTTAGATTTTAGATCAATCAGCTACTTAGGAATTGGGCAAGCAGAGATGGGCCTGCTCTCGTTTTGTCCATTTTCTTCTGGTTTTATTTTGTTACGTCCCTAGAAGGATTTTTATTTTCTCGTTTGAAGAATAGCAGCAACACTTGGTGCAAGCAAACACTTCCAGGTTTGGGTGTACATTCCTGAGGTCATCAAGAGCTGGCCAGGAGGGTTGTGTGCTTGAAACCTTGGGTTTCTGTGGGTTATTTTAAGGAAAATTCAATCATTAAAACATCTCCATAAGTAGGGTTTCTCCCAATTGAGGTTCTGTTGAAGGCTTTGACATTCTGCTGTTGTCTGATAGCATTTTCACACAAAACAAATAAAAGACACATTAATTTCCCCTTCTTGTAGTCCTAACAGTGCTTTGTAGAATCCAGGAATCTCCCTTCTAAAGGGCAATGGAGGAACCTGGATTTAAAAGGCTAGGCCATACAATGAAAAAAAAAAAATGAAAAAAATTAAATTCAAAATACAAAATAAAAAACATCCCACAGTGCTTTACTTCCAGCCAATCAATCAACAGTCTTCATTATTATTATTATTATTATTATTATTATTATTATTATTATTATTATTATTATTATTATTATTATTATTTCCACAAAAAAAAGCTACAGATTTCTACTGGGTCTCCAATGAGTTGTTAGTGCTTTACTACTGTCTACCCTAGTGGTTGGGATCAGAGGTTCCAACCCTTCTCCAAACTGTTTCGAATCCAAATCTTTCCAGAAAATGTCTGTGCCTTTCCTTGTAGCATTTTCAGCCAAGCTTTTAAACATTGGTCGAATTTACTTCAAGAAAAAGTAGTCTAGTAGTTTTGTGTTTTTTCTTTTTTTTATTTTTTTATTTTTTTTTACTCCTAATACTGGCACTTGGTGTGAACGACAAAAGACAGTTTGGTGTGCTCCACAGTATAATGAGAAAAACCTTGAGAAACATTCAATATTCTACAAACCCAGCAAGAACAAGAGCTTGCTTTCCTTAGCTCAGAGAACAGTGGTTCCAGAACCCATCCTTCTCTTTTCCAAAACACAGTTTCAGTTCAGTATTACTGAATATTTTACGGGTGAACCACTAACAATACTGATTGCTCAAAAAAAGATCTGAGGAACACTGTTCTGCATTTCTGATGTTATCCAAAGCAAAATAACTTGGCTTTATGCAAGAGGATATCCATCTTGTGTTATCTCTGAGGTTCTGGAAATTTTCAGAAAGTCTTTAATACTGTTTTCAAGGCTTACTCTTCGGCTTCAAGTTAGACCACAAAAATCTATGCTACAAAAAATGTGGCTTTAGGTCTTTCTTCTCACATAGTTTTATTAAACACAGACAAAGGTCTAGCAAAGGCTACAGGTGGCCATCACAAACTGTTGTAGAAGAACAAGGGATCCTTTGCCTTGTTCGGGAAAGTTTCCTCCAGGTTAACAGCTAAGGCTACCAGGTTGGTTGTTTTGGGTGCCTGCTTCCTCCACCATCATGGAGGGGTGGTCGGTTGTTTGGGTCTCCAGTCTTGGTGATCCTTCCAGGTCTTCCTTATCTTCCAGATCATTTTGGTCTAGAAGGCCTTCTTCATATTTCAGTGTGGGTCTTCGTCTTGCTTCTTCTCTGTCAATCCTTGCAGGAGACACACTTGAGCTGTGACAATCTGCTTTGTCTTCTTGCTTTTTCTTTCTGTGTGTGTCTTCTTCTTCCTCATCCATCTCTAGCTCTCCTATATCCCCTTCTGTGTCTTCAGTACTTTCTCCATCCTCCTCAAACTCAACAGTGTTGTCTGCTTGAACTTTGCCGAGTCCTCCATGATTTTCAATACTTCCCTGCCCTGCTTCTACTTCAAAGTCTTCTCCCTCCTCCTCTTCTCCTTCTGATTCTTCTCTTGGTAGACCTCCAAACTCATGGTCCTCCACTGTGGAAGCCCCAGGAGATGCCTCCAAAGGGAACTCCCTCAACATCCTATTCGCTTGACTGACATCCCTCAAGCAAGAAGAGCCTTGGCTGACATCCATCTCTGAAGTTGAAGAGTTGTCCGGCTGCTCTTCTCTTACCCTATCGGGCTTCCACCCACGTGCTGCTAGCAGGGACAAGCCGTAACCAGCCCAGGATGTCTGCTGGTCACGGGCCCGACTCCTTTCCAGGTTCCTCTCCCTCTCTTTCCTCCTCGACTTGCTAGTGTGGTTGACTTGAAGGTGCATTGCCATCAGCTCAACAGAAGAAGTGGTAAAGGGACAAAAGAGGCAGTGATGGAGGGTCACGTCATCTGGGGTTTCCTGTGAAGGCCTTCGGGACAAGTCCAAGGGCTCGAATTCAGCCCTGCCGTTGGTTGTGACTGCCGGGATCTTGTTGGTAGTCTGTGGTTTCCTCCTGGACACTTTGGGTAGAGGGACAAGCTTGGCCCTTTTGGATCCCCCCTGTGGTTCTTCTCTTGAGCGATTCCGGAATGCCTGGAGATCCTGGAAACCTTGAAAACCCCCCTCGTGTTCAGAAAGGCTCTGGAACACTTTGTTGAATTCTGCCAGGCCAGTCTGCTTGTCTTCAGGTTGTGTAGAGGTTGTCCTCTGAGGTGAGGGCTTCCCTGGCCACTGTGGAGACATGGTCTTTCCAGAGAAATTGGCAGCAGATGACACACTTAGGCCTCGGCTCCCGAAATCTGCCCGTCCAAAGGTGGACCTCTTGGTGCCCAGGTCCCGAGCCGAGGCGTGCCCCTCTGCGGAGGCATTGCGCTGTTCACGGTGGTGCCGCTGGAGGTGGTACTTGAGGGACCCAGACTGGGTGCCAGCATAGTCACAATGTGGGCACTTGTAAGGTCTTTCCCCTAGGAAATGAGACAACGAGAACAGACCAGTTAAATTCTGTGGTATGAATTGCATGTGTGGCCTATTAAAGACATCAATGAAATTAGACGATCGCTAATGTGTCTTTTGAAAATGTTTCCAGATTTTCCGTTACAGTGGTTTGATTTCACATGCACAACACATCAAAACAACAGAAGCAATGGGGTGTTCTGATAAATCTGCACACTGCTGTATATCCATATCAGCACAGAAATCAACAGGTTGTATTCTTGGTCATCTATCTGGCAAACATTAAATTAAAAATGCCTGTATAAAATCAATAGGCGATAAAACGTATAAATGTCACTGAGCTGAAAATGTGTTCAATGACCTGTTTCTCAGGTCTGAGCAGATCCCAATCCAACAAGAAGCATTAACCAACCGGATGACAATCCAAGAAGCTGCCAAGCCTGAGCTCACCTGTGTGGACTCTGAGGTGCACTTTGAGGTGGTGGGAGGATCGGAAGGTCTTGCCGCAGTAGGGACAGTCCTTGCCAGCAGCTCCTCTGATTCTCTCTCCCTGCGCTGGGCCGGGGCTGGAGCCTCTGTCTTGGAGTCCGTTCTCTCCTGTATATCAGAGCCACACACACAGTCAATCCACATTACTATCATTGGTCTCTCACTGGTCCTCTATCACTGGTCCTCTCTCACTGGTCCTCTCTCACTAGTCCTCTATCACTGGTCCTCTCTCTCACTGGTCCTCTATCACTGGTCCTCCCTCACTGGTCCTCTCTCACTGGTCCTCTATCACTGGTCCTCTCTCACTGGTCCTCTATCACTAGTCCTCTATCACTGGTCCTCTCTCACTGGTCCTCTCTCACTGGTCCTCTATCACTAGTCCTCTATCACTGGTCCTCTCTCACTAGTCCTCTATCACTGGTCCTCTCTCTCACTGGTCCTCTCTCACTGGTCCTCTCTCACTAGTCCTCTCTCACTAGTCCTCTCTCACTGGTCCTCTATTACTGGTCCTCTATCACTGGTCCTCTCTCGCTGGTCCTCTATCACTGGTCCTCTCTCACTGGTCCTCTCTCACTTGTCCTCTATCACTATTCCTCTCTCACTGGTCCTCTCTCACTGGTCCTCTATCACTGGTCCTCTATCACTGGTCTCTCACTAGTAGGGTTAGGGTTAAATTCTAATCTCTGTTCTTTTCATTAATATAATCTGAACACAGGCAATGCAAGCTTCACTCTTGCTAATCATAATTATCCAAAAAGCCAATGCATTCTTATTTGACATGCCAGGTTAAACACTGCCCCTCCCCTTTCATTAAACATTGCTGTTTTAGCACAGCCCCACCTCAATTCAAATACAATGCACCAACCTGCATGACTCAGACAGGCACGTTGAAAACACTCCTAATAATGCTGGTACATTGAAAATGTTACATCTATTACCGAGTACCAGGTTCTTTTTTCTGTGTAATTATTTTTTAAACTAATCATTCAGATGCATTTTTAACAGCTACTTCTCTGCTGTAAGTTTACAGACTTGTAATGGGCAGGCAGTGATTCAGACCGTGAATATGCAGAAAGGAAACAGTGCAAATGATTTGTCTTAGTGCACTCTGCACGTATCTAAAACACATTTATAACTACAGTATCATATGACTGCCTGACGGCAGGAATCGTTTCATACTGCGTGATGTGCATTTCTAAACGTGGTGCTCTGTCCATGCTTGGTAAAACCCCTCACTTGTAAATAGTGTCTATTTTTGTGATTTATTCCGTGTTAACTTATTTTGTATGGCTGTAACTAGCTATGAGGACACCGAGTCATGTCCTCAGTTGTTTTTTTTTTCATCATCAATGCTGAAAATTACAAAAGACTCCTTACTTTTCTCTGTTGGTTTGACGTGCATCATAGATTTGGAGGTTGAACAGTAAATACCAAGCAGTCATATAAATACTGCAGCTACAGCTTGGAACCTGTGTTTGACCTCGGTAGCATGCCAGCTCTGCTTATGGCCCTGTTTGTACTTTTTTTTATTCTGTGGTAGAAATGTGTATAATTATTCCACCAGCTACATTAATAACAGTGGCATCCTCACCTTTATATTGGGATAAATGTTTAAGTGTGTTGCAGTTAAATGCGTGTACATTAACTGTACCCAGCAAAGGGTTAAGTTTGGGCTTTGATATAAGGGCAGCAGTGTGGGGTAGTGGTTAGGGCTCTGGACTCTTAACTGGAAGGTCGTGGGTTCAATCCCAGGTGGGGGGACGCTGCTGCTGTACCCTTGAGCAAGGTACTTTACCTAGATTACTCCAGTAAAAACCCAACTGTATAAATGGGTAACTGTATGTAAAAATAATGTGATATCTTGTAACAATTGTAAGTCGCCCTGGATAAGGACGTCAGCTAAGAAATAAATAATAATAAAATACTGCCATGTGAGAATGTGGATGGAATGCAGTACAATGTGGGCCTGATTGGAGGTCCTATTAATCAGTTATTGAATTTATTTTAACTGATGCAGATGTATAACAGGGTGCACTAGCCTGAATCTTCAGTCTTGTAGAGGCTTAGTAGGGTTACTATTTCAATTAGACTCAATTGTACAAACTAGCTTTTTATCTTAGTTTTTCTCATTTTACAATTAAAACCACATTTTTTATATCTCTTTTTTAATTTCTGCTTTATCATATTCTGTGTATATCTTTTTAAACTGAATGGTTTAATTGTAATTTTATGTGTGTGTGTGTGTGTGTGTGTGTGTGTGTGTGTGTGTGTGTGTGTGTGTGTGTGTGTGAGAAGCGCTTTGGAATCCTCGTGATGAAAGGCGCTATAGAAATGGGAATGGTTGTTTTTGTAGTTGTGCTTGAGGTATTCCCAACGTAGCCATTTCCATAAGCAACTGGTTTTACTGTATAAATATCCATGCTGTAACCTCAAGCTACCACAAGATGGCAGCACGTGATAACAGAAGAGCCAAGCACTATCAAAACACGTGACTCCCATTCAAAAGTTGTCAGGAACACAAAGCCACAAAGTGGCTTGGAACTTCGTTTCAGGAGACTAGGTTTCAGGCCACTGCGCGGCACACCAGGGGAGACTTGGTGTTGGATACAGCAACCTCAAACTAGGTTTAACGGTCTCCTGGAACAAACCCCCTTTGGCCTCAGTTACTAGTTGTCAGGAAGGAGGAAAACAAACACAGACCAGCTTCCTGAGAGTTCTGCTGTATTAATAAAAGTAGGAATGCATGTAAAGAAAAACAAAGCATTCCTGTGTCACAGCAAAGTGCCGTTACTGTAGGAAACACAGACACACAGCTTGTGACACAAGCACCGGTGAAACCTGGTGTCTAGCTACTCTCCAACCTTGCCTAACCTTGCTGTGCCGTTTGTGGTTGCATACAGAGACGCAGGAAATAAATACCAATATCCCTATAGAATCGTTAATAATCATTAAAAAAGAAAACTTAAAATCAGGTGTCAAAAATAAATAAAAAGTATATCGCCACAACAACCTATGTTGATTTGTAGTCAGACTAAAATTGTTAACATTGACTTTCAAAAGTCTTCATCAATGCCACACATATTGAAAAACGCCTGTACCTGGATTTATTTATTTCTATCAAAGGGATTTATTCCATTTGGGGGTGAAATTAGTGTTAAAAAAAAAAAGCCCATAATATTTCTATAAAACTGGTCTTACCTTGAAACACAGACAGCAGTGGGTGATAGCTACCTGCTCCCTCTCCTCCTGCTGCTCCGAGATTCCCTCCAGCTTGACTCGAACCCTGGGCACTGGCTTTGAGAGCAGCCAGGGGCCCGAAAGCTAATCCTGTGCGCGCCCACCCCTCTCTGTCCCTCTGCGCTGCCCCCTCCCCACCGTTCTGTGGCCTCCGGGCGTGCACCCTGGCATGGGCCACGATCTGGTGCAGTGTTCTGAAGAGCTTCCCGCAATCCGGGCATTCCCAGGGGGGCTGGGCTGAAGACTCCCCTCCCGGGAGACCCCCGAGGTAGGTCCTGACCTGCTCCGCTTCTCCTGCCACTGAGCTGCTCTTCTGCTGCTGAGCTGCTGCCAAGCTCCGGGCCACCAGCTGCCACACCGCGTGGCTTCCACCGCCCATCTCCGCCACCTGGGCGGCTGCTTGGAGACGTTCCACACAGCTGCCACCCTCCGACGGCTGGGCGAGATTGAGGTAACCCAGAAGGGGGCTTTTCCCAGCTTCTCCACCGCTGGGCCCTGGTGCTAGGAGCTTGCTCAGAGCCTCCCGTTCTTGGTTGCCTCTTCCTCCAGCCAACAGCAGGCCTGAATAGAGGGCTCCATAGGCCTGCTCTCCTGTGAGCCGCCGGGCTGCCTTCCTGGAGTCTCCTTTTCCTTGATTCCCGCCGCCAGTCACGTTCCCTTTGAGTCCCAGCTTGTTGAGGTGGACCTTCATGTGGTTCTTCAAAAACCAGGGCTCCTTGAAGCCTCTTCCGCAGACTTGGCATTTGTGATCCAAGGAATCCTTGTGCTTCCGCATGTGTCCCTTCAGAAACCAGGACTGGGTGAAGGCCTGGCTGCACACCTCGCATTTGAAAGCAGGAGGCAACGAGGCTGGGGTCGGGGGCAAGGGCGGCTGTGGAGCGGAGGTGGTCATGGGCGTCTCGACGGCTGCTGGCTCTGCTAATCCGGCGAGGTGTTCTCCTGCCACGTGGGCCACCAGGTCTTCCTCCAAGGAGGCGGAGAAGAAGCAGAGGCTGCACTTGTACGGGTTGTGGAGGATCCTCACGTGGCGGGCTAGCTCTGCAGCCGTACGGAACTTCCCCTTGCAGGACGTGCAGCGGAAGCCGGACGGAGTGAGGGGAGAGGGAGAGGGAGAGGGAGGAGATAGAACAGCCGGAGGCACTGGGGGAGGAGTTTCAATAGCTTTGGTAAGACTCTGTCCTCTCTGGCTGGCTCGTTCTACCAACTCCACGAGGATCGGGCTTCCCTCGCTCGCTTTCATTCCTGGGTCCGCTGGCACGTCGTCCCCAGTGTCGGGCCTGTGGGTCCTTAAATGGATCTTCATGTTGCCCTTCTGGGCCGCTCGGTGGCCGCAATAGGGGCAAACAAAGGGCTTCTCTCCTGTGTGGATGCGCATGTGCAGCGAGAGGATGCTGTTGAAGCGAAAGCGCTTCCCACACACCCTGCACGGGTACTTCCGCGCCCTCCTGGGGTTGCCCTCGCTGTCCACAGAGTCTGCCATGCCCCCCTGGCCGTTGTGAAACTGCTGGAGATCCAATTCGTCATCAAAACTGGGGTCCCGGTCACCATCCAAGGACATGGCAGCTTCCAGAGCCCTGGGACTGAAACAAGGGATGCCAAAGCCTAGAATCCCAGCAGGGACCGGGCTGCCTTCCTGCACCCCTAATAAGAGGGGCCCTGGCGGGCTGGGGCAGGAGTTCTGGAGCCCCAGAGCGAGGACCTCTTCCGGGTCAGGGCTGTCCAATCTTGGGACTTCATCTGGTTCCCCCAGGAGGAAAGCTGGGTGCGGGGGGAAGGGTTGCAGTGTCTCTCTGTCCTCAGGGGACATCGCCCCAGGGCTGCAGTCCTGCATGATCAGAGGAGAGGGAAGCGGCTCATCCGGGGAGAGCGCCTCCTGCTGTTTGGAAGGGTGAAGTGCGTCGAGCTCAGGGAAAGCTGGGAGGCAGTCGGGGGAGTATGCAGATATTTCCATTCTCTGAAGAAAAGAAAGAAAGAGAAATCGAGAGTCTGGGATTATTCAGTGTGTGTACCCCCTCAGCCACATTTTAGTTACGCATTTATTTTGAGACAGACTTTAATTACCTTATTTTTACAGGGTGTTAGCTGAGCATAATCACAAGTGAAGCCAAACGAATCTAGAAATAAATGTAAATCTATAGGGTTAGACAATGTTCTGCTTATTGTGGGGGCAAGACAGTGAAACAGATGTCTAGTTTTTTTGTTTTTTTTTCTGAATACATGTATAAATAATTTGCTGTTGAGCACCAGCACCATTTCAAGGATCTGAATATCGTCTCAGCTGCGTTTGTTTGCTAAGTTGCTGCTGAGTTTTATGATTGTGTTTTGTACCTCTTATTTATTGTGTTTGATGTCGTTTGCTGAGACGGTGTGAGCCTCTTGCCAGGTCGTCCTTGGAAACGAGAATTTGTTTTCAATTGACTCATCTGGATAAATAAAGGATTCGATTGAATGATTGACTTAAATGTTTTTAAGTTTGTTTTACGATAAGGAGAATATTATACAGTAAAAGGTCTTTTGCTCTAGAGAGCTGGTTAATACAACGTTACTATCCGTAAATCTAAGTTATCACCAGTGTCTTAAGACAAAGGTAATAGAAACAGCTGCTACTGGTAATGATGATTTTATTGCCTTAGCTTGGCTAATTTACTCCCCTATTCTCTTTTTCAGAGCGAACTGAATGGGAGGCTGGGAATGTTCATGTCAGAGGCACTAAACACCCCCGTATAATGAAGTCACGTACAGATATGGGCAAGTGGAGGACTGTGGAATATATCGGATCTATTGCGATTACTTACCGCAGAGATCCAGGTCACGTGCTCCAACCCAGCGTGCTGATTGGATGAGATGTGTCACACAGTGCAGACGGTGTATGCAGTTTTCTACACTGCCTTTACCCTCAGCAACATTCTCGCTCTGAAACAAAAAGCAAAACAGGTTCAAAAATCGAGAGCAACCGTTATTACTCCATTTGCAAAACCCATTGAAATTCCACACCAGTGTCGAGAGACAATCTGAACACTGCAACCCCATTCACACTTTATCTCCACTTAATTTCCAACTGTGTCCCTTGGTTCTGGTTCCTGTAAAACACTTTAACCCTGAATAAAACCGACATCCACCCCTTCAAATCATTCTAAATTGTAAATGCAAAGCCCAAACAGCTGTGGTCAAACGTTTTGCATCACCCTATAGAATGCACTAATTTTGCTTCATAAAGTCGAACGAAACCTGCTGACTAATGTTACATTAACACATTGAATTACACACATATACTTAACGCAAAACTGACAAAAATCAAAGCATTTTGAAATCTAACATGAATACAGAACTACTAATACGGCTTCTGGTAGACTTCTTGCGATATCGTTTTGTAGTTTCTTGGCTTATGATGTTAAATAAAAAAATTATGTTCATATAGTTTTTTTTATTTTTATTATCTCAATCCTAAAATTTTAGGGGTTGCAAAACTTTTGGCCACCAGAAACCACCAGATCACGGGCATGAAAACAATAAACTTGTGAGTGAGTTTTCTAAACAGTGTGGAGAACGTTTTCTCCTCTGAGAGGATGGGCGCGAGCAGTTCCACTTCCTTGCACACCCTTCCTGCAGGAGCACAGCCAGTTCCCAGGGAGCTCTCTACAGCTCCACCACGGTCAAAGCAATTCGACATCAGGGAAAAGCCTGTACCAAACTGTCTTAAATGGAACTACATGGACTGAGCTGCCACTGGTAGAACGACATAGGGTTGGAACAATAATCGATTATCGTGATATTATTGATAATGTTTTTGCATCGATAATTGTATTGCGTTGAAAAATAATTATCGATAATCATTTTATCGTCCGTTACCCACTATGATATGCTTGTGTGTAACAGTAACTCTGCATTGAAGCAGTAAGGCAGGACATAACTGTCTGCGTGAGACGCAACACGTGATCTGCGCGCGCTGCGTAGTGGGAAGTTACATGTGACGTAAGATTCACAGAGTAAAGGCAAACGTTTGAGCTAATGGCGATGGCAACTGCAGAAACTACCAAACCTTCCGAAAATATTTTAGAAAAAAGAATCAGCATCAGTCCTGTGTGACAGTTTTTTGGAGTGACAGAAAGTGATCCGCAAGGTAATAAGCCCGTCTGTAGGCAGTGTGGAAAAGCTAATATTTTTGAATCTCAATTTATAATTTGTTTGGTTTTTTTTAAACACTTTTTTTAATAAGTAGCCTATATTTCAAAAGTTGAAAAGCTACCAAACAAACATTTGGTTATATTATTTGTGCTTTTTTGTAACCAACCATTGTTTCATAACTTTTATTAAAGATGCTGGTCTTTTTGAAAATTGTCTAGTTTTATTTCTTCTAAACTCGTAGAGGCAGTTGTCATATTGCTCAAGTATATATAGCTTTAAATTTGGCAAATTCCAAGACATTTTACATATGTTATTTTTTTAGCCGATAATCATGATTTTCGTGACAATTTACAGCCGATAATTGGTAACTGAAAATGTCATTATCGTCCAACCCTAGAACGACATCACA
Source organism: Acipenser oxyrinchus oxyrinchus (assembly GCA_030684275.1). Classification (NCBI taxonomy): domain Eukaryota; kingdom Metazoa; phylum Chordata; class Actinopteri; order Acipenseriformes; family Acipenseridae; genus Acipenser; species Acipenser oxyrinchus. Next base: position 6,291,346 of record CM060295.1, read on the forward strand.
GAATGCTAAATATATTAGCAATCCGAGATGATCTTCAAAGACCATGGCACTAACTCGTTCTCTTCAGCTCTACCATCGTCAATCAATCAAACCCTTTATTTATCCAAATTGAGAACAAATTTCCAACGACGAGCTGGCAAGAGGCTCACAGCGCCACGGCAAACATCAAACACAAGAAATAAGAAGTGAAAAACACATAATCAACTGCGAATCTCAGCAGCAGCTCAGCAGGCGCAGATGTCAGTCAGCAACGAGTCGACCCTGAGGCTAAAACGCAGCCCCAGATATGAACCATTCTAATTTTAACGTTTGTTGAAACAGCTGCAATGGGACGGTATTTCCAAATAAACCCTTCTCAAATGATCTTTAAAAGACACTGCAATGGCGATGTAATAGATCTGTATGGAAGACAATTTTCGAATGAGAGGAGTCCATTCTTAAAAATGAGCTCTTAAAGCAAATGAAGCTTAGAAAAAAATGTAATCTCATCAATGACTTCCTTGTACATCCCGAGCTAAATAGGTCTCAAATGTGCAGTTTAGAAAGAAACGCAATATAGCAACTGTGTGCTTTCATTTTAAAACAGGATATCTGTTAGGGGAAACAGCTGGTATGATGAAAGGGAAAACACAATTTGAAAGAGTTATGGAATTATTTTGTTAGTTAGAATCGCTTTTAAAGGATCTCAGTGATTCTCAACAACATGACTAGGTAACCCATTCCATCCCCTCACCACTCTCTGTGTGAAGAAGAGTCTCCTTCAGCAACATGACTAGGCAGCCCATTCCATCCCCTCACCACTCTCTGTGTGAAGAAGAGTCTCCTTCAACAACATGACTAGGTAACCCATTCCATCCCCTCACCACTCTCTGTGTGAAGAAGAGTCTCCTTCAGCAACATGACTAGGCAGCCCATTCCATCCCCTCACCACTCTCTGTGTGAAGAAGAGTCTCCTTCAACAACATGACTAGGCAGCCCATTCCATCCCCTCACCACTCTCTGTGTGAAGAAGAGTCTCCTTCAACAACATGACTAGGCAACCCATTCCATCCCCTCACCACTCTCTGTGTGAAGAAGAGTCTCCTTCAGCAACATGACTAGGTAACCCATTCCATCCCCTCACCGCTCTCTGTGTGAAGAAGAGTCTCCTTCAACAACATGACTAGGCAGCCCATTCCATCCCCTCACCACTCTCTGTGTGAAGAAGAGTCTCCTTCAACAACATGACTAGGCAGCCCATTCCATCCCCTCACCACTCTCTGTGTGAAGAAGAGTCTCCTTCAACAACATGGCTAGGTAGCCCATTCCATCCCCTCACCACTCTCTGTGTGAAGAAGAGTCTCCTTCAACAACATGACTAGGTAACCCATTCCATCCCCTCACCACTCTCTGTGTGAAGAAGTGTCTCCTTCAGCAACATGACTAGGTAACCCATTCCATCCCCTCACCACTCTCTGTGTGAAGAACAGTCTCCTTCCCGCTGTTCTACAGTATCACTGCATTTCTAAATTATGATTTAAAAGACTCCTCTAAATTCTTCTTTGTTTTAGGCTGCATATATTCAGCTTAGTTTTGTATTAGGGGCGTTGGTAGAACAAGGGTAGTTACAATAGTATAAAGATGCCATCGGCACATATTTATTTTTCGCTTGCAGTTATTGCACAAAAAAGAAATCTCTAAACGTCCACACAGCAAGCTATCTCTTCAAAGAAAACATGCTAAGTGAAAAACTCAACAGGCAAACTGTACAAGACATTTTCAAAATAAAAGATGGCCACAAATGCAAGGTAGAGGAAACCTGAATGCCAGTCGAAAGCACCTGAATCCAGGCAGGTATGGTACGAACAAGTCTTTCCATGGGATTGGTCTAAACAACCTTGTGTCAATACCAGGGAATGATTCTGATGATGAGACACTGTTGTTCTTAAAGTCTGCTGAAGCATTATTATGTTTTGTATACTGTGTGTGTACAGTAATAGTTATTTTTGGTAGAGTATTAGATTTTTTACAGTAAAGGCCTATTCACACCGGACGCGATGCGATTTTTCCTGCGATAAAGACAACACTATCACACCACTCTCTTCTGATCGGTCAGTTCCCTAGCTGTCGCGCGACAAAAAAAAAACAAAAACAGACACCATCGCTCCAGTGTCACCCCATCGCATCGCAGGCAGCGTGACTGGTTCGTATCAAAACTACATGAATTACTAAATTTCTTTAAAAGCAGGTCACGCATGCATTATCTGTTCCTGCTTCACTATGACTCACCATGAACTTTAATAAGATGCAAACAGTAACACAAAAAAACATCCCTGCCCATTCTTGTCCCTTTACCACTCACTACTCAACTTTAGTTTACAGTCCTATCTGTTACTTGATGCATTGCCATGTTGTTACTATTGAATATCACAGTACACATTAAGAAACTCCCAGCCCCTCCATTCCCTCCCCCTCCTGTTTTGGCCAAGGTTGTCTTCACTGGGGATTCCAGTAGAGACAGAGACAGACAGGGAAGGAGAGAGAGAGAGAGGGGGGGAGCACACAAGCGTGCTGGCAGACTGCTCTAACACTCCCAAACCTCGGAGCGCCTGGCCTGAGGTCAGTGCTAATTGTTTAAAGACTTCCAGAGGAAACAACGGCAAAGCATCCTACTAGTGCAGCCAGCGAGACCGCCCACATTCACAGGGAGAGAAGTGCAGGCAGTGGGAACAGGGAGAAGCAGTTGCAAGCAAATAAAGATTAATTGCAGTGGAAATGATTGCCCACTTTACTGCTAAAGGGATGCCACAGGCTTATATGCAGCGCACTTCCCTCGACCAAGGTCTCAGGTGCTTTTTCACATGGGGTTGGTTACATAAGAACATTTATGAACGAGAGGTCAGTCGGCCAGGCTGGGCTTGTCTGGTTACTAGTAGCCGATTGATTTCAGGACTTAAACTTGAGTCTTAAAGGATCCCAGTGATTCTGCCTCGACAACATGACTAGGTGTCTCCTTCCCTCTGTCTTTCTCCAATTAAATTCCAACTGTGCCCTCTAGTCCTGGACTGGAGGGAGCACCCTTTCTCTTAGGGGGGTGAGGGACGGAGCAGTTCAGTCTCCATGCCTCAAGCCTGCCCTGGACTGGAGGGAGCACCCTTTCTCTTAGGGGGGTGAGGGAGGGAGGGAGCAGTTCAGTCTCCATGCCTCAAGCCTGCCCTGGACTGGAGGGAGCACCCTTTCTCTTAGGGGGGTGAGGGAGGGAGGGAGCAGTTCAGTCTCCATGCCTCAAGCCTGCCCTGGACTGGAGGGAGCCCCCTTTCTCTTAGGGGGGTGAGGGAGGCAGCAGTTTAAGCTCCATGCCTCAAGCCTGCCCTGGACAGAGACAGCTTGCAGAATCAATTGTGCTGAATTGTGTGGTGGTTTTGTTATGTGGGTTGATGTCCACCGAGTGCAGAGTCACTCAAACCAGGAGGTGAAGGGCAAGTGTGTTAACCAGCCTGCAGAGTTCCTGCTGGGACCTCAATACAATGAGCAACACTGAACCAGAGAAATGAACTTCTGTTCTGAACAGCAAAGAGAGAACAAACTAACAAAGCCGTCCGGTTTCTCACAGTACTCAACGAAATGCCTCAGATTCACAGCATACCAGCTTTGCATTCATCTGACACACAGACTTTCCATGGCAGGAAAAGAAGCTGGCAAGTGTTACTCAAGACCGCAGCCTGCTGAAAAAAAACCTTATAACTTTATTAAAAACAGCAAGAACTCAACTTCTGTTTCTTCCAACAGCTCCCCCAAGCATGCTCTCTTTGCTGCTGCATTTCCCTGTACTGTTTTTACATGGGGATTTCTGGTTAACATTAAAAATACCCCCACACACAAACAACACAAAACTACCTGGCACAATTGGTTTAGTGTGGACTGAACTGCTCCCTCCCTCCCTCACCCCCCCTGAGAGAAAGGGTGCTCCCTCCAGTCCAGGGCAGGCGTGAGGCATGGAGACTGAACTGCTCCTCCCTCCCTCCCTCCCTCACCCCCTAAGAGAAAGGGTGGTCCCTCGAGTCTAGGAGTTATCCCGGCCAAAATTATATTAATCTGTACATTAAATTATTATTAAGACCCATGCTTCTTCCAGCTGGGAACATCATGTAAAACAAATATCAGCCATTTTAATATAAGCCACAAACGGAATGTATATTGAATTAGTCAAGCTGGTTTTGTTTGGGCGAGTGGTGTTATTTTTTGTGTGTGTGTGTGTGTGTTTTCTTTTTTTTTTTGTGCAAAATTTGCCAAGCCCTGCCTGGTTTATTAAAAAGAAACTGAAAATATAACAACATCTACAACGACACAGACCTGGGCTCTTTGTTCGAAGGCAGTCATTTGGGTGGCAGTGCCCTCTTTCTCTCTCTGCTCCCCTCCCCCTCTCGCTCATACTGAGCTGCGGCAGTCTCCTCATCTGTCTCTCCATCTGCACCCATCAGCCCTGCCAACTGGGGCATGGGCCAACTGGCCGCTTGCCAGGGAATGCTAATCACATCAGCTGGTGCCCACAAGCTGGCCAACCATCATCTTGCCAGGGGAAAGCACCCCAATCACAATCCAACAGGGAAGATGGCAAAACACTGTTTCCTACAGCAGTATAGCTGCTATTGTTTGTGAAACAGAAGCGTAGCTATTATTAGCAATATCAAACCATTGGTAACAGTATAGCCGCTACAGTTATGCATATCCCCAATGGGGGATGAATGCACTGACACAGCCGTACGGAAGGATCACTTTGGAGATAACCTTGGGTAGCAAACTGGTTTAAAAAAACAGAAATGTTTGGTTGCCTCGGTCCCCGTTAAGAGTGTTTTAATACAGTTCTGGCCAAATGTTTTGCATCACCCCTATCGAATTAACTCATTATGTTTCATAAAGTCGAATGAAACCTGCTGAATAATGTTATGTTAACATATTGAATTAAACACCACTTTGTAGTTTTCCCATATACTTAATGAATGTTTTTTTTTTTAAATGTGACATTTCGAAATCTAACATGAAATACTAATGTACTATTATTATGGCTTCTGGTAGACTTTTTTTTTTGCATTATTATTTTGTAGTTTCTTTGATTACATGATGTTAAATAAAAGATGTCAATTATGTTCATATATAGATTTTCTTTTAAGTATGTCCCAGTCCTAAGATTCTAGATGATGCTAAACATTTGGCCGCAGCTGCACATATACAGTCAAACCTGCTTAACATCACTTCAAAGGCACTGACCGTAAATTAGGACAATAAGTGGAGTCGACATTATCAGGACTTCATCAATAATCTAACAAACCAAGCAACCACAGCTTAAGATCTCTTCTGAGTCCTCGTACATTCCTGTACACATTCTATTAGTAGTAGAAGACACTTGAGATTGTGACGGGCACTCAAAACTGTATTCCTGTTTTTTAAGAATCTTTGCGATCGTTATAAATATCGGTATGAAATTCTGTAAAACAGAGCTGTATAAAATTCTGTAAAACAGAGCTGATCAAGCAGCTCTCTAAGTATACAGCAGTGAGCCCATTTATTATAACACCCCATTGCTTCTGTAGTTTTGATTTGTCGCGCGTATGAAATCAAACTGCTGCAACTGAAAATCTTGAAAAACTGTCAAAATAGGCAAACTAGTGACAGTCTAATTAAATTGATGACTTTAACAGGCCACATGTGCAATTCATTTAAAATAGTAAGAGAAAATAGCAACACATGGTTAAATGCATGAACCTTTTTTAGAAGTTGTTAAGATGCCTGATTAAAGCACAAAAGTGGTCTGACATTTTCACACACGAGTGCCTATTGTTTCTATATCACCAATTACTGACACAAAATGGAAATTCTCACAGCCAGAGGTTTTCATGCAGGCAGGTATATAAAGGAGATAAATGGCAGATCATGAGGTATACAGAGCACCTATTCAATTTGAATACTTCCCTTGCATCTGTTAAGAATATTCCTCCATAGTTCTGCCTTGCCTGTGAACTTTTCAGAAAGCGGGCCTAGTTTGTTGACATTCCCCAAAAGCCTGGTTTAGCAGTAGGGACACCAGGAGCCGGTTGCACAAAAGGTCTTAAATGCATTTAAGACCACTTCTTGGACTTAGACTTAAAATTTAAGCCCAAAATAAATAAGACCTGTTGCACAAAAAGTCTTAATTTGAGCCTGGTCTTAAATTTAAGTCCTTTTTTAAGCCTCCCTCTCACCAGGCTTAAATGGAAAAAAGTATCTGTTGCTATAGAAGCCAACATGGCAGCAGCACTAATAGCTTTTGCTGAATTTTTAAATGAAAGTGCATTTCAGTAGGGAAAGAGTATTTAAGGACAGACACAATCCCTTAGAGAATTTAAATAACATTGCTGTGTTTGAACGACTGCGTTTCCACAATGAGGACGTATTAACTTTAGTGGAAATGTTAAAAGATGACTTGGAGCCTGCAACTAACAGAAGCCACAGCATCCCGCAGTCATTCAAGTTTGTGTGGCAATTTGTTTCTATGCCACTGGAAGTTTTTAAATGTTGTTGGAGACTTCACGGGATTCACAAATCGTCAGCCAGCAGGATTGTCCACCGCGTATCTCAGTCGCTGAAAAGAAAACTGAACCACTTCATTACGTTTTCAACAGACCCGTCCAAACTGCAGAAACTTAAAAGAAGGTTTTATGAGATCGCTGGGTTTCCAAATGTTGTGGGTGCGGTTGATGGCACACATATTAAAATTCAGGCTCCATATCAGAATGAGAATATATATGTCAACAGAAAGGGTTATCATTCAATTAACATACAAATAATTTCGGATCCTAACCTCCTTATTAGCAACATTGTCGCGCAGTGGCCAGGCAGCACCCATGACTCAAGAATATTGCTCAATAGTTCAATCCACACCGCTTTTGACAGCGGAATTGTGCAGGGCTTTCTTCTTGGGGATAGTGGTTATGCCTTAAAACCGTGGCTTATGACGCCCTATCTCAACCCTCAAAGTCCTGCACAGGCCAATTACAATCAGGCTCATTCCAAAACACGGAAAGTAAAGCCTTGCCAGGCTTTATTTTTGTCCGAATTTTTTAATGACACCCCTAACCTCCCCAATATTATTAATTTTTTAATGATTACTTCTTCTACAATTGCCCATTTTTCTTCTTCGCTAAAATTAATTTTCTTCACTTTGCCGTTGCCAGACATTTTTTTTTTTCAAACAGACTCGAAAAAATAACCAGTCTTCGTTGCTTAGCAACAGTAGCTGAAGCCCAGTCTTACGTAAGACCTGCTAAGTTTTGCTTTGTGCAACAGACTTATCTCAAGGTCTTACGTTAGACTAATTTCGCTGGACTTGAACTAAGTCTTAGACTTAAGTTAAGACTTTTTTTGTGCAACCGGTCCCAGCTTCCTCCCACAATGAACACTGCTTGGCTGTGAACAAAGTAGGGTGGACTGCTACACAGGTCAAGAACATCATCTTCCAAACCTGTTACTGCTTTTTGTTTTTCAACTGCTGCCATTTCGAGGTGCTAATTAGCATGGTTACCAAGAGCCAGCTGAGAAAAAAACATGTACTACTAAATATCCTATCTCAAAGTCCAACAAAACTTTTTTTTCCCAGATTTTGGGAAGTGTGGTGTTTTTAAAGTTGGTTCTCAAAGCTTTTCCAAATCAAATACAGCAATATGTCAAGGACCATAAGTATAGACTAAGACTGCATCACCTAGCAATACAAAGAACCTGTAGGATCCCTGTTTACAAAGACTGTTACAGAACCCCCTGCAGTGTTTACTCTACCTTTGCTATATCCCTTGTGTTGTCCATATCGTATCGATTTAATTCTCAATATATTCGTTTTACTATTTTTCTTTTTATTCACACATCATTGGTAAATCAACTGGGAATAACTTTTTTCAACTTTTGCTCCCCTGACTGGAAAAAAATAGAATTTTTCATCTAAGCCTCGCAGCGTATCCAGTTCATGGTCCCACCTGCAACAAACACTGGTGATCGAAATGAATGCCGTGCTGTGGGAACAGAAAACCACCAGCATTGTTGCAGGAGGGAGCGTGATCTGGATACACAGCGATCCTTAGAAGGCAAAGGTTATAATATAGTGTCTTTATAATATAACTGAGCCTCTCTACCCATGCAAAGGGCAATGATTGTGAGACAACACAGTAGAACACTATAAAACCTGGAACTACAGCTTTTTTGAACTGATGTGTATATATAACAATGAAGTGTCATACACTGCCATTGCCTGCTGTGTGCTGGGCAGAGCCTTGCTGAACTGCGCATTGGGAAAAGCTGGCAGGACCACACTATAGAGCATTATAAAACCATGCAGTCCTACAACAAGGAGGCTGTGTGGTCCAGTGGTTAAAGAAAAGGGCTTGTAACCAGGAGGTCCCCCGTTCAAATCCCACCTCAGCCACTGATTCATTGTGTGACCCTGAGCAAGTCACTTAACATCCTTGTGCTCCGTCTTTCAGGTGAGGCGTAGTTGTAAGTGACTCTGCAGCTGATGCATAGTTCACACACCCTAGTCTTTGTAAGTCGCCTTGGATAAAGGCGTCTGCTAAATAAACAAATAATAATAATAATATATCCCCTGCCACTGCTGCAGACCAATAACAACCATACAGACCAATCAATATCATGAAAAAGGAAGACCTATGTAACAGATCACGAACCACTACCCCAGAATCTGCAAAGGAGTGTCTTAACTGCAATGCAAAAGAGCCTACTAGTTTCTACTGCAATAAAAATAGGGGCCAGGTTTTCTCAGATTGTGTTTAACTTGACCCTCTGTAAATTATAACATTGCTGACATGTGCATCCTTTTTTTTTTTAACAATGTTGTATTCTTTTGTGTCATTTGTTACACAAACTGTAAAAACAATCACAACAGTTGGGGGTGGTGGGGTGGGGGTAAGAAAGTCAATACAGAAATATGTAAAGAATATATATATATATATATATATATATATATATATATATATATATATATATATATATATATATAAATAAAACATACATCAAAAGATAAAATAAAATAAATAATACTATATAAATAATGATAATAACAATGATAAAATAAATACATAATCATATATATATATATATAGATATAGTATATAAAATAACATCTTTAATAAAAATAAATAAATTAAAAAAAACAGCATCCTGGTGAAATCTTGCCATGGACCTCTCTATAAGTGAAATATCTAAGAAATAGTGCACCCATATGCAGTTATAGAAAATTCTGGGTTCTACCCAGCCCTTCAAGACAGCCTTCTAAGCTGCTGTCAGCCCCACCAGCAAGAGCCCCTTTGACTGTAAATTAAGGACAGCTAGAGAATCATCCATATACACCTCTTTTGTAGAACCTTTGAACAGCTGCTCCCTTTTTTCTGTTTTTTTGTTTCACTGTACAGCTGAAAGCAAGCTTAAAAAAAGGATAGAAAGATCTCTGACGGGGGGGCTGCTTGTTGCGTGGGTTTTGTCTCTGGTTGTAAATCGTGGTTTCAGCTCTTAGCCACGGCTGCTACAGCATGGCGGAGTTCCCTACAGCTTGAATTCATTTCCCTGGTTTCACCTTTCCCTGAACTTTCCTTCGCCCACCTGACACCCGTTTAGCTGAGGAAGCCAGTGGAGGGAATATAAATCACAGGCTGATCCAACTAGAACAGGAGTCCAAATATCACTTCCATATCCATCAGCGTTAGCTTAAAAACCTCTTTGAACCACCCACCTTCATTTAAACGAAAGTGACAGCACTACTTATACAACTACAGCAGAACCTCGGAGTTCTGAACCCCTTGGGAATGGAGGCTGTTGGGAAGTCTGAAATTTCTGTAACCCTGAAATTGAGTTTTTAATAAATGTGCACACACTCTCAATCTGGAGAATCACACAAGGATACAGCACATTAATGCAATACTCACACTGTTATGGTTCTAAAGTCTTTAAAACCAGATTATTAGAAATGGAAAAAGGCTACCACTGAAATCATTATTGCGTGTTTTTAAACAAAGTGCATTTTCAGTCATGTGGCTGAAAAAAAAAACCCTGTGCTTTGTTTAAAATTAAAATGTTCCTCGTAAATTTGCCTGCACTTGCTCTGAAATCGGCCTGATCTCTGTCTGGATACATTTGTTGGTGCAGTAATGTTGCCTTCTTCAGGACCAGCACGCTGCTTTAGGAGTGTCTATCTGGTTGCATTGCACGGATGGTTGAGTGATTGCATACTTCCGGCTGAAAGTGGGGTGTTTGGTAGAGCGGTCAGTTCCTAAGTTTGGGGTTTGTAACTCTGAGGTTCTGCTGTATGTCTGTCTACATCAAAAAACAACACTTTAATGTCATCAAGCAATTATCAAATATTTCTTAAGACTTTAAAACAATATTATTAGTAATCATGTTAGCAGCAATAATTAGATAACATTATAAGAATTGCCAGGGTTGGAGATACACAAAGTCTGTATGTCTTGAACATTAAATTATTTTCATATCTGTCCAAAGACATTTCATGTTCACTGAACCGGCCAAGCAGGATAAAGGGGCATTCTAATCCTTCATGCTAACTGTATAGCCCATTATACTGGAACATTTACACAATTACACTTAACAGGAAAAGAAGCCTATAGAGAATCTTCGGAAAGTTTTGTACACAGAATGTGCTCAATTTATTTGATGCATTTCAACAGTGAAACATGCATGCTAAAAACACTGGAACGTAAAGAAGAAGGTTTTCACCCTGGGGGTCGAGGAACTGTATGAATGAGAGGAGGCTATTCAGCCCATCAGAGCTTGTCTGGCTCATAGTAGCTGATTGATCTCAAAACGTTATCAAGTTGGATCAACTGCCTCAACAACATTGCTAGGTAGCCCATTCCATACCCTCTGTGTGAAGAAGTGTCTCCTTCCCTCAGTCCTAAGTCTGTCTCCACTTCATTTGCAACTATGTCCTGTAGTCCAGGTGTCTGTGCTGAGCTTAAAGTATTGGTGTGGCTTAACTTTGTCAACCCCTTTTAAGATTTTTAAGATTTTAGTCGTATCCTCCCTGATTCAAATCTAAGAAAAGGACTAAATAGCACAAGCTAGGATTCTGTTTTCATTTTAATATTACTCCCATGGTCTCTCAAATACCACAAAAATAAAACGAAAATTACACGAAACAAAGGGGAAAAAACAAATGCTTCAGCTGTGTGTTAGCTCGCTGTACATAGATACACACCATTTTTTTTGTTTGTTTGTTAATGTACCAACTTACACTAGAAATGTTTTTGAATTCAAGAAAAACTCCACTTTTTTTTTTTTTTTAAGTGCTATACAAAATGCCCAGCGTATAAAATATTTGTCAAGTGCAATTTTGTACATCACACAAGAGCTCGTCGTCAATCGAGTTTAGCGGCCAGCGGCTCTATATTATTTATGTGCATTCGTTTATGGAAATCAATTTAAATAATCGAATGCAATGCGACAGTGCTTTGCGCTACTCCTACCGCCCGCTGCTCGCTGGTTTTAACAGTCGAGGAGTTAGAACAAAAGATTACAAAAATGTAGCTTGATGATGGCCCTCATTTTGTATCCAGTTGTCTACTTGTACCCCCCCGCTCTCTCTGTCTCTCTCTCTCTCTCTCTCTCCCTCCCTCCCTCTGCATTGCTGGCGGCATGGTCACAAAATACCCGCCAGTGTTAGAAAGAGTAATTTAGAAAATATACACAATTGCCCTGCACGGATACACTGGTATTCTGTATAACGAATATAGTACGACGAGACCGAGCAAGTTGTGCTGGTAGGGTACAATATAAGTTATGTTAGGTCACTAACTGCAAGAACTACAGTGCTAAATCCCCTACAGAAAGCACTTAAAAAAATACACGTTTTCTGTTCGGCAAATGTTCAAAACGCAACAGTCCATTACGCTCCCTTTAAAAAAAACAGGACAATACATTGAAAACTATAATAATAATAATAATAATAATAATAATAATAATAATAATAATAATAATAATAATAATAATAATAATAATGCAAAGACGAATGCCTGTGTAGTCGTTGAATACATGCACACCATTCATTTTTAGTTTCCCCCCTTAAGACAAAGTTCAGCCTTGTTTTTTCTTTAAAATCAAGTTCTCCGGTTCCGGACATCTTTCTTGTCTTGGGAACTCAAATCTCTCTACTTCAAATGTGTAGGGGGAGCCCCATTGCTGTTCTAGGATTGTGCAATTGCATCTACAGCCCCCGTGCCTGTGCCCTCTCTTATCTAACCCTGCTACTACTATTACACAGACGAAAAGAAAGAAGTGTGTGTGTGTGTGTGTGTGGGTGTGCGTGCGTGTGTGTGCGTGCGTGTGTGTGTGCGTGCGTGTGCGTGCGTGTGTGTGCGTGTGTGTGTGTGTGCGTGTCGTGTGTGTGTGCGTGTGTGTGTGTGTGTGCGTGTGCGTGTGTGTGTGTGTGTGTGTGTGCGTGTGTGTGTGCGTGTGTGTGTGTGTGTGTGTGTGTGTGTGTGTGTGTGTGTGTGTGTGTGTGTGTGTGTGTGTGTGTGTGTGTGTGTGTGTGTGTGTGTGTGTGTGTGTGTGTGTGTGTGTGTGTGTGTGTGTGTGTGTGTGTGTGTGTGTGTGTGTGTGTGTGTGTGTGTGTGTGTGTGTGTGTGTGTGTGTGTGTGTGTGTGTGTGTGTGTGTGTGTGTGTGTGTGTGTGTGTGTGTGTGTGTGTGTGTGTGTGTGTGTGTGTGTGTGTGTGTGTGTGTGTGTGTGTGTGTGTGTGTGTGTGTGTGTGTGTGTGTGTGTGTGTGTGTGTGTGTGTGTGTGTGTGTGTGTGTGTGTGTGTGTGTGTGTGTGTGTGTGTGTGTGTGTGTGTGTGTGTGTGTGTGTGTGTGTGTGTGTGTGTGTGTGTGTGTGTGTGTGTGTGTGTGTGTGTGTGTGTGTGTGTGTGTGTGTGTGTGTGTGTGTGTGTGTGTGTGTGTGTGTGTGTGTGTGTGTGTGTGTGTGTGTGTGTGTGTGTGTGTGTGTGTGTGTGTGTGTGTGTGTGTGTGTGTGTGTGTGTGTGTGTGTGTGTGTGTGTGTGTGTGTGTGTGTGTGTGTGTGTGTGTGTGTGTGTGTGTGTGTGTGTGTGTGTGTGTGTGTGCGTGTGTGTGTGTGTGCATGCACAATATTAAAACCGCCGGCTGTATAGATAGCTGAAGATGATCCCTACAAAAAGCTAAATAAGACGAAAAGGACGAAGGAATGTAACGAAAGAAACACAAACGCGATAAGGAAGAATCCCTTCGGGTGTTAGTGGAAATTAGGTACATATTAGTTAAATGGAAAATCATGTTAAAAAAAATTGCAATGAAAAAGTAACATGGGTACTCACAGCACTACAGCGACCGAAGAGATTAGCAATGAGACACGTCATGATTACGTTTCAGTTGAATTAAATACATTACGAGGGGGAAAATAGAAAGCTCTTTAGTTCGGTATACTTGCCCCCCACCCCCGCCCCCACCCGTCCAGTCTCTTCACCTCCCTCCCCTCTCTGTCTCTCACGCATTTTTTTCAACGATATTGTGTTGATAGAGAGAGAGGGAGAGGAGTGAAGGGGGGGCAAACGCAATTATCATCCAGCAAGCACCGTGTTTAAAGCATTTATAATGCAAGACGATCCATCTTCCTTTCTCTCTCTCTCTCAATTCAGTATTAATACACAGCAATGCCGCTGCCAGCCACCCCTTGATCTGGTGCTGTGATCTGCATTATAACAGTCCGTGCATTGTTCAAATATGTTACAGCTCACTACGAAATGAGAGGAGCTCGCCGGAGAGAACAAATGAGCAGTTCTAATAGAAAAAAATGTTATTAAACCATTGATTTAGTTCTTATTTTCAATTGTAGTAGTGTTGTTTGCCACAGAAAACCGAATTATAACAACCTTAAAAGAACAGTATTCAGATGCGTATTGTCTTGGTGTTTTCAGTGAGCTCCATGTTACTGTCCATGTTCAAATGCATTATTAAAAAAAAAAAAAAAAAAAACATTTTCTAAACTTTGAACTTTTGAAAACTTCCTGGAAACTTTATTATTTGACAGGGAGTGTGCAAATATACTAGAACACATCAATACTTGTCGTTTATACCCTTTATATACCTACCTGCATGAAAACCTCTGGGGGTGAGGATTTCAATTTCCGATCAGTAATCAGTGATATAGCATCAATAGGCACTCGTGTGTGAAAATGTTTGACCGCTTTGTGCTTTAATCAGGCATCTTAAACAACTTCTAAAAAGTCTCATGCATTTTACCATGCGTGGCTGTGTTCCTTTTCTCTTAGTATTTTAAATCAATTGCATATTAAAGTCATCAAATACATTAGACAACGGCTAATTTCCCTATGTTGACCATTTTCATTTCCAGTGGTTTGATTTCATATGCACAACCAATCAAAACTACAGAAGCAAGGGAGTGTTTTGCACACCACTGTATCCAAACTTCTAGGCTATTGACTTAGAGTCGCCACCTTTCCAGGTTTGACCCGGACAGTCTGGGAATATGGCGGCTAATGCAAAAATATTATTATTATATGATACGGTTTTTTTTTGTTTGTTTTGTTTTGCGTATGACCCCTCCCATGTGTATGATGTGTATTACACACAGGGGACGAGCGTCCCGCTGAACAGTTTCCAAATGTTGGCAAGTATGATGTTACCAATTAAGAAAATACACATTTTTAATAGCTTGTTACAAAATACAGTACTAAATATGAATTATATACAGTAGTTTTATGTTGTTCGTATATAAACGTGCAACGTCTTTCTTTTTTAAATAGACTCACAATTTAAACAATGTATATGACATAGTTAGTATAAGAGTAGCATAACTTTGTACGGGGATAAACAAAACAAACAAAAAAGAGACTACTAAAGGACTGTGCGGTGCAGAATGATTTCTGTTCAGTTTTCAAGTCGCCTAAAAAATTACAGGTAGATGAATGTTGTTTGCATTATTGTGCATTTAAATAGGTTATGAATGATGATGTTTCAGTGATCTCATATTAGTTCAGTAAAATAATACATGTAGCATAATGCATTCTGTTAATGGTTAAGGCATATTTTATGTAAGGACTGGGAATCACCAACCTGCTTAATTGTGTTAAACTGTGTTACAGTATAGTGCAGTTTTGATAGCCCAAGGATGACTGAGAAATATATCCAGTCTGTGGAAAAGGTGGCAACCCTATATTTACTAGATGCCAAGACAGACAGACAGACAGACAGGACACCAAGACCAAATGGGCCCGATTAATCAAATCTGTGGTCCACAGTGCCTTTTTGTGTGAAGGAGTTTATCAACTCATACAGTACATTAAGGGTGCCTGGTTGTTGTCAATAGTTTTGTTATATGGCTCAGAGTTTATAATTTGGCCTGGCTTCATAATAACACATCTACAATCAGGAGTTGTTACTCCCAGTCCTCAGGGAAGTCCCATCAATCAATAGCACTGGTTCTGCTGGTCAGAGCTGGAGGTTTGCTGGTTGCTTGAACTGGTCCATTAATAATCTCTTTACTGTAATGTTATGAAGTTTAATGATTGTGGTCTACTCTCCTAAATAATTCTTGTCTGTGATTTGAAATTCCTGCTACATGTCCAGCTCACTTTAAGTTGCTATAATACTCATTTTCAGCTGATCGCCGGCTTACCAAGAAGTAAAAGGTTTGTTATACATTTTTTTTGTACACAGATGTTTTTAAACAGCTGCAGTTTGTGGGTGGTCTTGATGGATTTCTCAAAGGCCTGGTACCAGCATACTGGGTAACCTTTCCTTTTGACAACGATTAATCAAGAAGCCACTCTCAGCAAAACTCCAGGTTTCAGAACGGTCAAGTGCATTTTATTTTGGATATAAAAACACAAGGAGGCCATTCAATCCATCTGTGCTTGTCCGGTTACTAGTAGCTGATTGATCTCAAAACTTTGCGCTGACCAGGTCACCCACTCCATCCCTTCACCACTCTGTGTGTGAAGAAGTGTCTCCTTCACTCTATCCTAAGTCTGCCTCTACTTAGTATCTAACTCTGTCCTCTGCTCCTGGCTTCTGTACTGCGCTTATAGTAATGGGTAGGGTTAACTATGATGATCACCTACAGTATCCTCCCTTCTTGCCATTTACAATGTAGAATAAATAATTCAAGCTCAACTGAGCTAAATGTTAAAATGTTGAGTATTTCTCATTTGTTTCTCCGTTCACTTCTCCAATAGTGGTTTAAACATTTGAGATATACTTCAGCTGATATAATAAAAAGTGGATCTAACCTTAGATCTATTATTGAGTGAAAGTGACACAGATACACCTAGATCAGTGGCCTTCATTTGGGTTTAATTATATTATATTCCAGACCCTCACAGAGAATTGAGGGTCTGGAACCAACTCCCCAGTAATGTTGTTGAAGCTGACACCCTGGGATCCTTCAAGAAGCTGCTTGATGAGATTCTGGGATCAATAAGCTACTAACAACCAGACAAGCAAGATGGGCTGAATGGCCTCCTCTCGTTTGTAAAATTTCTTATGTTCTTATGTTCTTATGAAATCCTCTAGCTTTAAACTTTAAATGGTTCTTACTTAATGTAACATATTTGTAGTCTACGATACACTATAAACTACACTACTAGATTATGCAAATCACCAGGGATCTATTTAATGATTTAACTTTGAAAAGTTGATGACCATGGTGTTTTTTACAGTATGGTCTTTATGTTAATGTTAGGGTGAGCAAAGCCACAGCCAGCTATGAGGCACGGGCCTCGCTTACAATCATACTAAGAATTATTTATTTCCTTTTACACATTGCTTTGCCTCAAAATAAAATGCATTTCATCTCTCGTTGTGTGCATATAACGCTCAGAAATAAAACCCAAAAAACAGAAACTCTAAATATCCAATCCGGTATATTTAGAATCATTTGACTTTTGCATTTGAAGTAAGTAGGATATTTCAAGGTTTATTTCAGACAGTGTGTGATTGACACAGGTAGTTGAGTTGAGTGTCGAGTTCATTGGGCTGTGGTTTGCATCGATCCTCGCAGCTGGCCAATCACATTAGTAGTAGTCAAATGCATATTCATGAGTATAGATCAGAACACGGCCAAACAGCCAATCAAATCGACTGGTCAACCGAACAGCTCGATCTGCAACCCTCATTGGTTATGATGTGCTTACAACTCACACAGCTAAACTCTCTCCGTCTTGTCAACCCGCTTAATGAACAGGGAGTTAAATCAAGTATCTTAAATTATAGTTAATATCACACAAAATCTTTAGCAAACAGTTCTCGGTATTTGGATAATGACATCACTGTTAAAATTCACGTTTAAGGATTTAAAACTTAAGCATAGTGTCCACAACAAATACAGAGGCCAAGTGCCTCTGTGATTTTTTATGGCTGGCTACAGCCTTGGTGATGGTTAGGCTTAGGGTTAGGGTTAGGGTTAGGCTATGTTTAAACTACATTCCATTCCAATACGTTTAGCTTTTCACTGCTGAAATGCATAAACGAAATGAAGCATGGTCTTTGTACAAAACTCTGCAAAGGTTCCCTATTGGCCTTTTTCCTGCTATGTGTAATTGTGTAAAAATGCAAATTAAATGGGCTGTGCGTTAAACATGAAGAGCTAGAAGGCTCATTAATAGGAACACTTCACTTAAAACATATGGTGAGGCAAGAATAGGGCAAAGCATGGAGAGACACACACACTGTGGGAGTCTGGGAAGTGCATGGAACAGTACAATAGAACATAAGAACATTTACAAATGAGAGGAGGCCATTCGGTCCATCTAAGCCAGTCCGGTTCCTAATAGCTGATTGATCTCAGAACTCTGGGGTCTTAAAGGATCCCAGTGATTTTGCCTCAACAACATGACTAGTCAGCCCATCCCATCCCCTCACCACCTTCATGTGGGTGAGGCAACAACACTCGGATCGTCTTATGTTCTTACGCTAAGATAATGTTGATATACCTAAATCAATGCCCTTGAGCTTAATTCAATTCGTACTATGTATATTTGTAAGAGTTTAACCATATACAATCTATCGTTTTGTGTTGGGTGATCTCAAAATAGTAGGTTGATTGCCTCTCAGACCATTTATCTTGCCACAAATAAAACTGCGCACCTGTAAGACAGGTTAAAAGAATGAAATCTCTTCAGCCTTGAAAAAAGAAGGGAAAGAGGGGACTCGATTGAGGTCTTTCAAATCATAAATGGTACGAAGTCCAAGACACTGCTTCAAGTGTAGCAGAGAGAGGAAGGAAGCACTGTTTTACACAGAGAGTTGGAAATGCGCGGGTGAAGTAGTAGGATCTAAAGCACTGGGAACATTTTAAGACAAGATTCTGTGCTTTTAGATGAGTTCTGCACAGTAGGGGCGAATGGTGTGCTAACAAGGGACGAGCCTTGATGGGCCAAATGGCCTTTTCTAGTTCCTAAAGTTTTCTTAAGTTCTTAAGAAAATGCTATTTGGAGTGAGAATTCCTTGTCAATGATTTAGTAATTAGAATTGCAGTCATTAATTAAGGTTGTGATCCGGGGAAAGGTGTCATTATAATGCTTATCCTGGATGTTTAATTTTTTTAAATCATTATGAATAATATTAAGATCACTTTTCAAAAGTTATTGGTTTCAAGCCTTTATTATTATTATTATTATTATTATTATTATTATTATTATTATTATTATTATTATTATTATTAGTAGTATTGTCATTGATCAATACATATTATGTGTTTGAATACCATTCCGCACTAGGCTGGTGATCTCAAACTGCAGTCTGTTGTGGTTTTTGCATCGGGTAATACGTTCTTTGTTTGTTGGCTTTGAGTGAAGGATCTTATTAATATGCAAAAGTGCAGCCTTATTGAAGCTGGAGCTAGACTGTAGCATTTTGTATCAGACATGAGTGTGTCTGTGATTGTCTCTGTCTGTGACTGTGTCTGTGACTGTGTGTGTGTGTGTGTGTGTTTGAGTGTGTGTGTCTGTGTCTGTGAGAGAGAGAGAGAGGGAGAGAGAGAGAGGGAGAGAGGGAGTTGCTAATTAACAATTTACAATTCGCATTGATTGCCTTTGCAGTCTCTGGTAGAAAAAAAAAAAAGATTGATTTTTGTCTGAATCCCTTTTTGTTTTTGGGAATAGAAACCGCGTTTGCTTACCTTATGCAGAAGCCAGGATGTAGATTCTGGTGAAACCTGGTGAAGAATCTGGTAAATGTTGCTGTCTTGGTGTCTTGCTTCCTTGCTTGTACATTTGATACGCTGTAGCTGAGTGTGTTTACGATATGCGGCTAAATTAGAGAATGGATTTGTCTGGTATTGTGTGTGTGTGTACGTGTGCATGTGTGTATAATGTCATGATGAGACAAGGGAGGGGGTAGGAGGAATGGCAAGGTTGTCATGCAGTCGTTAATGTAAATACAGCATCACTTGTGTCATTAATAAGCCTGACATCAGATGAGGGGGACAGAGATGAAAGAGAGCTAAGTGTCAGATGGGAGAGAGGGAGAGAGAGACAAGGAGAAAGGAGATAGAAAGAACACTGGCAGTGTTAGACCACGAGAGAGGGAGGGAGTGAAAGAGGCTTAGTGGCAGTGACAGACTATGAGGTAAGATGATAGAGAGAGAGAGAGAGAGAGAGAGAGAGAGAGAGAGAGAGAGAGAGAGAGAGAGAGAGACATTGGCATCTAGGCTTCTCATGCAAATCTTTTAAAGAAAACTTAAAAACCCCACAACACACTGACATCATTACAGAAGTGAGTTAGTTAAATACTGTCTAGGGTTCATCTTCTTTCCAGTAAGTCTCCTCTAGCGTGTTCAAGGCTAGATGATTAAGTTGCCTCATATCATTTTAGCACTGGGATTGTCTGATTGTTCTTTGCAAGACTCTCCAACGTCACTTGGAGGGGCCAGAGTTGGACCAGGAATTCAAGTGTGGTCTCACCAGTGCATTACGGGTAGCAGTGTGGAGTAGTGGTTAGGGCTCTGGACTCTTGACCGGAGGGTTGTGGGTTCAATCCCAGGTGGGGGACACTGCTGCTGTACCCCTGAGCAAGGTATTTTACCTAGATTGCTCCAGTAAAAACCCAACTGTATAAATGGGTAATTGTATGTAAAAATAATGTGTTATCTTGTAACAATTGTAAGTCTGTAGCAATTCCCATGCTACATAATGTGGGTGTAAGTCTCACCCACCTGTCCCTTTAATTAGGGTCAGTAGCCTGGCCAGGTTAAAACTTCATTTCACATAGTTCCTTGCAACCACCCTCTGTTCATCCTCTCTCCCCATTGGCTCATTCAGATTTCCACCCCTCCAATCTCAGAGCTCCTTGTAAGCCAACACTTGTATTAAAGCTGGCTAATCAGGCCGGAGGGGGACTCCCTTTCTCAGAGGAATCCATTAAACTACAGCATTTTCTCTACTTAAATTTCAGTGAATCCATTACCATCCTTAGATAATTCCAGTGCATCCGTTCATTTTCTTTTGTTGCTGCGCTTTGTCTAAACTGGTCTTTTTGTTTTCACTGTTACTTGTTTAAGTTTAGCTGTTTTTCTAGGTCTGTTTAGTGTTTGTTGTTTTATGTGTGACAGCCTCCATTTTTTCCTGATCCTCCTGATTTTTGCCAAACAACTGTTCACCATTCAACTCAACACTACTGGACAGTCTCAACAATTTCAACGTACTCAATGTTTTCAACCTTCTACAATCACCATCATTTCGGGACACTTTGCTGGACTGCCTTATTTGTGGGTGAGATCATTTCTTTTTGTTTGGATTTTTTCTACTTTAATTTGATACTTTGTTTCCTGTATTTTTCTGTTACTTTGTTATTTTGTTACTTTGTATGGATTTCAATTACCCTGCTATTACTGGACTTGTTGGGCCTACCTGTCATTCTCCCACCATTGCCACAGAGACTGTTAAATGTAATTGTTTCCACAAGACACTGTTTTCATCTGTATCTATTTATTTATCTTTTGTCTATCTGTGTGGGTTGTGTTTGTGAGTGTGGGTTTATTGGAGACCCTCCGACACCATTCATTTCTACTTTGTGAAACTGTTTAGCCTTCTGTTTGTCCCTACATACTTATCTGTACCATCTTATTTCTTATCTGTTACCTGCAATTATTTGAATTCCTGTCTTATCATTATTCATTTAATTCAGTTGTTCATTTTTTCATTTGTTGACATTATTGTTCAGAATAATAAACTGGTTGTTCGTGAAATTGACACCTCTGACGTCCCTGCTTTTGCTGTCCGTCACTCTTGCTGACTTATTTAACTATAGGAATAGGGCCAGTAGTATCTCCTTAGGGAGGACAGTGCAACTGCTTCTCAGTTGTGCAGAGTGATCGTTACAGAATTGGTGGCCCGTCACGGGGACCCTTTGTGTCATTAAATTCAAATCTAAATTCATCAGTTTAAATTGTTGGGAACTTAATGTCAGAAATGGAAGATCAGACCTTGACTTCGCTAAACTTCTCTGAGATTGGAGATAGACCCCATGTGACTATCAGAGAGCCTATCACAGAGAGAACTACCCGCCTTAGTGATCTGTACATTACCCAAGAAGGGGCAGAGCTTTCTGGAGGCGATGATGATGAAGGGAACCTTACTGACAGTGTTGCGATAGGGCAATTGACTGAGCACTGTTCCCATCTCACTGACCGTGTTGAGCAACTGGAAACACAGCTGTCTGAGTTACAGGAGAGCAGCATTAATCGTGAACAGGTCCTGCGAGGTTACATCGAAGGACGCCGCAGATATGGAGAATCGAAGGCAAGAGGCCCTTGACGAAATGGATCTGGAAGTGGTGAAGTGCCTGAAACGCCGCGATGTGCTGTGGGGAGAAGAGCTGAAGAAACTCTTCAAAAGACCAGCACCCCTCGTCTGCCACTTTCTTTGCCGTCTCTCTCCTCTAGAAAGCAGTCTGCACCACAACAATTCTCCTTTGACGGTGGGTCTGCTGATTACCATGGCTCCAGAACTGAAGGAAGTCTTTCCCAAGCAAAGCTGCCCATTAAAATCAACTTCCCAGAGTTTGGCGGGAGGCCAGCAGCGATGCCATTGACTTCCTGGACAAATGTGATGAATTCCTAGCGCTACGTCCCATGACACCCTATGAGATCATGGCAACCATGTCCAGTGTGCTGAAAGGCTCAGCAAAGAGCTGGTGGTTTGCAGAGCGCAAGGGAATCCACTCCTGGGAACAGTTCAAGACTGCCTTCCGTCAAGCCTTTCTGCCGCCTGACTTCCAGACCGAAGTGGAAGACCGACTCGCTCCAGAGTCCAGCTGCCTGACGAGCGAATCCTTGACTTCGCCTATGACTATCGTGCCCTATGTCTGCGCTGGAAGCCAGACTTGGAGGAGTCTGAAGTGGTTCAACGGATTCTCAACAGCTGTAATCCCAAACTGGCAAGCTGTCTAAGGGGAACGGTGAAGACAGTGAAAGAACTGGTGCGCATCGGGACCCAGGTGGAGAAAGACAACGCTGCCCAGCGGGAATACTGGGTCAAGGCAAACTCCAGCAAAGCCGCTCAGGACAAGAGGAGCCATAAAGGAGCTACGAAGAAGCCGGCAGAGGTCAGCATGGTGAGAAGCCAGGAGAAGAATATAGCTCCTGCTGCAAGCCTGACTCTGCTGATCGTGGATGTGGGCGCTCGAGGGCTCCAAGGGCCTGCAGTCCTGGACACTGGGAGCACCTTCACTCTGATGAGAGAGAGTCTCTGGAGGAAGATCGCTCATCCAGGGGAAGAGCTGGAGTCTGCACAGGACCAGTATTTCATGCTGGCGGACGGACAGTCACACCAGGCCAAAGGTCAAGTTCGCCTCACTTACCTTCTCCACGGGAGATCTGGTTTCTAGGCACATATATCCTACAGGATCATCATCTAACATTTCCCTAGTTCTAGGCTTGGATTTCCTGGAGAAAACTCATACCCAGATTGACATTGTCAATAGGCAGTATGGTGTCAAACATCAGAAGGATTTCTCCTACCATCCTTTTTGCCACGGTATGAGGGGAAGCTTCCTGGGACAGGTCCTTATCGAGTGTCAGCCTCTACTTCCATACATCTTGCCAGCCACCTACCACCTCTGATCCAAAACCATGCCAACCGGCGAAGGTGACCATGACCATCACTTCAGCTGAACCATCTCCTGTTGAGCAACAACTCCAGAACCTCCAGCAAAAGTGGTCATCGGTCTGCACTGATCAGTTGGGAATGACAACAGTCACCCGTCACTCCATCTCCACAGAGGACGAAGTTCCTGTCCGGGGTCGACTGTATAGAGCATCTCCACTGAAAAAGGCTTTAATCAAGGAACACGCCCAAGACATGCTTCTGGACGGAGTTATCGAGCCATCTACCTCCCCATGGTCCTCTCCAGTGGTGCTCACAGAGAAGAAAGACGGAGGATACAGGTTCTGTGTGGACTACAGGAAGCTGAATGCCAAGACCATCTTTGATGCATATCCCATGCCCCTCATTCATGACATCCTGGAGTCCCTGAGTGGTGCCACGGTATTCAGCTCCCTTGATTTACGCCGGGTTACTGGCAAGTGGCGATGGACTCAGGAAGTAGAGCGAAGACTGCATTTTCCACACCCTTTGGTTTCTATCAGTTTAAAGTAATGCCATTTGGGTTAAAAATGCTGCAGCCACTTTTCAACGGCTGATGGAGAGAGTGTTAGGAGACCTCCGAGGGAAGATCTGTTTCGTCTACATAGATGACATCATTGTCTATTCACCAAACTCAGCGCAGCATCTTCAAGACCTCGAAGCTGTCTTCCACAAACTTCATCTGGCCCGCCTTACTCTCAATCTCAAAAATGCCACTTCTTTAAACACACTCTCCATTTCCTTGGTCATGTGGTTTCAGGTGAGGGTGTAGCTGCTGATCCCCACAAGCTCCAAGCCATCCAGGAATATCCCATTCCTACCAACTTGAAGGAGGTTCAACGGTTCCTAGGTTTGGCAGGGTGGTACCACAAGTACATCCCCAGGTTTGCGGATATTGCTGCCCCACTTAACAACTTGAAAAGAAAGATGTCCCCTGGAAATGGACAGGAGAGTGCCAGAAGAGTTTCAAACTCCTCCAAGAAGCTTTGATCAGTCCTCCAGTCCTTGCTCACCCAGACATCAACAAGACGCTCCGAGTCTTCACTGATGCCAGCGATGTAGGACTAGGAGCAGTTCTGACCCAGCTAGAAGGAGAGGATGAGAAAGTAATAGCCTACGCCTCCAAATTACTGAACTCTGCCGAAAAAACTACTCCACATCTGAAAAGGAGTGTCTCGCTGTCGTGTGGGCAGTAGAAAATGGCGGCATTATCTGGAGGGGATGGAGTTTGAGGTTGTCACTGACCACGCTGCACTCTCCTGGGCATTCAATAACCCAAAACCTCTTCCAGACTGACCCGCTGGACTCTTCGCCTACAACAATTCACTTTTACCGTTATTTACAGGAAAGGTAGTCTGAATCTTGTGCCTGATGCACTCTCCAGAGCTCCACTTGTACCACCTTCAACTCCTTCTGCATCAGTGTGTGCTAGCAATGCCCCTGCGAGTAGCATGGATCTTCCCACCACCATGGACCAGATTGCGGCCGCCAGTCCAAAGACCCAGCTATCGCTGATATCATCAATGACATTGCTTCCAATACTGCCAATGATAACCGCATCTCCTTCATCCAACAGCAGGGACTTGTGTATCGCCGGTGCCCATTCCTAAACAAGGATTCCGATACCAGCTGGTTATTCCGAACAGCTGACGGATTCCTTCCTCCACCACTACCATGACAACCCTTTGGGAGGTCACCTGGGCAGGATGAAGACCTTGTTGCGCATGTTGGAGGTTGCATGGTGGCCCTCCATCCGTAAAGATACATGGCGCCACATAAAGGAGTGTCAAACCTGCCAGAAGTACAAACCGCCCAACACCAAACCTGCAGGTCAACTCCAGTCCACTACTGTGAAGGAGCCTGAGAGATGCTGGGTCTGGACCTAATGGGACCTTTCCCAAGAAGTAAAAAGGTAATACTTACATCCTGGTCATTGTTGATTACTTCACAAAGTGGGTTGAGCTGTTTCCATTGCGGGACAGTAAGACCACCAAGATTGTGAACATTTTGACGCAGGAAATATTCACTGATGGGGAACACCGCAACACATTCTTTCAGACCGTGGACCTCAGTTCACGAGCCAGCTACTCGCAGAGGTGTGCAAGACCTGGGGAGTCGTACAAAAACTCACCACCAGCTACCACCCACAGACCAACCTGACAGAACGCGTGAACCGCACCTTAAAGACCATGGTTGCATCTTTCGCCGGGAAAACCATCAGCTGTGGGATCAGTGGCTACCTGAGTTTCGTTTCGCCTCAACACCGCCAAACATGAAACCACTGGCTTCTCTCCTGCAGTACTAGCGCGGAAGGACCATCAGAGGCCCATTGGACCGATTAATCGCTGTTGCTCCTGCTCCATCCACCGATCCCTACCAACTGCTAGATCGCCAGCAGCAGATTGCCAAGAGGTGAGGGATCACGCTGCCAAAGCTCAGAAACGGCAAGCTCGGAATTACAATGCCCGGAGAGCACACTGTCAGTATGAAGAAGGTGAGTTAGTCTGGATAAGATCTCACCCCTTATCTGATGCCTCCGAAAGTTTTCCGCAAAACTTGCCCCTAAATGGTTTGGGCCAGCTCTTGTCACCAAGAGACTTGGACCCAACAACTACAAAGTCAAGTGGGGAGCCAGATTATTTCAAAGAGGATACCGTCAATATTGTTAATTTAAAACGCTACTATGGCGTTCGTCCCTTGCACCTCCAGTGTGGGGGAATATGTAGCAATTCCCATGCTACATAATGTGGGTGTAAGTCTCACCCACCTGTCCCTTTAATTAGGGTCAGTAGCCTGGCCAGGTTAAAACTTCATTTCCCATAGTTCCTTGCAACCACCCTCTGTTCATCCTCTCTCCCCATTGGCTCATTCAGATTTTCACCCTCCAATCTCAGAGCTCCTTGTAAGCCATCACTTGTATTAAAGCTGGCTAATCAGGCCTGAGGGGACTCCCTTTCTCAGAGGAATCCATTAAACTACAGCATTTTCTCTACTTAAATTTCAGTGAATCCATTACCATCCTTAGATAATTCCAGTGCATCCGTTCATTTTCTTTTGTTGCTGCGCTTTGTCTAAACTGGTCTTTTGTTTTCACTGTTACTTGTTTAAGTTTAGCTGTTTTTCTAGGTCTGTTTAGTGTTTGTTGTTTTATGTGTGACAGCCTCCATTTTTCCTGATCCTCCTGATTTTTGCCAAACAACTGTTCACCATTCAACTCAACACTACTGGACAGTCTCAACAATTTCAACGTACTCAATGTTTTCAACCTTCTACAATCACCATCATTTCGGGACACTTTGCTGGACTGCCTTATTTGTGGGTGAGATCATTTCTTTTTGTTTGGATTTTTTCTACTTTAATTTGATACTTTGTTTCCTGTATTTTTCTGTTACTTTGTTATTTTGTTACTTTGTATGGATTTCAATTACCCTGCTATTACTGGACTTGTTGGGCCTACCTGTCATTCTCCCACCATTGCCACAGAGACTGTTAAATGTAATTGTTTCCACAAGACACTGTTTTCATCTGTATCTATTTATTTATCTTTTGTCTATCTGTGTGGGTTGTGTTTGTGAGTGTGGGTTTATTGGAGACCCTCCGACACCATTCATTTCTACTTTGTGAAACTGTTTAGCCTTCTGTTTGTCCCTACATACTTATCTGTACCATCTTATTTCTTATCTGTTACCTGCAATTATTTGAATTCCTGTCTTATCATTATTCATTTAATTCAGTTGTTCATTTTTTCATTTGTTGACATTATTGTTCAGAATAATAAACTGGTTGTTCGTGAAATTGACACCTCTGACGTCCCTGCTTTTGCTGTCCGTCACTCTTGCTGACTTATTTAACTATAGGAATAGGGCCAGTAGTATCTCCTTAGGGAGGACAGTGCAACTGCTTCTCAGTTGTGCAGAGTGATCGTT
>CM060295.1:6321416-6400798 GCA_030684275.1 Acipenser oxyrinchus oxyrinchus
AAGATGATCACATTCCATCTTCATACTAGGATGGAAACAGCTCTTCGGAGGTTTATATACATAAGAGAATTCTCCTGTGGAACCCTTGGAAAGCATAAGCTAATGCTAGTGCTTTCCACCAGAGCACTCAAACAGGTACCAAGCCTTTAAAAAAACAATGCCTAGAACACAGTACATCAACACTAAACAGTTAAAAATCAACACCACTTTGCATGTTTCATAGCCGTTCCTGTGTACTTAGTACAGTATTCGTGATTTATAATACAGCACCGTGCACGGGGGAAGGCAGCAGCAGGGCTGGTAGGTGACATTATCACACACAGAGACATAAGCCCGATATACGCTCCTTGCAAAGGAGCCGACTCTTTTGTGCAGTGGTATCGGCGCTATGCTTTAGTGCGAGAGGTCCCGGGTTCGCGCCCGCCCTCCGCCCTGTGTGTGGATTGCCTCGCCCTGTGTGATGCGCCTGCCTGCGTTAACCGAGATCGCTACATTGGTGTCAGGGTGGGATGCAGGTTACCCCGGCATGCAATAACTGACTGTAGAAGACCACAGAATTTACAGAGGCTGAATTACTGTGGAGCTTTTTTGTTTTCAATTTGGCTGTTAGCAAATATATAATAACTTGAAAAAGAGCAAATGCATCATTAAAAAAAAACAACACATTTGTTCTGCCTTCAGTAAACTAGAATTAAAGGGGAGGTGTTTTTTGAATTTATGTCTATATATAGGGAAAGTGTGTTTGAAAACAGACAGTGGAGGTACTTGATGCCATGGTAACTACACAGATTTATTTTAATCTATTAATGTGTTTGTGATGTCATTTACCGCATAGTTAATGATGTAATGATCAACTGTTCCTTTCTATCTACTCCTTCAGGCATCATGGCATTGAGTTTGCAGCTATTTATTCCCCTTTATTCTTCTATATTGTACACTATCTAATGTCTTCTAAAACTACAAATTGTAGGTCATCCATGTTATGTTAAAGTTTTGTAAAGTGTTGAAAACATGAAAAGTTGTTTTGCATGTACACAAAAGGTTACTTTTTCACATCTATAATAAATGCAGTTATATGTCCTTTCAAACCTCTCTCTCTCTCTCTCTCTCTCTCTCTCTCTCTCTCTCTCTCTCTCATATATATATATATATATATATATTAATTTTATTAATTTGGGGAAGCTTTGCAGAATAGTTTTCACTCATTTTTTTAAATGTTTTTTTTTGTAACAGTTCTTGAATTCAGACAGGCTTTTTGAACATCCTGAAGTCAGCAGCACAGTTCTTCTGTTCTGTCCTAATCCCGCACCCCTCTAAACGTGATGTAACTGGCTAATCTCATGCTAATGTCTGTCGTCCCGGCAACGTGCCTTGAGAAACGCTTTGAAGTGAGGCCCAGCACATTCTCCGTTCCCAGTCATTGTATTGTGGATTTCACTCACTCCAGCTTTTTTCTTTGTCAGGGTTTTACTCCACCCCCTCTCCTTTTCTCTTTCATTCATTTTCTAATTCTCTTCACTGTATTGCTCTATCCCCCTCTCTTTCCCTCCCTCACTTTCATTCTCTATCTCACTCCCTAATTTCCTCTCTTTTCATTCGCTTTCTAGTTTTCCTGTCCCTCACATCTCCTTATAAAAAGTTCACCACAGTATATTTCTCAATTTGTAACTTTTTCTCTCTGTGTTTTGCCACACCTCTCTGTGCTTTACAATGCTTCCCTATGCTTTACCACACATGTCTGTGCTTTACAATGCTTCCATGTGCTTTACCATACCTGTGTGCTTTTCAATGCTTCCCTATGCTTAACCATACCTCTCTGTGCTTTACAATGCTTCCCTATGTTTTACCATACCTCTCTGTGCTTTACAATGCTTCCCTATGCTTTACCACACCTCTGTGTGCTTTTCAATGCTTCCCTATGCTTTACCAGACCTCTCTGTGCTTTACAATGCTTCCCTATGCTTTACCACACATGTCTGTGCTTTACAATGCTTCCATGTGCTTTACCATACCTGTGTGCTTTTCAATGCTTCCCTATGCTTAACCATACCTCTCTGTGCTTTACAATGCTTCCCTATGTTTTACCATACCTCTCTGTGCTTTACAATGCTTCCCTATGCTTTACCACACCTCTGTGTGCTTTTCAATGCTTCCCTATGCTTTACCAGACCTCTCTGTGCTTTACAATGCTTCCCTATGCTTGACCATACCTCTCTGTGCTTTACAATGCTTCCCTATGTTTTACCACACCTCTCTGTGCTTTACAATGCTTCCCTATGCTTTACCACACATGTCTGTGCTTTACAATGCTTCCATGTGCTTTACCATACCTCTCTGTGCTTTAAAATGCTTCCCTATGCTTTGCCACACCTCTCTGTGCTTTACAATGCTTCCCTATGCTTTACCAGACCTCTCTGTGCTTTACAATGCTTCCCTATGCTTTACCAGACCTCTCTGTGCTTTACAATGCTTCCCTATGCTTGACCAGACCTCTCTGTGCTTTACAATGCTTCCCTATGCTTTACCACACCTCTCTGTGCTTTACAATGCTTCCCTATGCTTGACCAGACCTCTCTGTGCTTTACAATGCTTCCCTATGCTTTACCAGACCTCTCTGTGCTTTACAATGCTTCCCTATGCTTTACCAGACCTCTCTGTGCTTTACAATGCTTTCCTATGCTTTACCAGACCTCTCTGTGCTTTACAACGCTTCCCAATGCTTTACCATGCCTCTCTGTGCTTTACAATGCTTCCCTATGCTTTACCACACCTCTCTGTGCTTTACAATTCTTCCCTATGCTTTACCAGACCTCTCTGTGCTTTACAATGCTTCCCTATGCTTTACCAGACCTCTTTGTGCTTTACAATGATTCCCTATGCTTGACCATACCTCTCTGTGCTTTACAAAGCTTCCCTATGCTTTACCATGCCTCTCTGTGCTTTACAATGCTTCCCTATGCTTTACCAGACCTCTCTGTGCTTTACAATGCTTCCCTATGCTTTACCATGCCTCCCTGTGCTTTACAATGCTTCCCTATGCTTTACCACACCTCTCTGTGCTTTATTACACTGTGCTGTGCTTTTACTATGGGAAACGTTTATGTTGGGGGGGGGGGACACATTATCTAAGCCTATGCGATTTATCAACTCACTTATTATAATTACTGTTGATGTACAATAAAACCAATCTGGAAATAAGTCTCAGAGTTTGAATGTGGCAGTATTAAGGGCTTCCATTGTGTAAATCCAATCTATTTTTTTTAAACCACAGCTCAGATTAATGTATATCTAACCCTTTCTCAGTCCCCTTCTCTGTTCTTTGGCTGTCTCTTTCATCTCTCCGTCCTATTTGGATGGTAATTTGTCAGTGATAATATATTTCGACTTGAATCAACAGCCTCCGACTCGGCAACCCATTATTTTTTTTTTCTCTCTCTCACTCGCTCTCTCCTCCTCCCACTTAACTGAAAATCTATCAGTTGTTATTTCAGAGAACTTTTTCATAAGAGACCTCCCCTAGAATACTGTGTCCAGTTTTGGTCACTTCACTATGAAAAGGAATTCACTTGTAGAGTAAGACCTCAAATTTAACACTTCGGAGTAGAATGACAGGGCATAAATGGAAGCTAAGTAAAAGTCAGTTTAGACCAGAAGGTAGGAAGCACTGTTTTTACACAGACAGTTACAATGAACGGAGTAGCCTACCCAGTAAAGTAGTGGGATCTAAAACACTGGGAACCTTTAAAAAAGACTAGATTCTGTGCTTTTAAATGAGCTTTCCCCCAGTAGGGGAGAATGGTGTGCTAACAAGGGACGAGACTTGATGGGCCGAATGGCTTTTTCTCGTTCCCACTAAATCTGTCTCGTTTCCTTATGCACAGAATACCTTACCTTGTAAAATACCTCTGTTCAAATAAAAATATGTTACATTCCTGTTCAAACGTAGGAGCGTTTTCAAATGATAATATTCTTAAAACTAAAACGCAGTGGTACTTTTTTTTTTTTTTTTACCTGTGTATCTGTCCTTTCTGTGCTGTGAATAAAGACTGGGTGATATCCACAGTGCTTTGGGGCAGTGGAAAGGATTTTGACAAGATTATTTTTAGCCATGTAGCAGTGCGACCCCCTCACAGAGAATGCAGGCTGCCACTGTGTGTGTGTGTGTGTGTTGTGATTCTGAAGCAGGTGGAGCCCTCTGGTGGCATCAATCTGAAACACAGAGAGTGCCGCCTTGACAACGTTTTGAGATCAATCAGCTGCTAAGAACCTCCTCTCGTTCGTAAATAAATGTTCTAATTTGGTTCTTATAACTACGTAATTACAGGGCAGCTGCGTGGGACTTTTATTTGAGGGTGTCAATACTTCTGGGCTGCACTGTAGATGAATTGGCTGAGCTGTAGAATTTAGTTGTCAGGATAATATAGTTTACCAGTTTAGTAAATACGAACCGCAGGGTTGGCCAAGTGAAAACTATTCCGCAGTTTCATCATCCAATTAATTTGCCTGTGTTGTAAGTACAGCTTCGAGGCTGTAATTACACGGTTGACAGTAAAAGGTATAATTACCTAGTTGAGTACATATGTCGTCTGATATTTAAAAGGGCTGGATGTGTGCAGTGTTGTTGTATGACAAATCATAAACCATAATTCCACCGTTATCTTTTATGATGCAGTCATTCAGAGGGCTTTGCAATTATAAATGTTGCAATTTACAAAGCTTTGTGTGTGTAATACGCGTTACCATACCTCTCTGTGCTTTACAACGCTTCCCTAGTGTAGCGTGCATGGGGGTAGGGCGTCAGGGCTGGCAGGTGACGCAGTCTAGACATAAGCCCAATGTCTGCTCCTGCATGGCAATACTGTTTTTTCTACAGCGGTATCGGCGTTATACTTCAAAGCTGCAGATATCGGGTTCGCTTCCCACCTCCGCCTATGAAATGGGGCTTGACGCCAAATAAACAGATTAAATCCACACTATAAAAACTTTAGCAGGCCAATGCAAAAGTTTCCCTCAGCCTATTTCTTTTGTTCACAAAAGGCTAGGCGTTTTTGTTTAGAAATGTGTCATTTTAAAGGAACAACACAGAAACAGGTTTTTTCAAACAGTATGTCCAATGTTTTGTTTGTATTGGCTGTGCCTTCTACATAGGCAGGTTTAGGTACAGTCTTAACCTGAGGTAACACGAAGCCACTGTGTGACTTGGAACTTGGTTTCAGGCCACTGCACGGCACACCAGGGGAGACTTGGGGTTAAACTAGGCTTCGTGTTCCCTCGGCTTTAAGTTGTGTTTTAAATATTTGCATGTTGTAAATTAATGTAAAACAAACGAAGAACCAAATGATTATGATAAATATTCATTTTCTATCCCAGTCTGTGTTTAGAAGCTCCTGTTGCATTCCTTTGTAATCTACTCTCCTGAAATTGTAAACCACTGTCTTTAATTTATATACTGCCCTTGATTTATTTGCCACTTATTCCTAGTGGTTCTGTTACCTGTAAGTTGTGTATCCTTGCTTCATTGTTTGTTAATACCAAATCTAGACATGAATTGTATCTAGTCGGGACATTCACCATTTGTGATAACAAGCAATCTTACACTAACTCTATCATTCCCATGTCTGAGCTGTTGTCTGAGGTCATGTGGGCCCAGTTTATGTTTGAGAAGTTAAAGTCTCCCATAATTAGAGTGCCCCCTTCCTTATCTATTTTTTTGATGCTTGCATATAAGTTTTCATTTAGTGATTCATCAGAACTTGGGGGCCTATAACAGACTCCCACTATTAAGCCTTTAGATTTGATTGTGTTTAATTGAATCCATATTGATTCATTGTTGTTACCATTACTTTCCAGCATTTCCCATTCTAAGTGGGTTTTAATGTATATTGAGACCCCTCCCCCTCTTTTATCATGTCTATCTTTCCTAACTAACCTATATCCTTCCATGTTAAACTCGTCTCCATCATTTGGAGTTAACCAGGATTCTGTTATCCCTATAATAGCATAGCTATCCACCTGAGATTGCCACCACTAACCTTCGACCAGATATTATCTTGTGGTCTGGATCAGCACACCTTGTTCACCTGGTAGAGTTAACAGTGCCATGGGAGGATGCTGTAGATGAGGCGAGTGAGAGGAAGAAACTGTGGTATGTTCAACTAGCCACTGAAGCGGAACAGCAAGGATGGAGAGTCTGGGTTTACCCAGTGGAA
The DNA here is from genome assembly GCA_030684275.1 of Acipenser oxyrinchus oxyrinchus. NCBI lineage: Eukaryota > Metazoa > Chordata > Actinopteri > Acipenseriformes > Acipenseridae > Acipenser > Acipenser oxyrinchus. The sequence continues at coordinate 6,327,626 of CM060295.1, forward strand.
GTGGGTTGTCGAGGATTTGTGGCACACTCTACAACCCGGTTTCTCAGAGACGTCGGATTCAATGGCCAAGAGTTGCGTCGCACAGTGAAGAACTTATCTGAAGCAGCAGAGAGGAGCAGCAACTGGCTGTGGTTGAGACGGAAAGATTCTGGCTGGGGATCTCAAGCACAATAGAAAGAAAGAAACACTGATGTACAGGTAAGTAAGCTGGGCTGAGTTGAGTGGGGAACGGAGGGGGGTGATGCTGGGACGCCAGAATCACCGTCGAGCCCTCTTGAGGTGTCGTGGGCTAGTCGATGAAACACAGAGGATGGAAGGTGCCCACTTGAAGACCCCAGAGATGTACCCTACTTAGCTCAATCCAGACGGTTGTCATGCTGATGCGCTGGGGAGACCGCGCTATGGTTGATCTCCGGAGACAGCATCGCAGCCGTTGTGTGTGCTGATGCACTAGGGTGGCAATAAGCTGATCCCTGGAGCCAGCATTACACTTCAGCCATCAACACCAGACAGAAGCATATCTACATCATCATATGGAAGGAAGTGCAAATGGATGGAGACACAGATGGATCACATTAGTTTACTGTGAAGTTACGTCTTAGTTGGTGCTTATCTTGGCGAGAGCCAAGTTCAAATCAGTATGAAGTTTTAACATCTACTCTCATGTAATGGAAATCAGAAATGGCTTTGATTTATTTTGCAAACAAACTTGTACTAAGTGTATCAAGACAAAAAAAAGTTTGGGCCTGTTTTTGTTTTGTGTGTGTGTGGTTTTCAAGCTAAGCATGAGGCATGGAGACCGAACTGCTCCCTCCCTCATCCCCCTAAGAGAAAGGGTGCTCCCTCCAGTCCAGGGCAGGCTTGAGACGTGGAGACTGAACTGTTCCCTCCCTCACCCCTTAAGAGAAAAGGTCATAGTTTCTGACCTTTGATGTTTGACATGACCTTTGAATATTAGTTCAAGAAACAGTCAATTTCAAGTTGCATAGATTTTATAATTAATTACTAGTTAATAAAAAAGAAGTTAATACATTAGTGGAAGACATCTAGAATAGGGTGGATACAATCAAAAATTACATTAGCACATAAGAAAAGTTTGGGAACTAGAAAAGGCCATTCGGCCCATCAAGGCTCATCCCTTGTTAGCACACCATTCTCCCCTACTGGGGGGGAACTCATTTAAAGGCACAGAATCTAGACTTTAGAATCAGAATCGAGAAACTCTGTGTAAAACAGTGCTTCCTACCTTCTGTTCTAAACCTACTTTTACTCGGCTTCCATTTGTGCTCTCTTGTTCTTCTCTCTGTGCTACATTTGATGCACATTCCTCATGTTCGCATTGGTATAGATCATGTTTTTAGTTTTTTTTTTTAATGCCGTTTTTTTCCATTGTTAGGCTGCCATCACGCCAATATGGAAAACAATTAACCTAACAAGGCAGCAGAAACAAGGCTTTATATTGTCAACAGGTTTGGCACTTCTGTTGATGATCGTGTGAAAAACCTTAAAAGCAAGAACACAATGTTGTGCAAGGTTAGTTAAAGGACATGGATCTTAGAAATAATTTCCAATAATTATAATTTGTTTTTCGTGTTTGCAGTGCTTACGCAGCTATATTATTGGCACATTGTCTTCACAAAGTGAAAACCCACCTAATAACGTCACCAAACCAGTTAAGTGCTTGTAAGTAATCTGAAGTGTTTTCGTACAGTTAGAGAGTAATATTAATTTCAAATAATAGTGCAAACCGTGTAGTGGACGAAAGCAGCTCCATGCGGAGCAGGGTGTGCGTGTGAAAGTCCTGTCAGGGCTCTTTGATGGTTTTCTGAAGCTCATCTTTGATTTTATTCAGATCTAACAAAGCCGACTGCAGCTCATTCGCCACTTCGCGTATTTTAGCCGCAAATTCTGTCTTGGCCCCCTTCCGCAGCTCCATGGAGTCCTTGGCGATGAAGAAAACATCCAAACCCAGGGCCAATCCAGACAGAACTATGGATGCCATGCTGACCACGCGGACTGCGGTGGCACTTGCCACTTGTGCCAACTGAACCATCCGTACAATCTCAGAGATATTACTCCCTGCACTCGCCCCCGTGTGAAACACATCCCCCATCTCTGGGAACATATCATTATACACTTTCTCACTCATCTTTGAGAAATCAAAACTTTTCATGTGCTCCATGCCAGTTTTGATGAAGTCCAAACACTCCGAGATGTCCTTCATCTCCGTTTGGTATCCGTTTATAATCTTCTCCACCTTTTTCCGGTCTAACTTGTTGCTGACGTTGTCAGTGATGGTTGCCGACGCGCTGGTCACTCCACCGGCTGTGGCGACCCCCAGCCCCACTGCGGTCACTATGATGGACGCCCCGAAGGTGAAAGGAGCCAGGATGAGGCCGCTGATGGTGGCTACTCCCCCGGCCGCGCTCACCGCTCCTCCGGTGATGTTGGCGATAACGGCTTTCTTGTGATACTTGTCGACTTCGTCCGCGATCACGCAGAGCTCGCTGACGTACTTCTGCAGCGTATCAAAGCGTTCAAGGAACAGCTTCAGGAAGTGCCTGATGCCTGTGTACACTTGGCAAGCTATGTCGGCCATGATCCTAGCAAGAAGAAGAAAAAAAAAAAGTTTATTGCGACCCTGGGGTAACAGAGTCTGGACACAACAAACAGGGAAACTTGCACACCGCAAGCAAGCATCTTAACCACAATGCAAAAGAGCTGGGCTTGTCTGCTTTTAACCTCATCTCTGTCAGAGGACAGAATCGCACAACACTGCAAGGGTTTTTGCTGATGGGTGGAACATTTTTACTTAGAACTTTTACCAGGAAGAGAAACTTTGAGATCACCGAAGGTGCCCTGGATGATGGCAACAAGTTTACACAAAACAAACAGAATCAAGTGTGGAAGAAGCCCTAAGGTTCAACACAAAACCATGCTTTTTTATTCACATTGCATGGCCCACACAAAAAAAAAAGATTCCACATGAACAACTGGCACGTGTATCTGAATATCATAATAATTTCTTTGTAATCCGCAAATTCTACTGCTCTAATCGCCGTAATAAGGCATAATGATGAGAATTCGGGCAATATATATATTTTATTTTATTTTTTTTAACATTAGACTTACGTGTACCATAACCTTTAATCATTGAGATCCTACTTGGAACTCATTTAACATCCCTACATTAAAGCTACAACATCTCACAAGATTTCCCTGGTTCAAATCCTAGCTCAGCCACTGACTCATTGTGTGACCCTGAGCAAGTCACTTCACCTCCTTGTGCTCCGTCTTTCGGGTGAGACGTTGCTGTGAGTGACTCTGCAGCTGATGCATAGTTCACACACCCTAGTCTCGTATCTTGTAAAGCGCTTTGTGATGGTGGTCCGCTATGAAAGGCGTAATATATAAAAATAAAGATGATTATTATTATTTCTTTTTTAGAAATAGCAGGTGCTATGAATTCTATTCTTACCTGGTTCTTTCGCTGTCGGTGTATTCTTCATCAGTATTCATATCTCCCCATTCTAAATTTAAACAGATGCTTTAACATACAGCCAGCAGTTATGTTTTTGCATTGAGTTCAACAAGTGCTTCAAAATAACAATGCATGCGAGACACTGTAGCACGTACTGATGGGCAAATCTGTCATTAGGATTCAGTCGACAATTTGTTGCTGGTGTCAATTTCCTGTTTTTTTTTTCATTTAAACTCCTTATTAAAATCAATTTCCAATTCCAATTCCTTTGAAAGGAATTGGAATTTACATTTGAGACACAATAATTGTGATCCTATTTGTTCAACTGCTTTCATTTGAAGCCAACTTAATTGACTAATAAACAGTGACTTCAAATGAAGTCATTTGTTGCCACTGTGAGAAGCTCATTTTAACAGAGCGCTGCTAATTGCAATTTTGCTCAGTGATGCGTGTGAAATTGATTAAAAGGGAACTGGAACTGGGAATTGATTTTAAAAAGGAATGTATCTCAACCCTGTGATCAGACAATGTGATCAGATTCAATAAAATGCAAAGAGTTTAGTTTGAAGTTATCACAAGTGCCTCCACTATATTACAACATCTAGGCGTTCCCAGACCGATAAGACAAGGTGGTTACAATGCAGTTAGCATTATTATTGGGTATTTCCTCTAAAACTTTATGAGCAAACCAGACTGCAAAATTCCTCACCCTTCTTAGTGTTCCACCAGTCCAGAAGGCTGTCAGTGTCCTATTGAAATAAAAGTATTTTTGATTATTACAGAACACTCCATTGCTTGTTCATTTTGCGCAATATAATGTACTGTTGCAAATGTATATTGAACTTAAATTTGCAGAGACGTGTCACAGTTGATGTGGTGTCCCAAACATTATCCAACGTCATCTATCACATCATGGGATGGGAGACGTGCTGCTCAGTAATGGGCTGATCAACATTATCTATCAGGTATAGCAAGATATTTAAGTGTTAAAGTGTTTGTAGCTAACCAAATACAATGTATTTTCATTTTAAAACAGACACCTGGTACTACACATAGTTCTCAGTTTGCTTGCCTTGCCTTCAGGAAGTCTATTTCTGCTTTACTTCCTTGGTCATTTCACTCCAGCAGTGGGTCATGTTACTGAATGAAAGCATGTCAGGCATAAGGGAAGCAGCTGATTGGTTATTTACAGGAAAGAAGGCAGGAAAGGGGTGGGAACAATTTCAACTTTCAGGTGACCCAGGAAGTGCAAGACAGTCTGAAAGCGTGGCTTGCAAACAGAAATTTCTTTAACCTAGTGTCATGTTTTAAAATGAAAATTCATGTTTTGCTGAAACTGTTCCCTTCAAAACTGCACATCTGAGATTACATAATGAATGGTTGTGCATGGCGGGGAAAATATATGGAATGGTTTTGTTAGCTACAATCACTATAATGACCAACGTGGTCCAAAACTGAGATAATGACCAGTGGGGGTGGTTGGGTAAGAAAGCCTAAGGGTTGATGGCTCTCAATACACAGGTCATTATCTGAGTGATAAGGACTGAAGCAGAGGTTATTCACGTTGTTATAAGCCATACTGTTTCAGTGTTTTGTCAAGATCCTGTGGGCCTCAAAGCCTCCAGTTATATTGTTGAGCTCCCTCCCCCAGTAAATGTGTGTAATAACTGGGTACCTCCTGATTCTCTTTGGGGCTCTCATCACCACACATGTCTTTATTCTCTCCTGGCTCCATATTGCAATCATCCTTTAAAGAAAAAAAAAAACACAGAATTCTACTACAGTCCATTCTCATTTAAACAAACCTGGTCTCAGCTTATATATTGCATAGTCGTTTAAAGTTTAAAGTTTAGTCACAGTTCACTCGGCAAGTCTGTATGACTAAAGGGTAAATGTGTTAGTTTCTTTAATATATATATATTTTTTATGGAAGTGAATTGGATTTAGCAAACTGCTCCCTAGAAGTGCTTTGTTCTAAAAACATAAACAAATGTAAAAATTACAACAGAACTTCCTTAATTTAAACAGCAAGGAATACCTCTGTTACCATGCACGCTGCAGAGACAGCAGACTGTGAAAGTATTTAGGCAGCTCCCTGTGATTTGAATATGCTTAAACATAACAAAACACTTGTAATTGTAGAATTGTCCGGTGTGTTTTATGCATTGAAAATCTGTGAATAGATTTGCAATGTGGTATTATATAACATCAATAGGAAATATCGCTACTAGAAACAGGTGCTTGAAGATAATATCAACAACAACTGTAAAAAACGACAAACACCATTTTAGTTTTCCATTGTGCTAAAACCTGTACTTGAGCGATGATTAGCCCCTCATGTCAGTTATTTTGGTTATATTTATTTATAAACAGTGGATGTCTGTGAAAACATTGTAAAAGCAAGCATGTATGTTTTAAAATGCTCCTCTGAAAGACAGACCTCTTTATTCATGACAGGCTTCTCTACACTCTTTGTCTCTTCTTTCTTTATCTTACCCAGCTGCGCTCTGATCTTGTCCTGAAAATAAAACCAACTCAATTAGAGCTATTGAGAATAATTGCCACATAGCATTTCCCTGCAATTTATACACACAGTTCACTTTCAAACAGCAACTTGAGGAAGTTTGTGATCACTTTGCAACAAGCTGAAATGAAACTAATTCTGGTGCAGGATTGGTTTTCGAATAATTTTATGATCTAATTGCAGTTCCTGCATCAGAATATATTAAACACTATATAAACTAAACTTTGTTCAATTTGTTTAATTTTTTTAAAGTTATTGCAGCAAATAAAATGAAGCATAGTTCACTGGAAATGGTGTTTGAAATTGGTGTAGGTCCTGTAGGACTGCAGAACAGGTTAACAGATTTAAAGGTTTTAAAAAACAGTGCAGCTTGTTATCCTGACTGTTTTTTCTGATTTGCTCAAATAGGCAGAAGATGTTTTAAAGCTAGTGCTAGGTTAAACTTCATTTATTTGGCTGCCTTATCTTGGGAAAAAAAAACAATGTCAAATATATATGTAGCATCCCTGAGTGGTTTCGGGGTCTGTTTTGTGCTATAAATTATTATACAGTATAAGTTCTCAAAAAGATGCAGGAGAATGAATCCGGTTTACAGCTTCTATTTGTGTCCATCAGTCCGACTTATTTCAAACTCAACACAATGAATTAAACTTAGTATCTGTGTGTATCTTACTGTACATTATTGGGTTCAATAAATGCAGGGGGAAAGTGTGGAATAGCCTCTCCAAACGAACCACCCAAAAACCAGGAGCTGTAAAAGTTTAAACTGTCTTTACAAATCCTATATTCACCCAATAGGAAACAAGGATACTTCTATAGTATTGACAACCAATTCATAGTGTGTGTCTATTGCAGTAATATTGTATCTTGATGCATCTAACTTGTGCTCAATGTATAGTCCTGGCATTTAGTGTCTCAGGAAGGCATATTGGATTCCCGGTACAGCAGTGTGGAGTAGTGGTTAGGGCTCTGGACTCTTGACTGGAAGGTTGTGGGTTCAATCCCAGGTGGGGGACACTGCTGTTGTACCCTTGAGCAAGGTACTTTACCTAGATTGCTCCAGTAAAAACCCAACTGTATAAATGGGTAATTGTATGTAAAAATAATGTGATATCTTGTAACAATTGTAATTAAGCCCTCGATAAGGCGTCTGTTAAGAAATAAATAATAATAATAATAATAATTATAGTAAAACCTGTGACAGTCATTGTACAACCCGCTAAATAAAACTTCTATGTAAGATCACTGTTTGGGTTGTGTAAAAAACTGCAGTGTGTCATTATCAGCATATGATTGCACGTCCACTCCATTCATTGATGGGTCCTTAATTCAAGTTGCAAATTCTATTGTTTTAAATGAACCAAAGATGTTGTTTTCTGTTTCTTGTATTGATTTGAAATGTAATGTCCATGAGAAAGTAAGATTAATGTCAATAGCAATACAAATGTATTTTGCTTTTTTTTACGTTTTTATTTGAAAATAAATCTTTAAGTTTTAAAATGATTGCCGTTAGCGCACCCCAAGAATAATTGCGATTAGCATTTTTTTCTTTTTCACAATACCAATAAAATATCTATTCATTTTGACATAATACTAAAGCGACGCGTTTCAGAGATTTAATTGAATTTATCATATTTTCCAGTCAAACATCTTTTTTTTTTAATTGAATTTATCAAATTTTTAAATGCAAATATGCAAAAATAAAATGCAAATATTTTCTCAGGTGCAATACGTCGGTCTTGTACATTTTTTTTTTACTTCCGTAACTTTGCGGTGGATTTCTCATTTTGTTTTGTTCATAGTGATTTTTTTTTTAAAGAGAAATTCATTGTCTGTTTCCTGTTCTTGAGTTTGCAATAAAAATATTAATGGTAAATGTACCTCTTTGAGGAAAACACCCATCAGATGGCAATTGATTGCACCTGTACCAAAATCTGACAGCTTACCACTTTCTGACATTCCACTGGTACTGTGCTAATTTTGGAGAAAAAACTCTTCTCATTAAATAATACGTGGTGACTAGAACCAGTACAAATTCTACTGCCAGTAGTTTATCTTCAGACCTGAAGAAAGATGAACTCGTATAGCGATTGTAGGTTTGGAGAAAGGGAAGTGGGTAGTTTTCTAAAGATTGTGTTTTGTACAGTTACTGGCAGCAGCGGAATCGTAACAATGGAAGTACTGTAACATCTTTCGAAATAATTTTAATAATAGCTGACGCCATTTTTTAAAAGCAATGGATAAACATGACAGAGAACGTCTTTGATTCAGGTGAGGACGGAGAGGTCGACCTGCAGAGGTTTTGTCGTGAACACAGGTGTGTCCTTTACGCGCAGGCAAGGTAAGAAAGCGATAGGTCTATTTTTGGACAAGAAAGGTCGATTTGTATACCCGCAATAACACAGTGTACTACTGAATCCAACAGCAGTATAGATATGTTGATACACGTTTCAAGGTCATTACAAGCAAAACTTACCTTTACTTTTGAGCAGGTTTGCATTGTTGTAGATTTTAAAGGTGTCTGTGTGATTTGCCTCCGTGTGGTTACAAAAACACCTTACGACGACACTGTGAGTTATTTGTCACCGATTGACGTCGAGTTTCTGTGGGAAGTATTTTTTTTTTTTAGACGAGACAGGTAATGCAAACTCATTCGACGAGCTGGAAAGGCGTGGTTTTCGAGTGGAATTTTTTTTTTGGTTCAGTGATATATTTCAATTGTATGTTCAGGGGCGTCGCAAGGATTAGATTTTACTGAGGCAAAAAAAAAAAAAAAAAAGTTGAACAAACTTCTTGCAGATCCTGTTCATGTTACAAAGGTAAAAGTTATCATCTTATAAAGCCTGGAGATTGTTCATGCAAACTGCAAAGCAATATTATTTCAAAGATTAAAACTAATTGTCTCCCAGCAAAACCACAGCAACCTAATATGACCATATTGACACTGTCAGAAATATGTGATTTTAAAAAGACAAGAATATAACATCAGTATTAATAAGTAGATGGGTTCATACCTTTATTGACTTGCATTTGGTTCACTGCTACTTACACTGCTGGGACTGGTAACTGCTGCTGACCGGTAAGACTGGTGATGACACTGTGACTGGTGCTGACACTGCTGGGACTGGTGCTGACACTGACTGGTGCTAACACTGTGACTGGTGCTGACACTGTGACTGATGCTGGCACTGGGACTGGTGTTTTGTCAAGATCCTGTGGGCCTCAAAGCCTCCAGTTATATTGTTGAGCCCCCAGTAAATGTGTGTAATAACTGGGTACCTCCTGATTCTCTTTGGGGCTCTCATTACCACACATGTCTTTATTCTCTCCTGGCTCCATATTGCAATCATCCTTTAAAGAAAAAAAAAACACAGAATTCTACTACAGTCCATTCTCATTTAAACAAACCTGGTCTCAGCTTATATATTGCATAGTCGTTTAAAGTTTAAAGTTTAGTCACAGTCCACTCGGCAAGTCTGTATGACTAAAGGGTAAATGTGTTAGTTTCTTTAATATATATATATTTTTTATGGAAGTGAATTGGATTTAGCAAACTGCTCCCTAGAAGTGCTTTGTTCTAAAAACATAAACAAATGTAAAAATTACAACAGAACTTCCTTAATTTAAACAGCAAGGAATACCTCTGTTACCATGCACGCTGCAGAGACAGCAGACTGTGAAAGTATTTAGGCAGTTCCCTGTGATTTGAATATGCTTAAACATAACAAAACACTTGTAATTGTAGAATTGTCCGGTGTGTTTTATGCATTGCAAATCTGTGAATAGATTTGCAATGTGGTATTATATTACATCAATAGCAAATATCGCTACTAGAAACAGGTGCTTGAAGATAATATCAACAACAACTGTAAAAAACGACAAACACCATTTTAGTTTTCCATTGTGCTAAAACCTGTACTTGAGCGATGATTAGCCCCTCATGTCAGTTATTTTGGTTACATTTATTTATAAACAGTGGATGTCTGTGAAAACATTGTAAAAGCAAGCATGTATGTTTTAAAATGCTCCTCTGAAAGACAGACCTCTTTATTCATGACAGGCTTCTCTACACTCTTTGTCTCTTCTTTCTTTATCTTACCCAGCTGCGCTCTGATCTTGTCCTGAAAATAAAACCAACTCAATTAGAGCTATTGAGAATAATTGCCACATAGCATTTCCCATAATTTATACACACAGTTCACTTTCAAACAGCAACTTGAGGAAGTTTGTGATCACTTTGCAACAAGCTGAAATGAAACTAATTCTGGTGCAGGATTGGTTTTCGAATAATTTTATGATCTAATTGCAGTTCCTGCATCAGAATATATTAAACACTATATAAACTAAACTTTGTTCAATTTGTTTAATTTTTTTAAAGTTATTGCAGCAAATAAAATGAAGCATAGTTCACTGGAAATGGTGTTTGAAATTGGTGTAGGTCCTGTAGGACTGCAGAACAGGTTAACAGATTTAAAGGTTTTAAAAAACAGTGCAGCTTGTTATCCTGACTGTTTTTTCTGATTTGCTTAAATAGGCAGAAGATGTTTTAAAGCTAGTGCTAGGTTAAACTTAATTTACTTGGCCGCCTTATCTTGGGAAAAAAAAACAATGTCAAATATATATGTAGCATCCCTGAGTGGTTTCGGGGTCTGTTTTGTGCTATAAATTATTATACAGTATAAGTTCTCAAAAAGATGCAGGAGAATGAATCCGGTTTACAGCTTCTATTTGTGTCCATCAGTCCGACTTATTTCAAACTCAACACAATGAATTAAACTTAGTATCTGTGTGTATCTTACTGTACATTATTGGGTTCAATAAATGCAGGGGGAAAGTGTGGAATAGCCTCTCCAAACGAACCACCCAAAAACCAGGAGCTGTAAAAGTTTAAACTGTCTTTACAAATCCTATATTCACCCAATAGGAAACAAGGATACTTCTATAGTATTGACAACCAATTCATAGTGTGTGTCTATTGCAGTAATATTGTATCTTGATGCATCTAACTTGTGCTCAATGTATAGTCCTGGCATTTAGTGTCTCAGGAAGGCATATTGGATTCCCGGTACAGCAGTGTGGAGTAGTGGTTAGGGCTCTGGACTCTTGACTGGAAGGTTGTGGGTTCAATCCCAGGTGGGGGACACTGCTGCTGTACCCATGAGCAAGGTACTTTACCTAGATTGCTCCAGTAAAAACCCAACTGTATAAATGGGTAATTGTATGTAAAAATAATGTGATATCTTGTAACAATTGTAATTCGCCCTCGATAAGGGCGTCTGTTAAGAAATAAATAATAATAATAATAATAATTATAGTAAAACCTGTGACAGTCATTGTACAACCCGCTAAATAAAACTTCTATGTAAGATCACTGTTTGGGTTGTGTAAAAAACTGCAGTGTGTCATTATCAGCATATGATTGCACGTCCACTCCATTCATTGATGGGTCCTTAATTCAAGTTGCAAATTCTATTGTTTTAAATGAACCAAAGATGTTGTTTTCTGTTTCTTGTATTGATTTGAAATGTAATGTCCATGAGAAAGTACGATTAAGGTCAATAGCAATACAAATGTATTTTGCTTTTTTTTACGTTTTTATTTGAAAATAAATCTTTAAGTTTTAAAATGATTGCCGTTAGCGCACCCCAAGAATAATTGCGATTAGCATTTTTTTCTTTTTCACAATACCAATAAAATATCTATTCATTTTGACATAATACTAAAGCGACGCGTTTCAGAGATTTAATTGAATTTATCATATTTTCCAGTCGAACATCTTTTTTTTTAAAATTGAATTTATCAAATTTTTCCACCATAAAGAAAAATAAAATGCAAATATTTTCTCATCGGTTTTGTACATTTTTTTTACTTCTGTAACTTTGCGGTGGATTTCTCATTTTGTTTTGTTCATAGTGATTTTTTTTTTTAAAGAGAAATTATTCATTGTCTGTTTCCTGTTTTTGAATATGCAATAAAACAATTAATGGTGAAATGTACCTCTTTTTAACAATAGGAAAACACACATCAGATGGCAATTGATTGCACCTGTAGAAAATTCTGACAGCTTACCACTTTCTGACATTCCACTGGTACTGTGCTAATTTTGGAGAAAAATCTCGTCTCATTAAATAATACGTGGTGACTAGAACCAGTACAAATTCTACTGCCACTAGTTTATCTTCAGACCTGAAGAAAGATGAACTCGTATAGCGATTGTAGGTTTGGAGAAAGGGAAGTGGGTAGTTTTATAAAGATTGTGTTTTGTACAGTTACTGGCAGCAGCGGAATCGTAACAATGGAAGTACTGTAACATCTTTCGAAATAATTTTAATAATAGCTGACGCCATTTTTTTAAAAGCAATGGATAAACATGACCGAGAACGTCTTTGATTCAGGTGAGGACGGAGAGGTCGACCTGCAGAGGTTTTGTCGTGAACACAGGTGTGTCCTTTACGCGCAGGCAAGGTAAGAAAGCGGTGGACAAGAAAGGTCGATTTGTATACCCGCAATAACACAGTGTACTACTGAATCCAGCAGCAGTATAGATATGTTGATACACGTTTCAAGGTCATTACAAGCAAAACTTACCTTTACTTTTGAGCAGGTTTGCATTGTTGTAGATTTTAAAGGTGTCTGTGTGATTTGCCTCCGTGTGGTTACAAAAACACCTTACGACGACACTGTGAGTTATTTGTTGTCGCCGATTGCCGTCGAGTTTCTGTGGGAAGTTTTTTTTTTAGACGAGACAGGTAATGCAAACTCATTCGACGAGCTGGAAAGGCGTGGTTTTCGAGTGGAATTTTTTTTTGGTTCAGTGATATATTTCAATTGTATGTTCAGGGGCGTAGCTAGGATTAGATTTTTACTGAGGCAAAAAAAAAAAGTTGAACAAACTTCTTGCAGATCCTGTTCATGTTACAAAGGTAAAAGTTATCATCTTATAAAGCCTGGAGATTGTTCATGCAAACTGCAAAGCAATATTATTTCAAAGATTAAAACTAATTGTCTCCCAGCAAAACCACAGCAACCTAATATGACCATATTGACACTGTCAGAAATATGTGATTTTAAAAGGACAAGAATATAACATCAGTATTAATAAGTAGAGGGGTTCATACCTTTATTGACTTGCATTCACTGCTACTTAAGTTGCCTTACACTGCTGGGACTGGTAACTGCTGCTGACTGGTAAGACTGGTGATGACACTGTGCCTGGTGCTGACACTGCTGGGACTGGTGCTGACTGGTGCTAACACTGTGACTGGTGCTGACACTGTGACTGATGCTGGCACTGGGACTGGTGCTGACACTGTGACTGATGCTGGCACTGGGACTGGTGCTGTTTGTGTACAATATTTGTATGACTCTATAGTACTTTGACAAGGTATTCACCAAAAATAACAATAACAACAACAACAACAACAATAATAATAATAATAATAATAATAATAATAATAATAATAATAATAATAATAATAATAATAATAATAATAATAATGTGATGTTCCCACCTCTGAACGCTAGATCTCCTTTGAACGTTTACACAGTTTCTCACTCAATTCTAATATTCTTTTGTCAATACAAATAGACAATAGGAAGTAGTACAGTACTTCAGGCGGGGGAAACCGGTCGCAGAGGTCCTGGTGCTGCCTAGCACACAGGCCGGGTCACTATAGATGCAAATACACAGCTACTGTGCTATAATAAAACGCTATGCTATAGCATGTGGGTGATACTTGGACTAGCTGACTGGCCAGTTAAAGTGACGAGAAAAACAAACAAACAAACAAAAAAAAAACATACAGCCAACTATTCCGGTTTAGCTACACATTTAATGTCATCATAAAAACAGGTTCTTGGATTTTTGCTGTGCTGGCGTTAAAACATTCTACATGGGAAAAAAAACCGTATTACAGCTAAACATCACATTGCGCAGGGGAAAAACAACAAATATAAATGAAAAATTCACTTAACGTTGATTCTTACCAAGAGTTTGGCTTCTTTAGAAAGAAATGTGTAATTGGTTGGTTTTTTCTCCGTTTCATGTTAGTGCTGCACTGTAAACCAGAGTACAGAGTAACTTGGGAAACTGACTAATGAGAAACGTCTTTATGGAGCGAATTTGACATACCGCAGTGTCTGTACAGCCCGAGATCACAGTAATGTGAAGAAATTAAAAAATACTATTATATATATCTCAATTTTACACTCTTAAAAAATAAAGTGGGTACGCTTTGGTTTTTTTAGTTTTCACAATTAAGAATTAAGCCGATTTTTACCGAGGCGACCGCCTCGGCTGCCTCAATGGACGCTACGCGCCTGATGTGAATAAGTTTTTTTTTAATTGTATAACTCTATTAATGGTTCTGTTTCTACAAATTTCCCCCTTTTTCATTTATTTATTTATTTATTCATTTATGTATTTGTGCAATTAAAACCACATTTTTAAATCTCTTTTTGAATTTCTGTTATGATGGTAGGCGCTAGGTTGGCAGGTGACTCCACATTCAAGGTAAATTGGTTCACAAAAATGATAACTCTGTTGTCTTTATGGTAACCAACTTTGCTAATGTTCCTTAAAACAGTCACAGTAACGCACAGGCTTGTAGGATCATATTGTCAAAGTGTTTCCTCCGTTCTTGAATTTTGCGAAAAGAGAACAAATCGTGCTAATGTTACAAAACACGCTGAGAGTGCTTAAAAGAACTTGACATTTATAAATCGGTTGTTTGATTTATAGTTTAGTAAAATTAACAGGCGTTTCAGTTCGTTTAGTAAACTCTTTGGTAATATGTCTCATAGTGACTAGACCATATTGTGTCGTCTGTGTAAGGTAATAGCTATTGATAGCAGGATAGAGAAGTCCGGTTATACTAGACATTATAAGCATTGGTACTGTACAGGCTTGCATATGACTCCGTGTACACTAGGAGAGTTTGGGTCAGTTCAGGCTTTTCAACTCACCTTGCAATACATTGTACCTGTCACAGCAGGACTAAACTTACCAGAATGCACTGGATGTGAGTCAAAAAGCCTGGACTGTCTTAATCAGTCCTAGTGTACATGGAGTCACATGGTAACGCTAGTACAGTAGATTCTGCTTTGCCAATCGTAGCACGTGGTTAAATTTTAGGGTACTTAATGAGTTCCAGCAAGGGGAATATATTCCATAATGATCTCAATGCATGGAGAAATACCAATTGAGGTTTTAGTGGGATAGCGCCAGCAAACTAGGGGTCTTTCTTTACTAGAAACTATACAGCAACCAGACTCTGCTCTCCTATTGGTTTCTATAGAGGCCAGACATTCTGTTATTACTCAATAATGGAACTGTTGAGAAGATGACACTAATTTCGCAAAAGTCTACCGGAAGCCATAATAGTAGCAGAGATTTCGAAATGCCACATTATTCCAGTTTTGTCAGTTCTTCGTGAAGTATATGGAAAACTACAAAAGCGGTATGTAATGCAATACTCTAAGGTAACATTATTCAGCTGGTTTAGTTCGATTTAGTTCATGTTGTATCGAGGGTGATGCAAATCTTTTGGCTGTAGCTGTAGAAGACCAGGGCAGGTTGTCAGATTACAAACTCTTTTACCTGACACCTCCTGCCCCACCGCCTTCCTCCCTCCCTCCCTCCTCCCACACCCTCCCTCCACTGCAACCCTTCCCCCTGATCTCCCCATCCCCACCTCTCCCCACCCCTCCACTGCCACCACTCCTCCCACCTCCCTCCTTCCTCCCTCCTCCCTTCCTCCCACCCTCCCCTCCACTGCAACCCTTCCCCCCTGCTCTCCCCACCTCCTCCACTGCCACCACTCCTCCCACCCTCCCTCCCTCCCTCCCTCAAATTAATATTGACATACAAATCTGTATCTTAAAAGTTTTATTAGTCAATATTTTCCCCATATATAAAATAACATTAACAAAGTTGAGTTTTTTCTAATCAAATACAGGTAGTACTAATAAAGAGTTTGCATATACTAAGGCAAGAGTTTAGAGAGCATTGCCTGCTGACAGTTTTTATACTGTGAAGACAAGGTCAACTCCCAAGCTATTGCAATTGGAAACAAGGCCTGCATTGCTATTGTAAACATGAACAGCTTTCATTTACAGATTTATGCACCATGTATTCTATTTTATTTTGTTTTTTGGATTCAAATTCAGAAAAAAAACTTATGGCAATGATCTGACCATTATGGCTTAATAAACATTTAATTCTTTTTTCAGAATAGTCCAAGCTGTGTGCACAGAAGGGGAGGACTAATTCTGCTTGGTTGTTTCCTGGAGGTCCTCTCCTATTTTATTCAGCTCGTATAATCCTGGAGGTCCTCTCGTATTTTATTCAGCTCGTATAACCCTGCCTGCAATTCGTCTGCAACTTCACGGATTTTAGCCGCAAATTCGGTCTTGGCGCCCTTCTGTAGTTCGATTGAATCCTTGGCGATGAAGAAGACATCCAGACCCAGAAACAATGCTGACAGTATTCCCGTGGCCACTCCCGCAATGCGGACCGCCCTCACCGCCCCTCCTGCCACTTTAGCCAGCTGCACCACTCTTACGATCTCGGCGATGTTGGCGAACCCTTTACCAGCTCGGGCCCCGGCTTGAAAAATACCCTGCATTTTGGGGGAAGACTCGCTTGACAGATTCTCATTGACTCTAGAGAAATCAAACCTTTTCATGTTCTCCATTCCAGTCTGGACATAATTTAAACACTCCGAGATGGGGGTCATGTCTTTTTGGTATCCTTCAATGATTGCCTCCACCCGTTTGCGGTCGTACGAGTTGTTCACCGTGTCTGAGATGGTGGCCGATGCGCTGGTAAGCCCCCCGGCCGTGGCGACTCCCAGCCCCACCGCGGTCACTATAACCGAGGCCCCGAATGTGAAGGGAGCCAGGATGAGGCCGGTGATGGTGGCTATTCCCCGGCCGCCACTGCCCCCAGTGATGCTGGCGATCGTCGCCCCCTTGTGGAAACGGTCGACTCCGTCCGCAATGCTCCGCAGCTCATCCACGTATTTCTGCAGCCTTTCAGCACGGTCGACAAACAGCTTCACAAAGAGGTTAATGCCTTTGTAGACCTTGCAAGCTGTGTTGGTGATGAGCCTAGAGAGACACGCGTTTGTTTAACGTGGCACTAGTACTGATCAGACTGTGAATCTCTCAACAAGTACCTTTTACTAATAATCAACATAGGGTAGCAGTGTGGAGTAGTGGTTAGGGCTCTGGACTCTTGACCAGAGGGTTGTGGGTTCAATCCCAGGTGGGGGGACACTGCTGCTGTACCCTTGAGCAAGGTACTTTACCTAGACTGCTCCAGTAAAAACCCAACTGTATAAATGGGTAACTGTATATAAAAACAATGTGATATCTTGTAACAACTGTAAGTCGCCCTGGGTAAGGGCATCTGCTAAGAAATAAATAATAATCATCTCTATTTGTTTTTATGCAGTGTTTTTTTTTTGAGAAACTTAAATAGTTTCAAAATTTCGAAATAAAAAGCAGCCAAGGCAAACTTACTTAATTTCTTCTTCCTCTGTGAATCCTTCATCAGAACTCCAGTCATCCCATCCTAAATTGACAAAGACATGCAGCCACATACAATAAGCCCTACTCCCGAGATACTGTGATTTAAATGCACTTTTTATATGCATTAACTTGTTGTTGACTTCTTTAACAGCGCTCTTGAACACTGCACGCACTACTTGAATTATTCATTTAAAAAAAACGTTGATGTGCAGGCAAATGAAGAAACAGCGACATCTAGTGGAAATACTAAACTATGCAATGGATACTGTTTCTGCTCACACAATGCAAAATGAAAACCCTTTACTCCTATAAACGGCAATATTTTACAGTCTTGCTACACACAGTGGTGTCGCGAGACCCGTTTATAATAAGGTTTTATTGTCTTATGTAACAAACCTTCGTCAGTGTACCACCAATCCAAAACACTGTCTTTATCCTGTTGAAGAAAGAATAGTTTTAGTATTGTCAGGGAGCAAAAATGAGAGCCACACTTAACCTCTGCCTGGCTGGTGTGCCTTTAATCCCTAACCAGCAATTACGTATGTTATCAAAAAGCCAGACTGAATACTTGGGTATATAGCCTTAAGTGTAGAAAGAGGAATCATGGGGGACTTGAATGAAGTCTTTACAATCTTAAGTGTTGATCTAGATAAAGAGAACCTATACATTAAGCACAGTGCAGAAACCAGGAAATTAAAATAGATGTACAGCAGAGGGTAAGAGACACTTCTTCACACATAAAACTAATAAGTAGGGCTGTATTGTTTTCATGGCTAAACATAGGTATTTCAAGGTCTTTTTCGATTTAAAAATGATATTTATTGAAGCAGAAAACAAAATAGCTTTGTCATATTCAAAATAGGTAATTTTCTCTAGTGTCCTTATTCAACAAATGTTCCTAAATATTGAAATGATCTTTAGCAGAAATATGTCTGATCTTTGATGTCTTTTTCGCTGAGGATATTTTAAAGAAACCGTGCAGCTCTCTGCAGTGTGTGTTCAATCACTAACCGGAAGCAAACTAAACCGGTTGCCAGGTTCCTAAATGCAGTGTAACTGGCAGTGCGTCAATCAGGCAAACGTTTGCTGTATTTATTTTCAAGTGATAAAAAAGTGTATATTTATAGTTCTTTCAGAAACGGGTCTTTTCAAAGGGAACTACATATTACACAACAATGGGTAGATTTCACGGAAATCTGCGATAACCGCGAAAAACAATACAGCCTTACTTATAAGAGGCAAGAAAGTAGATTTGAAATGATTGTTTCGCATCCCTTTAAATGCTGTTTAAATGAAGACAAACCTCTTTTTTGATAAGGAGGTTTGTATCACTGTACAGGTCTTCCTCATCCACATTCTCCATTGCTTCCTAGAAAGAAAGAAAAAAAGAAAGAACGATAGTGTCAATTTTTGATGTCTTTCACTTGCAGGTGTCCGCTCTGAGCTCCGCTGGGCCTGGCCAGCAGGGTGCTGCAGCCGATGAGGAGAAACAGTCCCTGCCGGTTTTGCCTCCCTAACCCACGGAAGCGCCAGAGCCAATGAGACGCTCTCTTTGGAATCCCCAGCGAAGACCGGCGACTTCACACACAGCCAGGATGCGAACCTGTGCCTAGATCAGTCTCTGAGGTCGACAGCCACTTTACTCGTGACTAGTCAGGGTTACCCCAAATTAAAACTGTGGTGATTTATTTCAAACTATTGGAGTTACCAATATTTTAAATATATAAAAAAAATGTTGAAGAAATGTAATATTTTTACATTGTTTTACTCTTCGTCAAAAAGTTTTGCGCTACTGCAAACAAAAACCAGGATGAAACTCAAACACACCTCTCTAGTCTTGCCGAGTCCCTCTGCACCGAACAGTTCCTCGTTCTGCTCCTTTCCAGGCTCCATTTTCATCTATCTCTTGAGAAGTGTCGAAAGCTCTTTCTACGGGTGGAATATACAGTATTTATAAACATCATTTTAAAGGGACTGGAACCACATAATAGCAGGGTATCCTACAGAACTCAAGCATCCCCTAATAAGAAATGTTCCCATTCAAAACTCTTGTACTAGCCTATCGCTTGTCTTGACCTTTCTGCTCCCTCCTATCTCCAGACTACCATTTCTCCCTGCACCCCCTCTTGCCCCCTTCACCACCGGCAGACTAGCTGTACCCCTCCACTGCGCTCTCCCACCTCCAGAGCCCGCTCCTTCTCCACCCTTGCCCCTCAGTAGTGGAACAACCTACCCATGGATATCAGGACTGCTCAGTCCCTGACCATCTTCCAGCACCCCCTCAAGACACACCTGTTCAGACAGCATCTGTAAACCTCACAGCTCTCCACTATACTGGACTCTATGGCACCCAGTTGTTCCAGTACTTGCATCAGCTTGTACTTGCACTGAACTGCTTCATACCTCATTGTATTCAACTACTGCTGTTAATCATAACTACTTCCTGTATCTTGTATTTGATTTTACTCTTATAGGTATCTGTATTCACGTTTTTTGTAATTACTTTTATTTTAAATCATTCTTATCCACTTATCATACTTACTACGTGCTCTTAATGGACTTTACTCATATTAGCAAATATTTATGTTAACTGCTCTCAATAGAACTCACTCTTAAATGTAATTATTTACTGTATTCTTTATTTTGCTCTTATTTGAATTTGATCTTGTTTGCTGCTGATTTTACTGTGTTTTATAACTGCTCTTATCTGTAATGTGATATTCTGCAACAATTGTAAGTCGCCCTGGATAAGGGCTTCTGCCAAGAATAATAATAATAATAATAATAATAATAATAATAATAATAATAATAATAATAATAATAGGGTCAATAAGATGGGATTTCTGCCTACAAGTGACGGCCAGAAATGTAACGTTTACTATGAAACGACCACAGGGTAGTTGCATAAATTAACTTGTCTATTTTTTCCATGTGTATCTAGTCATGTCGGCCCACGTAGGATTAGAAACACATTTCCTATAACGGAAGTACTGCAGATGATTTTGGAAGAAAAGGAAGAGAGAGAAATACACGCAAGTACGAAAGCAGAATGTATCTTTTGGTTGCACAAGTAGCTGATCTCGAACAAAATTTTAGTTTCAGACTGTGCTGCCGTGTGTTTAAGAACAAATGTTAAATGTTACCTCTCTACGCACACTGGCCGCCTGATTACCAGCTCTGTGTTTGGTAAAGAGGTGGCTACAAGGATATGAGGAGGATGTCTTGGAATACTTTGTTCGGACACTACATTGTTCTTTGTTTAGGACTGTTATGAAAGCAGTAAAGTCCAGTGAGATTAGACAGGGCTGGGTCAAACGTGAGATTTTCATTTTTGAATATTCTTTCAAAATGAGTATCCCTGAATATCCAATTGATGAAACTTAGCATTAACATTATTTAGCATGTTATTGAGAATTATCAGATTCTGGGGGTAAATGTGGGTGTCTGTCTGTACATCTGTCTGTTTGTACGTACATCACAGTAGTGGTTAGGGCTCTGGACTCTTGTCCGGAGGGTCGTGGGTTCAATCCCAGGTGGGGGACGCTGCTGCTGTACCCTTGAGCAAGGTACTTTACCTAGATTGCTCCAGTAAAAACCCAACTGTATAAATGGGTAATTGTATGTAAAAATAACGTGATATCTTGTAACACTTGTAAGTCGCCCTGGATAAGGGCATCTGCTAAGAAATAAATAATAATAATTATAATAATAATAACAATATCTTGAGAACTCAAAAATGAGTTGTTTAATATACTTTACAATGATTCCAACACCACACAGTGGTTACAGTACCTAATCACATCACTGACATCATCCAATTCCAGTTCCAGTTCAAATCCCTTCAAAGGAAAAGGAGGAACGCGCAACAACGAAAGTGCGTCTGAATCTGAAGACTTTATTATGAGCCTCTATAAATGCATTCATTTATACAAGCAGCAGGTATAACCCTGAACATGGATATTACCCCAGATTCTAGTGGGAGCGATGGGTGCCTGTCCTTCAACATAGCTTTGGAAAAAGGTCAGCTGTCAGACGAGGGGATATTTTATAGGTTTGAGTGAGTGTGTGTACATGACCAGATAAAGAGCCCATAAAGTACAACCAAACTATCTGTGTTTCCTCTCATCTGCTGCGTCCTCCAATCACCAAAAGCTCCTCGCCCAGTTAGATAAGATCTTACTCCCCCCAGATAACTCTTTGAGTTCATCCATTACACAGAGACTCACCTGTTGCACAGCGACCCCATCACCATTAGCTCTTACAGATCAATGATGCGTTGGAATTGATTTCAAATGGAAAGTACATCTCTGGTCATTACATATTGTTTAGTTTTCTTTTCGCTGTGCTTTATTTCACTTTAATGCTTTTCCTACGGTAAACTCGACTACTAGGGATATAATACAGAACGAGAACATCAATATGCGGTTTAACAACAACTATATCATGACGCTCACATTTTTTGGTCTGTTTTGCGGTATGTTTTATTAAGCAGATTCGGTGGAAAAGTCAACATTTCTGAACAGGACAACGTTACAAAGAGAAAGTGAAAGTTAAGCATACGTTGTTTTCAAAAAGTTATTTTCTTTTTAGATTGCGGCTGCATAATTGTAGCCCTTCTGTCATTTAAATCGACACGGTATTTAAATGTCTTACCTTACAAGCAGGTAGCCGATTGATCTGTCTTCTTTATTATTATTATTTTTGTTTAATACGTTGTCAAAGTTGAAGCAAGCAGCTGACTGCACATTACTTTATCAGAGACACCGCCATGGTTTCTGTTTTGATTGACAACTGGCTTCGCCTCTGCATTTGCAACGATTGGGCGTTCTGTCGTAATTTGCATAAAAAATATATCTTAGGGCTGTAACTAGGGTTACCATATGACTTCATGTTCACGAGGACAGATTAGCAGTTCGAGTTTTTCAACTCATGTCGCAATGCACTCTGGTACATTTTACCTGTCTCAGGTACCTTTTGAAATACCTTTCACAGCAGGACTACACTTACCAGAATGCATTAAGATGTTTAAACGTGTGGTTGGTTCCAGTAATACATTAAAATCACAGATATAACGTGAAAATATTAATTTACAAAACGGCTGGTGTGTTTTTTGATCGTTAAATAAAAACCCAGCATGAAGATTGGTAATATATAGACAAGGTCAGAAGTACTAATATAGCGTGTTTTTGTTTGTTTGTTTGTTTGTTTTCTCCAAAAAGTAAGACGTTATATTTCCTTGTAACAATACTAATGTATTTATTTGGCTGACGCTTTTATCCAAAGCGACTTACAGTGGTATAATTATTTCTACATACAAATTCTGGTACCCATTTATACAGCTCTGGGATTTTACTGGCGCAATCTTTACCTTACTTGTCCCACGTGGGATGTAACGGCCTCAGCATATGTGTAACTTTACATTAGAAATGATGGAGCAACATTTAAGGTACATAAAAGTATGATATGAAAATAAGGTACATAAAAGTATGATATGAAAATCTTGCATAAATTAACAATTACATTAAGGATTTTCTGTAACTTTTCCTTGACACCTTTGATCCCCCTCACTTTTTTTCTGATTGAAATAACATACAGTTACAGTCTTCAAGTCCAGTGTGTTTGTCCTGGTGTAACAAGTTAATTTTACATAAGCTTGTGACAAACCTTTACAGACTAAATAAGGTATTGCAGATTAATGAATTAAAAGCAAAAGGCAACAAAAATAGCACTGTTTTTTTGTATTCAGCCGATGAAGGACTTGTAGTCCGAAACGTCCTGATAATTGATTTGTAATCAATTATTCTACCTTTTTAAGTACCTGAAATATCCTTTTCTCTTTTTTCTTATATATATATATATATATATATATATATATATATATATATATATATATATATATATATATATAAGAGAGAGAGAGAGAGAGATAGATAGATATGTACACACAACATTACACAGTGTAACAACAAATTCAGTCACATTATGAAGTTACAATGAATTTTAGACAAAAATATTAACAGTAAATGGAAAATTGAAACTATGTACATAACTTTTTTGCCACCAAGAAAGCAACAATATGCTTGGAGGAAGAGTTTATCAAAACTCTTCAAAAGTGCTTTAATTTATATATTTCAATAGAACAATTCTAGAAATCACTTTCTTTGTGGTTCTCCTTTTACACTTAAGAAGAACATAAGAACATAAGAAAGTTTACAAACGAGAGGAGGTCATTCGGCCCATGTTGCTCGTTTGGTTGTTAGTAGCTTATTGATCCCAGAATCTCATCAAGCAGCTTCTTGAAGGATCCCAGGGTGTCAGCTTCAACAGCATTTGTCTAGTTGACGTGTATTATTACTTGTACTGTGATTCTTGAAATGAATTTGTTTACGACTTTAAGTCGCCCTGGATAAGGGTGTCTGCTAATAAATAATAATAATAATAATGTTAAATCTGGGAATCTAACAAATAAAACAGTGAATAAATACATTCAAATTGGCCTTGGCCAGTTGACATTTAGCTGACATATAAACCCGAAATAAATCTTTGAGGTTAGAAATTAAATCTGAAAAAATAAAATGTGGGAAAAATAAATCTGGGTTTGTCAAAATAAATATGTATTTCACCAACCCCCTGTTAAATCTGATTTAGCCTGCAAAATAAATATTTATTTTGACGAAACCCAGGTTTATTTTTCCAGAGTTAATTGTCAGATTGAATTTAAAGCATTTAAAGCATTTTTCAATATTTATAAATTATATCTGAAAGTAATTTGAAAACTTTTAAGAATGTTAAAAATGTATGTATAAAGCTAAAAGGGGGGGGGGGGGGTTACATTTTTGTGTTTAAATCTAGTAAAATAAAATACTAGATTTAAATTAAATCTGAAAAAAAAACACTTGATAAAATATTTGCTTTTTTTAAAAAAATTTTTTTACTCTTGACACCCAATATGCACCTGCTATAAATTATTAACATACCGGTAACTCTAAATAAGAACATCTTTACACATGTTTCAATTGTTTATATTGTAAGCAAGAAAAAAAAAACGTTTGTGTAGTGGTTAGGGCTCTGGACTCTTGACCGGAGGGTCGTGGGTTCAATCCCAGGTGGGGGAACACTGCTGCTGTACCCTTGAGCAAGGTACTTTACCTAGATTGCTCCAGTAAAAACCCAGCTTTATAAATAGGTAATTGTATGTTAAGAATAATGATATCTTGTAACAATTGGAAGTCGCCCTGGATAAGGGTGTCTTCTAAGAAATAAATAATAATAATACTATACATGCTGAATACTCGCTAAAACATGTATCGAGATACCAGTAGGCAAGAACTAGTTTATAAATAACTCTTAAGTAAATCTGTCTATTTCTTTGTTACTCGTAAACCTTATCGGGTCTGTGTGGAGTGTCCCACCCCTATATATTTATTATTATTTGTATTTTTGTTTGCGGCGCAGGTCAAAGCGCCGCGTATTTGTTGTTGTTTTTATATTTTAAAAGCCTCGTGAGGATGCGTGGCTGATCAGCTACTGATTATTTAACTAGCTGACAGTCACGCATCCTTACTAAACTCGTGCAGACTGTGGCCAAGGGGTAATAAGATAATTACAGCTAGTTAACCCCTCGGCCAGAGTATAAGAACCTGCAGCTGTCCGTGCTGCGGGGAGGAGTGTACAGAGGAGAGTACGGGGAGCGGAGAGAGCGAGGAGAATAAAATAAACAACTGCTAAGTATCGTGCTGGGTTAAAACCAGCACGCTTATTTGTTTCTATTTGTTTGGTTCTGGTACTTCCTGGTCCGTGACGTCACCACACCTCACCACTGCAAGCCATCCTGCCACAGGGTCCTGTTATTTTCAGGTACTCGGTAAAAAGTGGGACCCAACCCAAAGGGAAGCGCCCGTTCAAATCTGGTACGTTGTGCTGTTTTCGGCCTTATACATCTTTTTAAATTGAATTTATCATATTTTCCAGACATCGTTGTTAATGTAATTTATCATATTTTTCCACTATTAAGAAAATAATATGCCAATATTTATCGTATGCAATTTTTTTTTTTACTTGTGTAACTTTGCGGTGGACTCATTTTGTCTTGTTCTTCGTGAATTGTTTTTTCCTTTAGAGAAATTGATTGTCTGTGTCCAGTTTATGTTTGCAAAAAAACAATGTAAATGAAAGGCAAATGTACCACTTTTTGACAATAGGAAAACACCCATCAGATCGCAATTGATTCTGTACCAAAATGTGACGGTGTACCACTTTCAATGTGATCACTTTCTGACACTACACGGGTCACGTTTTGATACGCGTACCACATTCTAACAATGTACCACTTTCTAACACTACACAGGATCTTATAATTAAGCAGCAGTGTTTTTGTTTAGTCACGGAACCGGAAAGCGACTTTTTGTTGTACATTGTACATATATATGTGTGTGTGTAAATTACTGATTTAAAAAAAAAAAAAAAGGTTAACAAATAAACTTACTGAAACTGATACCTAATGTGTTCATTTCTAGTTGTGTAACTTCAACATGTATTTTTCTGCTTTAAAAAAAGGTAATTTACTCTATGGAGCAAAATAGGTTGAAAATTTGCCTCATTAGTATATTGCTGTCTGTGGGTTATTATTATTCTCATTATTTTTAGTTTGTTTGGTTGTCCATTAGGGGGAGCTGTGTTGTTCTCATGACAGAGTACTGAAAGGGTTATGTACTGTAGCAGAGATGAGGGAAATGCTTGATTGAAACAGGAAACGATATCATGCTGTGTGCGTGTGAGAGGGAGAGAATAGTTGCTTTGTGTCACTGCTTGGGAGGCAGTCAGGAAGCCATCTTAGACCCCCCTCAAACCTCCCTTCCCTGTGAGAGAGGGAGAGAGAAGTGTCAGTGTGTGTGTGCCTGTGTCTCTGTGTGTGAGAGAGAGTGGGTGTGTGCATGAGTGTGTGTGTGTGTGTGTCTGTCTGGGTGTGTGTGTGTGAGAGAGAGAGAGAGTCTGTGTGCATGAGTCTGTCCGTGTGTGTGTGAGAGAGAGAGAGTGTGCCTCTGTGTGTGTGAGAGAGAGTGGATGTTTGGCTGTGTGTGTGTCTGACTGTCTGTGTGTGTGACTCTGTGTGTGTCTGTCTATGTGTGTGTGTCTCTGTCTGTCTTCTGTCTCTGTATGTGTGTGTGTCTGTGTCTGTGTGTGTGTCTGTCTGTCTGTGTGTGTGTCTGTGTGTGTGTGTCACTCTGTCTCTGTGTGTGTGTGTGTGTGTGTGTGTGTGTGCTGTGTGTGTGTCTGAGAGAGCTTATTATCCCCAGCAATGTGAATATAAAGTCAAGGTCTCTCAAGATCAAGGATCATTTTCCACAGTAAATCTTGATCTGAAGCAGGTTCTGGTCTAAAACGGGATGCACAATTAATAATGTAATCCTAGGAGACTGAACAGCAATAAAATACATAAAGAGATTGGTATGTAGCGTGACCGATATTATTCCATAAGCTATGCACACTACCTTTTTATACTGGAGCAGGAAAAAAACTAAGCCTCAAAAAACCAAACTGAACTTACATATGAAATATGAGCTCAGATAGCAGTGTAATAGACACACACACATGCATGGCATCGCCACTGGCTGTGCATTAACATGCAACTCAACTTCAGCAAATGGTTAATTGCATATTAATGAAATACTTATTTATACCACTCAGAATCATGCGTTAGCCAGTATTTTTCTGACGGCTTACCTGTTTGTGATGGAACTTGGTAAGGACATTCTTTAGTGCATTTGTTCTAGTTTTTGAAATCCCTATTTTTGGGAAGATATTAAGACCCGCAGATCCGTGACAGTCATTGTACAACCTGCTAAATAAAACTTCTATGTAAGATCACTGTTTGGGTTGTGTAAAAAACTGCAGTGTGTCTTTATCAGCATATGATTGCACGTCCACTCCATTCATTAATGGGTCCTTAATTCAAGTTGCACATGCATCTGCAGCAAATCGTCTGGACCGGCATTGCAGTGGATGAAACTTTGGACCTATGCAATGATGCTGAAGTAAACCTATCTTTGTTTGACCTTCTCGAGTAATCAATTGAACAGTAAATTCTATGCACCTTCAGTCATAAGGCCCTTGACTGATAGAGAGGCTTCCCTGTACACTAAAGACAGATTAATGTGCTACCATGGGCTGTATGAGAGTTCAGAAACTTACATTTGCGTGGGATTCAATGTAAAGCAAGGACAATAATGTATAAAGGGCATTCCTGTGTGTGTGTGAGTGTGCGTGTCTGAGAATAGACGTTTCTTTGTTTGTTGAAGCTGTTTGACCCCCTCCTCTGATCCCCCCCTTCTGTGTGACTCAGAGGTGAAATACATCCAGTGTTCATACATGAGAGAGAGAGAGAGAGAGAGAGAGAGAGAGAGAGAGAGAGAGAGAGAGAGAGAGAGAGAGAGAGAGAGAGAGGGGGCCATTAAGAGATCTTATTTTTGGTGTTTATCAACTGTGTGTCCACATTACTTAACGAAAATTATTGAAGACAATGAGAAATAATTCTAGTCGTTTGTTATTGAATTTATTAAAACCCAACTGAGTATTTCAAAATCTGAGTGGTTAATAGTTCTGGAATTTAAAAGTGAGTGGTTAATAGTTCTGGATGATTCTTTTATAAGGCTGCTTGATTCCTGGTCATATCAATACAGCATTTCTTTTTAATGTAATTGGTTTGAGTAAACTGAGTGTGAAAGAGCTGCAGATAGGGGGAGATAGAGAGAGAGAGAGAGCTAACGCGGACTTCTAATTAAATCCAGACTTCCCCACACACAAACACAGACAGTCGGAGAGAGAGAGAGAAGGAGAGAGACAGAGAGAGAAGGAGAGAGAGGAGAGAATTACTTCTTTCTGCAGCAGCGTTGAAACCAAAACCAGCTATGGGACTGAGAGGAGGGAGTGAATGAGAGCGAGAGAGAGACAGAGTAGGGCAGCTGCTGAGAATGTAGCCGAGAGAAGGAAGAAGGATCAAGTCATGGTAAGAGAAACTCGCTCAGAAGATGGATCTGTGTGGGCAGTTTGCAATATTTTTTCTTTGTACATTCTCAATTTACATTTAGTTCAGTCAGTTTTGATCTGTATGGGTGTTTGTCTCCCGATAAAGTGTTTACTATCTATCTGTTTATAAATCCATCTATCTGTCTGTCTGTCTGTCTCCTAAATGTTTTAAAGCTTGTAGTCCTTACATTGTGAGAAAGATTTGAAGAACTTCATTGTTATATGTTATTGCATCCATGTGTGTGGTTCTCTGTGCATTAACTGGATAAAAGCAGCTAAACTATTCCAACTGGGAAATGTTTTGTGCTGTTTTATTAATATTTCCATTAATGTGCAGTACTGTATTGGAGGGGGACTTAATTAGGGAAACCGTATGGGTGTAACTGTTGGCAGCAGCTGTGAAATGGTAGCCAATCTTGGGCAAATGGTCTAAGTGATGTTAATTTTCCGTTTAGAATTGCAGGAATGTTTCAGCGCTCGAATGAATAGGAAATTGTGATTGGGGTTTTGCCTCTTGTTTTGAAGTCTGATGGAGATTTAGAAACTGCGATTTGGAATGTAACATTTTCCAACAGGACAGAGGCAGAATCAGTCTTTGTTCCGTGCTCTGAATTATAAAATTAAACGAATGCAACCCCTGTCCAGGTCAGATAGCACTTGTTATTTATCAAACCCATTTAATTGTGGTCACCACAGCACCTAAAGGACATTGTGGCCTTGGAGACAGCACATGAAAAGCAACCAAACTAATCACAGGGCCTAAAGAAATGAGCTAGGAAGGTCGAGGGATTTATTTAGCCTGGAGCAAAAAGAAGAAATGGTGGGGGGGGGGGGGTTGAAAGAAGTCTTTAACATCTTAATAAGAATTGACAACCATAGACAATACCAGGACATAGCTGGGTATTAAGTGGTGAGGGGAGGGGATAGGATAGCCATGTTGTTGATGCTGAAATATGAAGAACATTCAGTGCCAAGACAAGCAAGAGTTGGCTCACACGAAGCGAGACTTGCGATTGTCTTATGATGCTTGTGTGTGGAGTTCAGGCCAAACAAGGATAGAGAGGCTTTTATAGTCAAATATTTTCAACCATTCCAGCAAAAACGTCCCTTTGGTTTGTTTAAAAAATGACCACTAGAGATAAGGTATAATTTGTCTTGTAAAGGAATTGGTATTACTTACATCTAGGGCAGTGTTGCAGGGGGAGCGGTTAATGGTTACACTCTGGTGTACTTGATGTGCTTCGATTTCTGAGAGGACCATGCAAACTGTTATTTTTATAGGAACTGTTTTGATACGGTCTCTCATATATTTATACCACAAGCGTGGGATACATTTTTGTTATCACACTCCAGTGGAATGACATTAGTGGAACAACATGTTTACCAGGACTAGTTTTGAGCGGGACTTTATTTTCCAATCCAGTGGCGTGCTACTGAAATTCAGGACAGAGGTGCTGCACATTGAATTATGGTTTCCCTCAACACAGGGTTTTAAAATTAGACTGTAATTGAAAAATTGAGTTGGGGAAAAAATGCTTCCTGCTTGTGCCTGACAGATATTTTCCAAACACTTTTACATAAATGTCTGGCCAGATGAACTGCAGTGGGACAGAAAAAAATGCTTTATTTTGTATTCATGATCAATTGAAAATGTTCCAGTTTGATTACCACACCCTCAGTACACAGATGTATATGTTTCAGACTTTTAGCCACAATTCAAATGTATTTGTTTAACCGGGATAAAACCCTTGAGACATACATCTTATTTACAAGGTCCTGGCAGGAGAAATAACATTATAAAATCAATGGGGGAAAAAAAGAGACCAATCATTCAAAACAGGACAAACACACTTAAACCAATCATAAAAACAGTGATACAAAACAAAAGCTTACGAAATAGAAGAACTCCAAGGTACTGTACATGATCCTGGTCAGTCAGATTTGACAGGATTTGCAACTCTGGTCAGATTTCAAATAAATATTTCTGTTCAAAGGCAGAGAGTTCCAGAGATGAGATGCTTGATACGCAAAGGCTTGCTGGCCCATATTAGATCTCAATTGGAGGATTTTAAAAGCAGGCTCATCATTTGATCTTAGTGCACAGACAGAGGTATACGTCTCTAACACGGAACTTGGAGCATTTCCAGTGTACACCTTATAAACTAAATACAAAAAATAACAGAGCCTTCTCTTCTCCAGACTTAGCCACCATAGGGAGTACAGTGGAGCTGCTTGTAATCTGCATTCTGTATATATCTTGCAGTTAGACGCTGCTTCACACAGAAGGTGAGGGTGGGGAATGGGCTACCTAGTCATGTTGCTGAAGGAGACACTTCTTCACACAGAGTGGTGAGGGGATGGAATGGGTGACCTTGTCATGTTGTTGAAGGAGACTCTTCTTCACACAGAGAGTGGTGAGGGGATGGAATGGGTGACCTAGTCATGTTGTTGAAGGAGACTCTTCTTCACACAGAGAGTGGTGAGGGGATGGAATGGGTTACCTAGTCATGTTGCTGAAGGAGACTCTTCTTCACAGAGAGAGTGGTGAGGGGACGGAATTGGTGACCTAGTCATGTTGCTGAAGGAGACTCTTCTTCACACAGAGAGTGGTGAGGGGATGGAATGGGCTGCCTAGTCATGTTGCTGAAGGAGACTCTTCACACAGAGAGTGGTGAGGGGATGGAATGGGTTACCTAGTCATGTTGTTGATTCTGAACCACCTCGATCTTTTAAGACCCGACTTGACAAAGTTCTGAGATCAATCAGCTACTAGGAACCGGACGAGCACTGATGGGCCAAATGGCCTCCTCTCATTTCTAAAGTCCTTATGTTCTAAGTATCCCTTTTTGAGAGAAAAGGCTTAAAACAGACACCCTGAGCTATCCATTACTGAATCAACCCTCTTGTGTTTCTGCAGTATACCACAGCACATGTCTGGGAGAGCTTCCAGCTAGACCCTTGTCTTGGTTTCATCATGTGTGTTGTAGTTCAGTTCTATCTGCAGACTCTGGGGTTGTGGTGTGTGAACCGTCAACGGTGTAGCAGTCCCAAAGGGAAGCACTCATAATGTTTAGTGTTCTGGCGTGCCGTCCAGAAGTGACCTCACCCTCCCTGCAGCCTGCTGTTTGAAACTCCCCCTGCTTCCGCTGCCCTTTCCTCGCCTGCCAAACATCTGGGAGGCTCATCAGAGGCAGGGAACACGCTGCTCAGTCAACAGGGACCAGTGTGGAGTCTGTGAAGCAGGAACTAGGGAATATAGGGTCATTGAGAAATCTCTCCAACTTAGACACTATGCAAGTCAAATGCAACATTACCTTGAAGTCATCAGGAGTACTTTCAATAAATACTGTACATAATCCAATGCTAACTTCTATGGTATGCAGTAATGACTGCCTTTATATTTGAACCGTAATGTTATTTTGAACGGCTGTACAAAAACTTGGTCTTACAATTTAAAAAAAAACACAACAGTTTGACCACAAACAATATGGCGGTGAAGCAAATAAACACAGAAACAGAATGTTTTTGTTGTAATTCCAACACTGCAGATGGAACATACTGAACAAAAGGCCTGCATGCACATAGTATATATAGATAGATAGATAGATAGATAGATAGATAGATAGATAGATAGATAGATAGATATTCTGTAACATATTATATGTGCCAAAAAAACAATATTAAATTTAAATTAAGCCAGGATTATAGGAGTGATAATTGTTCAAAATCAAATAATCAGCACAAAAAAGGTCACAAATACACAACACAAATGCCATGTACTGAACAAAGCAATCCTGCTTTTTTCAAATCAACCAATCAATTATTTGCAACTCCATTACAATTACTAAACCAAACAAACTAAAGTCCAGAAAGTCTTCGTAAACCCCAGTTCAAACTCACAGCCCTTCTTTGTTGCATGATGACATCCTGTAGAATCCAGAACTTACAATTACATCTCACCCGAAAGACGGAGCACAAGGAGATGAAGTGACTTGCTCAGTTTCACACAATGAGTCAGTGGCTGAGGTGGGATTTGAACCAGGGACCTCCTGGTTACAAGCCCTATTCTTTAACCACTGGACCACACAGCCTCCTGATTGATTCCTGATTGATCGCCTTGCTATAGCAATATTATAAAGCATCCTGACTCTCCAAACACGGAATATTGTATTTATTATCGCTGACCTTCTCCTGGCTGACAAATGGAATTTTTCTGCAAGAACAACAATTTAAACTCCATGCACACTCAACACATCTTAAGGTCAGTTTGAGTATTCAGGACTCATTACTTTGACAGCGGGACTGCTGTTGACTGACAGGCCCCATCTGTTTATTCTATCCCCTGAGTAGCGTACGAACGAGAGAGGAAGAGGGAGAGAGAAGAGAGGAGAGAGTGTGCCGCTATATAAACTAAAATTATCTCCAGTACAGAAATAGCAAGGAGAAGCTGTAGCACTCACTCGCTGTAATATATGAGTCTTCAGAGCTTTTTCTCCAGGGAATGTGAATTTCCTATTGGTCCGGTGTTTATGGCTGCAGTGTAATGCTAGCTCCAGGGATCAGCAGCCTCCATGGCTCATGAGCACACACAATGGCGGCGATGCTGGCTCCAGGGATCAGCCAAAGTGCAGCCTCCCTAGCGCCTCAGCATGGCAACCGTCTGGAATGGGCTGGGTGGGGCCCTTCACAAGGGTCATGAAGTGGGCATCTCCCGTCTTTGGCGTTTCATCGACTGGCCCACGACACCTCCGGAAGACTCGACAGTGATGCTGGCATCTCAGCACCACCCCTCCACCCCCCAACCAACTCAGCCCAGTTTACTGACCTTAACTATCCATTCCTTTGCATTGATGTTAACTTCCTCCATCTCTTGTCTTCATCCGTTTTTTTGTTGATATACTAAGCAGATAATTTGCAAACAAGAGGAGACCATTCAGCCCATCCAAGCTCATCGGGTTCCTAGCAGCTGATTGATCTCAAAACTTTGTCAAGTCGGGTCTTAAAGGATCCCAGTGATTCAGCCTCACTAACGTGACTAGCTAGCCCGCTCCATACCCTCACCACTCCTTGTGTGAAGGAGTGTCTCCTTCCCTCTGACCTAAGTCTATCTCCACTCCCAACTGTCATCTGGTCCTGGTTTTTGTACTCTGCTTAAAGTAAGGGTGTGGGCTAACTATGTCAACTTCTGTTATGATTTCAAATACTTCAACAATGTTCTCCTCTACTTCTTCTAGGATTGTGATCTGTAGGGTCTGGTCAGTGCTCTGTCTTGGAAATGTATCAACAAGATAAACCAAGCAGCAGGGAAAATACAAATAAAATATGTAGAAAGAAATAGATCAAGTATTATTTCCCACACCCCTCCCAGACTCTGTCCTTTTTTTCCAGATTTGCTGGCACTGAAACCCATGTCAGCTGCCCAGAGAATAAGTTTTGTGTTTTAATGAAAATTCATTTCCTGAAATCTGTTGCAGATGATTCAGTGTATGTCTGTAAACGTCGTAGAGTTGCCATGGAAATGCAGTGTGAGAAAAACACTACAGCTGGTGTCTCCACAAAGAAAACATTCTGACTGCTCTTGGAGACTTCCTGTTTATTCTTTTATTTTGAATTTCAATCATTTTGAAGGATTAGAAAGGTGTGGCCTAGTCTCCATGCCTCAAAACTGCCCTAGTCTGGATGGAGCACCCTTTCTCTTAGAGGATGAGGGAGCAGTTCAGTCTCCATGCCTTAAGCCTGCCCTAGACTAGATGCAGCTGGTGTCTTTTTCGTTGAAGACATTTTAAAGAGATTGTGCAGCTCTATGCAGCGTGTTCAATCATGTACTGGAAGCAAACTAAACCAGGTTCCTAAATGCAGTGTAACAGGTCGTGTGTCAATAAGGCAAACATTTTGCTGTATTTATTTTTAAGCAATACTAAATATGTACAGTACTGTGCAAAAGTTTTAGGCAGGTGTGAAAAAATGCTGTAAAGTAAGAATGTTTTCAAAAATAGACATGTTAATAGATTATATTTATCAATTAACTAAATGCAAAGTGAGTGAACAGAAGAAAAATCTAAATCAAATCCATATTTGGTGTGACCACCCTTTGCCTTCAAAACAGCATCAAGCATCAATTCTTCTAGGTACATTTGCACACAGTTTTTGAAGGAACTCGGCAGGTAGGTTGGCCCAAACATCTTGGAGAACTAACCACAGTTCTTCTGTGGATTTAGGCAGCCTCAGTTGTTTCTCTCTCTTCATGTAATCCCAGACAGACTCGATGATGTTGAAATCAGGGCTCTGTGGGGGCCATACCATCACTTCCAGGACTCCTTGTTCTTCTTTACGCTGAAGATAGTTCTTAATGACTTTCGCTGTATGTTTGGGGTCGTTGTCATGCTGCAGAATAAATTTGGGGCCAATCAGATGCCTCCCTGATGGTATTGCATGATGGATAAGTATCTGCCTGTACTTCTCAGCATTGAGGAGACCATTAACTCAGACCAAATCCCCAACTCCATTTGCAGAAATGCAGCCCCAAACTTGCAAGGAACCTCCACCATGCTTCACTGTTGCCTGCAGACACTCATTCGTGTACCGTTCTCCAGCCCTTCGGCGAACAAACTGCCTTCTGCTACAGCCAAATATTTCAAATATTTTGACTCATCAGTCCAGAGCACCTGCTGCCATTTTTCTGCACCCCAGTTCCTGTGTTTTCGTGCATAGTTGAGTCGCTTGGCCTTGTTTCCACGTCGGAGGTATGGCTTTTTGGCCGCAAGTCTTCCATGAAGGCCACTTCTGACCAGACTTCTCCGGACAGTAGATGGGTGTACCAGGGTCCCACTGTTTCCTGCCAGTTCTGAGCTGATGGCACTGCTGGACATCTTCCGATTGCGAAGGGAAGTAAGCATGATGTGTCTTTCATCTGCTGCAGTAAGTTTCCTTGGCCGACCACTGCGCTCACGGTCCTCAACGTTGCCCGTTTCTTTGTGCTTCTTCAAAAGAGCTTGGACAGCACATCTGGAAACCCCTGTCTGCCTTGAAATTTCTGCCTGGGAGAGACCTTGCTGATGCAGTATAACTACCTTGTGTCTTGTTGCTGTGCTCAGTCTTGCCATGGTGTATGACTTTTGACAGTAAACTGTCTTCAGCAACCTCACCTTGTTAGCTGAGTTTGGCTGTTCCTCACCCAGTTTTATTCCTCCTACACAGCTGTTTCTGTTTCAGTTAATGATTGTGTTTCAACCTACATATTGAATTGATGATCATTAGCACCTGTTTGGTATAATTGTTTAATCATACACCTGACTATATGCCTACAAAATCCCTGACTTTGTGCAAGTGTACCTAGAAGAATTGATGCTATTTTGAAGTCAAAGGGTGGTCACACCAAATATTGATTTGATGCAGATTTTTCTTCTGTTCACTCACTTTGCATTTTGTTAATTGATAAATATAAACTATTAACATGTCTATTTTTGAAAGCATTCTTACTTTACAGCATTTTTTCACACCTGCCTAAAACTTTTGCACAGTACTGTATATTTACAGTATTCTTTCCGAAGGTTCAGGAAAAATTATCTTAACCTGTGTATATTAATCAAGTCTTACTGCTGACACCTCCTGGCATGTCAAAGTTTCTAGATGGCTCTGTGCATCTGACTGGTGTTTTTTTATTTAAGCTTGGATATTATTGGACAAAGTATATGTCCATGTGTGTGGAAGGGAGTTGTGTCAAGTACCACAAACACGAGGAAGGGGGACCACTGATCTAAAGTCCTTAATCTAACCAGAGCTCTCTCTCCGCTCTCCCACCCAGGGTTCTGAGGCAGTGGAGGACTGTGTCCAGGGGGCGCTGTCCTCCCTCTACCCCCCCTTCGAGGTGACGGCCCCCCCTCTTCTCTCGCAGGTCTTCACGGTGCTGGAAGGCACGTATCGACACGACTCGCTCAGATACCTCGTTGACTTCTTCATCCCTGCCAAGCATCTCCTGCAGAGAGTCCAGCAGCAAGCCTGTGTGAGTATGACCTCTTTGTGGGGTCTATAGAACAAGAACATGAGAACGAAGAAAAGTCTAGGGAGAACTTATTAAAAGTTTTTTATTTAAAAATGTTCCCAGTGTATTAGATCCTCCTACATCACCTGGTAGATTATTCCATCCTCTCTGTGTAAAAATAACTTTCTGTTCATTTATGCTCTTCTCTCTGTGCTAAATTTGAAGTCGTGTCTTGGGTTAACTTTATCCAGACCATTTATGATTTTAAAGACTTCAATCAATTCCCCTCTTTCCCTTCTTTTTTCTAGGCTGAAGAGATTGAATTATTTTAACCTGTCCTCCTCGTTCATGTCATTAAGTCCTGGGATCAGCCTAGTTGCCCTTCTCTGTAACTTTTCGAGTGCAATGATGATCTTTTGTGTAGTGAGGCGACCAAAACTTCACACAGCATTCTAGGTGGGGCCGAACTAGGGCATTGTATAATCTTAGTATAACCTCTCTGGACTTGTAGGGCAGACTGGGCAAAGCTGTCCCATCCAGTCCAGCTCTTTGTTCTAATTTTAAATTCTGGTCACCACGTTACCAAAAGGATACCAACCAGACTAATCCCAGTCTTCATATTCCATTATACAACCTCATCATAACCTCCTTGGATTTGTACTCTACACTTTTGGTTACATACCCGAGCGTTCTGTTTGCTTTTCGATTGCTTCCCCGCACTGCCTGGTTGCTGACAGCCATGAATTTATTGCAACACCGAGGTCTTTCCCTTTTGGCGGGTCTGTTCCTAGTTCTATACCACCCATTTGATATTTGGATCCTGCTGATCACAGATACTGATTATGAGTTTTTAGATTGCTTATGACAATGTTTTTCAATCTTTTCCAAGTTTTTTTTTGGAACACTGCCAGCTTCAGACCAAAAGCATCTGTGTGTACAGAAAGACAGTTCTGAAAATGTGTACTGAGATCCTTATGCTTTGATTTGTTGCTCCAACATATTTATTAGGTATAGCAGATCAAATAAAAAGGGACTATATATATATATATTTTAAAATAGATTAGAACTGGCACTAAATCACAAAAGGCAACAATATCAACGAAAGGACAACTCGCATATGTATTAACATTAAAAAAAATAACTGACGTGTTTTGGCTTAGCATTGGCTACCACGATGAGGCAATGCTAAGCCGCCTGTTTTTTTAATGTTTTTTTTTTAAACCAATAAAGTATATGTTTCATATGTGAAATCAATGTTTCTTTGAAAAAAATCAGAAGACAAGCTGTATTTATTTGGGTAATTTGATACGTTACATTTAGACTTAACTTTGGGCGGTCAACAAAACCAGAGTGAGTTATCATAATGATATTGCTAAAGAGACAAATGAAATAACAGGCCGATAATGCCAGTTTAAAAAAAAGCTCCAACAAATTACAAAGGTGTTTGTCCTCAAATGAAGGTGATAGCAGTTAAAGGGTTAATTGTTTTTTTTTAATGCTGATTTGATGATAGCTTTGTGTAAATTACCAAATATATATTTTTCAATAAGGACCCTCCCCCTCCCCCTTTAAAAATGCTCTCAATTACTGTCTCTTGTGGCTTGTGTTTCCAATGTTAGGATAAGTATACATGTTGCACAACCTCCTGGAAAACTCTACTGCAGTGCAATATGCTTGATGTGAAAATGATTCATGTTTGCCTCTGCTTGTAACGTCTTCCATATGTGTTTTTTTTCTGTTGCTTTTTCTTATTGAGTTAGTTCCATAACTCTGCTGCAGCTCACTTCACTTTTGACGTGTTTTTGATTTTAAACCGAGGGAACACGAAGCCACTTTGTGGCTTGAAGACGAGGTTTCAGGCCACTGCACGGCACACCAGGGGAGACTTGGGGTTTGATACAGCCAAGCTGCCTCAAACTAGTCTCCCGGTGATCTCCTGAAAACAGGTTTCATGCCGCTGTTCCTGAAAAAGTGGTTTTGTGCTCCCTGAGGTCTAATTTAATTTGTGCACTAATTAATTGAAAGTAACAACTCCTTACATTTGCCATACCTTGCACATCTGTTCACTATATAGGTCTCAAATGTCCTGCTTGGAAATAAATAGCTTCAGCAGACTGTAGTCACATATGTTCTGAACCTACTAGAGTATAAATAGCTGGTATAGAGGCGCACACAGACAGAGAAGCTCCCAATACCTTCAGAATCAGCGTGGACTATAGATGTCGTGTCCGTCTCTCCAAGGTTTGAGATAATCTGATCAATTGCATATCTCTGTTAATACCAGTGGCACGTGTTGTATCTAAACAATAACGTTCCATGTAGAATGTAATGTGGGTATTTGGAACTGATAAACGGTAAGCATTGTTAAAATCTGGTCTCATCATGCATGACTGTATTGAAAGACCTGTTTGTTTT
Source organism: Acipenser oxyrinchus oxyrinchus (assembly GCA_030684275.1). NCBI lineage: Eukaryota > Metazoa > Chordata > Actinopteri > Acipenseriformes > Acipenseridae > Acipenser > Acipenser oxyrinchus. The sequence continues at coordinate 6,366,584 of CM060295.1, forward strand.
CTTGCAGTCTCAGTATGTAGGGTTCCTCTTCCTCCACGAAGGCTGGCCTCTGTGTCTTCATGACAAGGTGGTGGTGCATCTCTCAACGCTGGACTGGAAGAACCTGCAGCCTGGAGACTTCTATCTGCAGGTGATCTCAGTCCCACGCCCCCACGACAGTGCAGTCCCGAAGCCTGGCTCATATTAGGACAGTTACGGCCAGTGCTTGAAATGGGAAAATAAGTGCTGGCACCCGGAGAAGTGGCAAGGGAAGGGGGTACCTTCACAGATACATCTTCATCAGCAGATCATCTGTGTATACAGCCAGGTGCTCGTTAGCTAAGTGGCGTGATTTACGTAACATTGAATGCATTCTGGGTATCGTAGTCTGACAGTCTATACAGTAAGAATCTAAACAGATTAGAATCGGATTAGAAGAAGCCCTGTGCTTTCAAGCAGGCAGTGGCAACTTTCAAAATCTGTACATGCACGTTAGATCATATTTCTGTCTATAAGAAGTGCCGGTACGCAAGTCTTTAGAATATATAAGTGGCGGTACTGCGTACAGGAAGTACCGGCCCATTTCATCTGCCACTGGGAAAGCAGTTTGAAATCAGCCCCGTTCATTTCCATCAGTAGCAGACTATGATCAAACCGGTTTGAATTAGGACTTGGTCAGGTTAGGATCGCTGGCAGAAATTGAGCCTCCAAACGGAACTACATATTTCACTGCAGTGGGTACATTTCAAGTGAAATCCGTGATAACCTTGAGCATCGGTCACCACCCTGCCCTCTCGTGGAGTGGATTCTGTTTGCACACTACAGCACTCCTTTACGATATTATGTCTGTATTGCATTGCAGGTGGTCCCCTTCTCAGCCAGGGCCCCGAGGCTGGCTGTCAAGTGCCTATCCACTGGGGGTCGTACTGTCCAGGAGATCTTGGTCCCTGAGTCGGACCATGGTCACATCTTCACCCCAGAGTGGCTGAACGGACTCAACAAAGAGCGGACCGGCGTCCGGCTCCAGCGTTGCCTCCTGATCAGCGATACAGGGCTGGTTCGGGCGGCCTGGGAGGAGGTGGTGTACCCGCAGTTCATCCACAAGCCCGGCAGTATGGTGGGGAGCCTGGGCACAGCTGTGGACTCGAGCCTTCTGATGCCAACCGCAGTAAAGGGTGAGATGCTTGGTGCTTGGTGTTTTGGTTATTATTCTTCATGACTAGCTTTGAAAATAAAATACCATTAAATAAAATGCAGTTTGCAGTAAAGTACAGTAAGGAGGATATGTATGAATAATTCATAAATAAAAAAGTTAGTTTACAGCCTTGGTAAGGCAGTAAAAACGTCAGCGCTCCGGATGAGAGAAAATATTCTCCCTCTAAAATTAGTTGCCATTGATTGGTACTCGATTGGAAACAGCTTTTCTTGTTTTGAAATCAATACATTAATGAATGTATTTATTTAACACCTGCCTCTATATATATATATATATATATATATATATATATATATATATATATAGTGTACAGTGTTTTTCCAATACTGTATCTAAAGACTGTATCTCACTCCTTCTCACTGTATATAAATGTAACCCTCCTATTTATTATGGTGAGCATTTGGATGCATGTGTGTCTGTGTGTGATTTGAATGGCCAGCAAACAGAACAAAAGATCTCAACATTTGAGCAAGTCCTAACAGTTCATAATGTTTGGCATCATTAGAATACACAAAGGAGGGGAGATCCTCAAACAACATCCCACTGTTTATTATTCACAGATCCACCCGAGGAACCAAAACTGAGCGAGGAAAACAAACTGAAGAGCGAGCTTGAAGGAGAGTATGTGGAGCTTCTGGAAGTTGGCATCGAGGAGGGCAGAGTCCATCCTGGAGAGCTGGACTCCAAACGCAGGTACCTTGAGGTCCACGGGATCTCCAAAACCAAGACCATGCCCCTTTGCAAAGGACAGAGTAAAGGGAAGAGCAGGAGGCACAAGGCCTGGCTTCACCACAGAACCACAGGGAAACACCACCCTTGCAGTGTGGCTCCAAAGCAAACAGGAGGCAGCTCTGAGGATTTCAAGAGCTCTGAGAGCACCAGAGTAGAAACCACTCCTAAGCTGAACAACTTTGAGAAGTTCCAGGGTGAGATGGTCTACGTCGACTGTTCGTCAGAATTGAAAGGAGGGATGTGTATCCCTGCGATGCTTGTTCCCTCAAGAGAAGAGAAAGCCGACCAAAATGTGCAAGAGGACAACCTTAAGAGGGTCTCTTTAAAAAGTGTTGAAGGCTATGACTGTACGTCAGGGGAGGACACCCAAAGGCTTTTCACGCAATCGTTGACTCGGCTTGATGAAGGCGTGGCCTCTCAGAGCCAACCACTGAGCAGCGGTGCTGGAGCCAATCAAATACGGACAGGCTGTGGAGCCAACCAATTAGAGACTGAGGATAGACAACCATCTGGTAAAGAACCAAATGAACCATGTGGTGTTGGATCACCTATTCCTAATAGGACAGAATGTTCGAAAACAGAAAGGACTAATTCACCTGTGCTCCCATTGGACAGCGATGGAGAATCAAACCAGCAGCCATTGGTCAGCACGGTAGATCCCCAACCGGCATTGGTTGAGAGTTATGAGGAACCATGGACTGGATGTCCAGAGTCGGATTGTTTATTGGCTAAGGAAGATACCAGTTATGCTTTTATTAAACACAAGGGGTCAGGTGACCAAAATCTCACAGGCGCTAGTTTATCAGACAAATTAGTTCAAACATCTTCCCAGGAATCAACTGGCTGTAAGTCCAATTCTAACCCTAACTCTGAACAGAACCCAGTTACTAGCAGAGTGGGAAGCATGGACGTCCAAAAGGAAGTACTAGATCAGGCCACAGGACCAGGCCAGGAGGCAGCAAAGCAGTCTGGGATTGCAGAGGACAAAGTGACTGCAACCAAAGAGACCCATAACAGAGCTCATGGAACCAAAGGCCACAGGTAGGCAAACTGCTTTGTTTTGACCCTGTTTTATCTTGGATATGACTACAGTGGTAACTAGTGTAAAATGCAACATATATCACACTAACATATTTCAGGGTTGGGTTAAAGTCCATTTGCATCTAAATGCAGTCAATAAATCTAGTTACATTTGAATCCGTTTCCAAAGCATTTAGCAAGTGTTCCTATTTAACCAACTCCAAGTGCAATTAACGCTACAGCTATTAGTGATACATTGTTAAAATAATTGCAGGTTTAATTGAGAACGTGTTTGAAGTAATTGCAGAACACATAACTGATTACATGAGGATCCTGATTAAAGGAGTGTGTTATAACAGGGAGTAGTTTGAATTGATATAGAAAAGCTTCCATATTAAGTGTTTCTAATTGGTGGGCAGTTTCAGTGTATATTTTGACAAATGCAGTTGAATAATATTAATGTTAGTTTTGCATTTCCAGTGAGTGGTGGGTGGTGGGGTGGGGGTGTTGCCTGTTACTGACATGCGTTCTAACACTATATTGAGGAACTACGCTTTTGTATCAACACAGGAGGAAGAGAAAAGGAAAATCAGGGAAGGCTAAATCCAGATCCTCGGATCAGACTGGGAAGGGGGGAAAGGGTGCAGTGAAAGAGCGCTCCAAAGCGGCCAGCAAAGAGAAGCAGGAAGCCCCAGGAGAATGCTCAGAGATCAAGGCCGCACATACACCCCGTGCGACAGAGTCCTCCGCCCTGACCCCCGGCCCATCTGTCACTCAGGACAGCCAAACTGAGGACGTACAGCCGCTCGGGGTCAGAGGTGAGCCTGCACAGCTGCCCACCCTCCAAGACACACAACAGCTGCTGGGCATTCCGGAATGTGACTCCACTGGTGAGGGAATGGGAATTAGGGTGGCTTTTTACTGTGTGTATTTATAAGTTTATAGGTTGGCTGTATTGCAGTTCTATGTGGTGTTATACAGAAGAGCTAGACATGGTCCAGGAAGTTAAACAGAATATGAATTAATAAACACAGAATGTTTTAAACAAAGAATCCGTAAGATTGCTTATTTTATTTCTGAATGGCCATTTAAGGAATTTGTCTGCTGAGCAAACTGCTACAGTTTAGTACGCTTAACAAAATGTAAATACTATAGCAAAAGTGCAACAATTTTACTGTTTTCGATCGGGACACAAAATTAAAGCTGAAAATTGGGACAATCTCAGTTCTCAGGATGTCTGCTAAACCTATTGGCGTTCCACTTTGTTTTCAAGTTTTCTCCTCACCTTGAAATGTGCTTGTCAAAGTAGGGGGATATAAGTGGCACTTTGAAATGTATAATTACCTAACAGTTAGAACATAAGAAAAGTCCAAGGACCAAGAAAAGGCCATTCGGCCCATCAAGGTTCATCCCTTGTTAGCACACCATTCTCCCCTACTGGGGGGAGCTCATTTCAAAGCACAGAACCTAGTCTTTTTTTTGTAATGTTCCCAGTGTTTTAGATCCTACTACTACTTCACCTGATAGGCTATTCCATGCATTTATAACACAATTTGTTTAATTTTCTTAATTTTTTCAGGGAACGATTTAAAATCCCATGACATTACGCAAACAGACAAAGAGGAAATGCCTCACAGCACCGACAACCAATCAGAACAAACCTCAGCTGACCACCCAATTAACAACATCCCAGAGGAAGAGGAGAAGGCGGAGCAAGCTCCAGAAGACCAATCAGGAGATGTCGCTCTCCAAGCTCCTCCTCTTCTGAAAGACCTGAACCCAGAGCTCCTCCAATCAGGGGTGCTGACTCTGCCTGGTAAGTGAGTCTGGTGATAATAGAAGCAATTATGTTTGCTCGAAATGAATGTGTAATGAATGTATCTATATCTTTAAATGCTCAATTGTAAGTTAAATAGAAGTATAAGGAAACTCGCGGCAAATCTTGGCACAGTCGAGAATTTGCGTTGGGGATTCCAGAGTGAGTATTGCATTGGCTCAGGGAAAAATCGGCATTGACTGTTTTTCCTCATCGGGCTACAGTGGACCCTACAGCTCAGAGCAGACACCTGCAGGGCTGGCCTTTGTCCTCCAGAGGCCGGTAGCTCACTGACATCCGCTCTCGAGTTCCTGGGTGTGGAAGAGGAAGCTGGCTTGGTCGTGGGATCGGAGGAAGCCCACGGAACCTTCAGTTCTCCTGAGCAGCTGTGTGGGGGTTGCTGCCCTGAGGGAACATAAGAACATAATTTGGCATTTTAAATCGGGGAGCACTAAATTATAGACAAATGTTTAACGAGAAGTCTTTGTCAATGACTTTACCTGAAGGCATAATCATGCAGTTTCTTTTTTATGCTGCTATAAGTCGTAAAGTTAACACCTACACAATACTGAAGCCTGGCTGCCCTCTATTTTTCCAGACCATGGGCCAAAAATAGACCTTATTTATACTCATCGTTTTCTATAAAACTATCAAATGAAACTTTTTTGGGGGGAGTGAGCTGATGGTATTTGTAGCAGTGAGTACACCAGCTGTGGTCAGTGCTGGACAGTCTTTTGGCCTAAATCTCCTTTCTTTCCAACAGGTACCCGAGACAAAGCTGGGCGAGCCCTGGTTGTCATGGAGACCCACAGCCCCAGCTGGCAGTATCCAGTGGAGGAGATTGTTCGCACCCTGGCCTGTTTCTACTCTCTCACCAGGTATCAATGGCAACACCCGCTCCTTGCAATGAGGCCTGTGGTCCTGGTCTGGCAGTAATATTCGACACCATCACCCCATCCCTAACGCCAACCCTAACCCTAACCCTAAAATAATACAATTGTGTACTTATATACAGTATATTGTGCAAAAAGATTTACACATTGAGTGCACTGTAACTATGCATAATAACATTACAATTATGCATAAGTACACATGTATTTTATTAAGTAACTACTATGTAAACACAGAGAAATCAGAGACACTTAATGTAAAGCCTTTTTAGTTTATGCTTTGTATCATACAGGATAAATAAGATTTGTGCTGAATCCATCAGTCGTTCACGTGATCTGATTTATCTGATCTGTTCAGGTTGTGTACCTGGTTTTGATCATGAAAGAGAGCCGTGTGTTTTCTGGCTTGGCTGTATTGTTCTCACTTCACCCTGAGCCTTACCAGAGTAGCTCACTTTGCCATCCCTTGTGTTCCCAGCAGTGATGGTCTGACTGTGCTGCTGGACTCTCTCCATGCTCCCCTCTCTCTGGACACCTTTACTCCACTCCTTGCCTTCCAGGTACATTCAGCCCTTTCCCTCTTTCATACTCTTAAAGGACTGCTAACCAGTGCTAAATCCATTTCTCACCTCCTATAATCTCCTACAGTGGGTTAAATCCCTGGCTATATTGATGTATTGAAGGTATTTACCTTCAGTACCGGCATAATGATGGCAGCAAGACCTAGGGGTGGGGATTGTATCGCCCATGTTTCCTCATTCTGACCCCTCACTTAACAAATACCCCAGTATCTCTGCATAGATAATCGTCTCCTATCTCTGATAGGATAGATAATCGGGTATTCTGTCCTGTCACCTGTCAGTGAGATGAGGTTAAACATTCTTAAACTGCAGATGGCTCTTTTGCATTGTGATTTAAGACATAAGAACATAAGAAGAACATAAGAACGTTTACAAATGAGAGGAGGCCATTCAGCCCATCTTGCTCGTTTTGGTTGTTAGTAGCTTATTGATCCCAGAATCTCATCAAGCAGCTTCTTGAAGGATCCCAGGGTGTCAGCTTCAACAACATTACTGAGGAGTTGGTTCCAGACCCTCACAATTCTCTGTGTAAAAAAGTGCCTCCTATTTTCTGTTCTGAAGGCCCCTTTATCTAATCTCCATTTGTGACCCCTGGTCCTTGTTTCTTTTTTCAGACGCTCTGGTGATGGGTAGAACCGTTCTTTACTAAATGTTATTGGGCTATATGAAAGTGCCCTGTCCGTACATTATGCCTAAGCTGCAAGGCCAGCAGTTATGAGGTTTCTACTAATTCTTGTTATTCTCTCCTGTAGGAGACGGTTCCCAATGGCATTGGCAAGGTCCTGGTATTAGTGGAGGAAGACTCAGCTAGCTGTGTGGAGACCCCTTCAGGGCTACAGGTATTCTGCGACACTAGCTGACTCCCTGTCGTTTTATCCAAATTCAAGACTAGCCACATACAACTCAGTAGGTCTTTCACCTCTGGAGGCCTGGTAAATGACTTGGTCTCAACCTATCCCCCCGGACAGTGGCCACCCACATCACAAAACAAACACCTCACATACTTCAACTGCTTGAGAGAGGCCTGGAAGTGAACGGCAGGCAGAGGGTGTTCAGGTCGTGATTGAAATGTGCTCTCTGCCTCGTATGCAGAGCTGTGGGTGGGGGATCCCTGCATGCATGCCATTCCTGTAAATTCAAGCACAAAAATGTTGTGGAAGGACATGCAACGGTTCTTCAGCGATTTTAAAGTCTGTTAGATTGGCTGCCTTTTTCCTTTTACACAACTTTCGGCCCATTAGTGCTCGGTTCTCATCAGCTGATTGATCTCAAAACTATGTCAAGTTGGATCTCAATGATTCATCATCAACAACTCAACCCTTATAAGCCCATCCCATCACCTCACCACTCCCTGTGTGAAGAAGTGTCTCCTACCCTCTCTCCTAAGTCAGTCTCCACTTAATTTCCAATTGCCCTACGTATCTCCTCAGCATGAGCATATTGGTACTTATTAATGATATTGTCCTCCTGGATCCTAGGTGGAGCTGGTGCAAGGAGTGTCGTCTCTGCAGCTGCACATTGAGGCCTCTCAGCTGCCTGTCAGTCTGGGAGGGACCTCCACTCACTGTCACAGAGAGTGGCTCTCGTTTCAGCTGGTAAGGATGCATACTTACACACTACATTGATCCTCCTGCTGATATTATGTATTGAAGTGTTCCAGAACCCCAGCATCTATTCCGCAAATCAATTTGAGACAGTATTCCATTCTTAAAGTGTTCCAGAACACTCTTCAAAGTTTACAAGAAACACTTTCCTTTATCTTCGCTCTATCCCGTATCACAGTCATTATTCCGGATAGCTCTGATATTACTTATTCACACATTTTTCAATTTTTACCTGGAAACGTTCGCTGGGAAAAAGAGGCTTCTAAACATCCCAGTGTAGGCAGTTCACACTCCCTCCTGCAACAGTGCTGCGATTGAAATGAGTGGCATACTGTTGGAAGAGACAGTCTGCGTTGTTGCAGGAGGGGGCCTGATCTTGAAACACTGCGATCCTTGGAAGAGGTTCATTTTTTTCCTGGCGAAAGCTTCCAAGTAAATGTTCCAAAATGTATTGCCACGGGACACAGCAAAGAAAACGTAATGTGTTTTTTGAAAACTTTGCAGGGTGTTCTGTAACAGTTCAAGAATGGAATTCCGTCTCAAGTTGATTTGGGGAAGAAATGTCAGGAGTTACCAGAGAACTAATGAGTCCAAAACTGCTTGGCCACTTTATTAGGACATGTAATTAGAGATGCAGGTTAGTTTGCTCATACAATGTATGTGATCCCGCAGTTTACTTAAACATTGCTGTGGATTAAATACACCCAACAATATTGCACCCAGGTGACGACGGCTATTATCAAGACAATAGCACACCCATCCATGACAACCAGAAAATGAGTATTAATAAGGTGTATTATTGGCCCACGGTCTGGGAAAACTGAATAGAGGGCAACCTAGCTTCAGTATTGTGTAGGTGTTAACTTTACAAATTATAGCAGCATAAAAAAGAAACTGCATGATAATACCTTCAGGTAAAGTCATTGATAAAGACTTCTTGTTGAATATTTGTCTATAGTTTAGTTTTTTTTTTGTACCCCTATTTTTCTCGCCAGTTTAAAATGCCATGTCAAGACAAATGGTGGCCCTATCTGATATCAGATAAAGGTTCTCCTAAAGTGACCAGGCCAGATATCTCATTGTGTGTTAATATATTCTAACCACAAAGGTTATTTAAATATTTTGTTTTCTAAAATGGAAAAAAGGCAATTTTATTGGTTAACAAATTAAAACGGTTTATAGTCAAGTTTTTAAAATACATTTCTGATTAATTGGCTTCACCAGAAGTCTGGAAAACTAAACAGCAGAATAGAAAGGGAGAATACTGTTTTTATAAAATATGCATATATTTTCATAGACCGAGGCATTATACCTTAATCATTTTTTGTTGTACTGTACTCTGAATCCAGTCTGAATACAAGGATGAAAGTCCTGTTGAATTAATTTTGATACCTTCTTCTCTCTCAGCGTTTGGAGTCCTTCTCCCAGTCCTGTCGAGATGCGCTTTCTCTACTGGGAGAAGCACTGGGAACTCTGGACAAAAACCAGCTCCCAGACTCCACTCAGGTGTGCTTAATTATTTATTTATTTATTTATCTATCAGTAAAATAATTCCATTAGTGTTTTGCACTTCAAGTAGCTACACATGTCTCTAATGTGGACAGACATCTTTTTTAAATTTTTAAATCTGATGGGCTGTATTTTCAAAGCATTTCCTCTTGTCTTTTAATTAGAACTCCTTTTTTTTAAAGCTGCTGATTTTTAAATCAAAACCAAACAACTTACTTTGAAGCCCTCTAAAGCTGCCTGCTTCACCCAGTTGTATGATTTACAGGGCATAGAATGCTCTCCTTTTAAAACACACGTTACTTAAAGATTGGAGTAGCTTTGAAACTATACTCTAGGTTAAAGAAATCTCAAGTTGTGCTGTTAGCTTTTCTTGCACTTCCTGGGTCACCTGGGGGGTGAAATTGTCCCCACCCCTTCACCAACCAATCAGCTGCTTCACCCATTGACTAGCATGCTTTCAGACAGAAAAGGCTGCTGCACATTTGAGACCTATTTAGCTGTACAAAACAGTTCAAATGCATGGAATTCTTTGTTAGTCCTCTGTAACTCTTACGTCTTGTCTCTGAAGGCTGTCCAGGCTTGTGTTGATGATCACCAACAACTCATGAAAACAGTGCTGGCAGACGAGAGGTTAACCCAGCTCCAGAGAGAGGGAGGGGCTATCCTGGCACACCTCTGCAGAGAGGCAGAGCATTCTCCTGTCTCCCAGGACGACAGGTAACCATGGAAAACAGAACACCAGCTCATCTCTGTAGAACAAACTGCAAGCAATAATACGGTATTAGATAGAATTGAGTGAACTGGTAGCTTTGGCATTCATTAGAAAAGAACATATAGGAACGAGAGGAAGCCGATTGGTCCAGCAATGCTCATCCAGTTCCTAGTATCGGAATGATCTCAAAATGTTGTCAGGTCTGAAAGTATCCCAGTGATGCAGTATTAACAACATGGCTAGGTAACTCAAACTCCCAGAAGCAACTCACCTGTGGCAGTTCCTTCAGCAGGAACTGCTGCACCATGGAAAAGAGCGCGAGAGATGTTCGGCAGTTTTATTGCTTATAAACGCAATGAAAAAATGCCATTACAAATCAAATACTTATCGCATGCCACTTTCATATAGGAACATGTGCTGTACCCTGGAGCAAGGTACTTTACCTAGATTGCTCCAGTAAAAACCCAACTGTATAAATGGGTAATTGTATGTAAAAAATATGTGATATCTTGTAACAATTGTAAGTCGCCCTGGATAAGGACGTCTGCTAAGAAATAAATACTACTACTACTAATAATAATAATATTAGATAGGATTTACTGGAATTCCTTTATTTGAAGTCCCTTTAAGAATTGTAGATTCAATCGGTACAGTTGTGCAGAGCTCATTGCAATCATAGTTTGCGTGTGGGATCGTTGTCTTCTCCAGATAAAGCAGAGAGTGGGATGGCTATTTCAATGGGGGAAACTGTCGATATGCACATTCTGGCATTCCTGGAATATTTACAGCAGTCTGGTTTTGTTAACTCGCCCACTGGCATACTTAGCTAAGGGCGTTTTCAAAGAAGTCGGGGGTACAGCCATCAAAGTGCTTTGAATCGATTTGGAAATACTGGGTACTGAACTCAAAACTTAAGTCGTTACAAGTCGTTACATTTGGCCCATCAGTGCTCATCCGGTTCCCAGTAGCTCTCAGAACTTTGTCAAGTCGGGTCTTAAAGGATCCAAGTGGTTCTGTCTCAACAACATGACTAGGCACCCCATTCCATCCTCTCACCACTGTCTGTGTAGGCTAAATAGAATGAGTCCTTTCAGCTTGTCTTCATAGCTCATTCATTTAAGCCCTGGGTTTAGTCTGGAACCCAATGACTTAATATCTTACAGTTTGCATTTGTTTTTGAAGTTATGAGTGAACTGAGCCCAGATGACACCGATGGAAAGTGGTGATATAAATCTGCCTATGGTACCATTGGAAATTTAGATTGTCGCGAATCGTGATTTATTTGGAATAAAAACACAACGAAAGGGAAAAAGGAAGTATGTTTTGCCACTGAAAATATCACCTCTGCAGGATCCTGTGGGAAAGTTCCTGAGCCCTGGATGGAAAGGAAATGTTTTCCAGCATCGACCTGTGTGAATCAGCAGGCTACCTTTTTAATATTGACACAGAAGCACATCTGCTTTCCTTAGGGGTTGTGTAATAGTCATCATTATTGAAACGATCAATATTGACCCATCAGTGATTCCATTGTTCAGTGTTCTGTTTTTATTTTTGCATTTCTTAGTGAATTCATCACACAACACTGCCCGTTATAAATACTTGAACATCCAACATACCCTTATGAAGCCCTTGCTTAGTACCTGGGCACCAGTTTTTATGAAGTTATTTTGTGCTGCATTATGACATGCTGTTGGTATTGAATCATCCGTTAAAGACTTTTTGGAGCAAAGTCCAACAATGGAATAGACTGGAAGAGTCAAAACAATACAAGCCTAAAACAAGGGGCTAACATAACCACAATGAAACACAAACTGGAGTGAAATCCTGAGTACAATCCGGATTCAGTAATCGAGTTTAATACAAAACGTTGACGGTAACCAGTCAATTCAAAACATGTGTACAGAACACACTGCAAAGTTTACAAGAAACTCATTAACTTTGCGTTGCCCCACATTGTCCGTATCGCAGAGTTAAATTTTTAAATCTATTCATTATCATGGGTCATAAATCAGCTAGGAAATACATTTCTCCAGATTTACTCAGGAGCATTTGCCAGGAGAAAAAAAAAAGACATTTACATTTGGAACATCCAGATCACTGCGATGTTTAGAAGAAAAAATCTGAGTAAAAGTTGAACAAAAGTAGTTGGTTTATATGACCCGTGAATAAAATCTAGCAAAGCAAAGGGTTTGCCTTGAAAAATAGCTGCGCTTTACAGCAACGGTAATGTCATGTTTTCTGGTGGTTCTGGAACAGTTTGAGATTGCATGTTTTTCTGTGCTGGACAGGGATTCCCTTGCCGTGACCTTTGACCTCTATAACGGAGTGGACGATGCTCTTCACCGATTGGTCAGGCTCTCCAACGAGCGAATCCGCGACCTCGAGGCACTGGCCAGACTGGGAACACTGGAGAGCAAACTGGAAAAGGTCTGTCTGTGTTTGTTCATTACTGATCTGTTTTTTTTTTTTAGTACAAGGTACAGCTGTGGCCAAAGGTTTTACATCACCCTGTAGAATTAACTCATTTTGCTTCAGAAAATTGAATGAAGCCTGCTGAATAATGTCACGTTAACATATTAAATTACACACCGCTTTGTATAGTTTTCCATATACTTAACAAAAAAATGTGGTATTTCAAAATCTAACATGAAATACCATACTACTATTATGGCTTCCGATAGACTTTTGTGATATCATTTTGTAGTTTCTTTCAGTACATGATGTTAAATAAAAGATCTAAATTATGTTCATATATATAATATCTCAATCCTAAAATTCGAGGTGATGCAACACTTTTGGCCACAGCTGTAGAAAAAGTAGGTCTTGAAGTTGATTACAAAACAATGTCACTTGAGCCTGATTCTGTTTCGCCTTATTTTTTATTTAAAAGAGACGTGACAAATGACTAATTGCATTCCATTCTTGCGGTTGCCTGGTTTATCATTTGTGCTTTTGTTATTTTCACCCGTTTAACAAAGTTTCTTTTTATTAGGCTGCAGCTTAGGAACAGGTCAGCGTCACAGCCCAGGTGCTACCGGCACAGAGAGAGACTCAGACACAGAATTGCTTGGGTTTTAGCGCTATTACTTTTAGCGCTACTTTAATAAACAAAACACAAAGAAAAGGGCACAGTGGCCAAAACAAACTGTTTAAGCAAAACCTAACAAATCTATCCAGGCTGGGCAGAGCCTTCACTACTTGGACAAACAAAACAGCACAGACAAATATTCACTTCTGGAGATTTTTCTCCCCACTCCACTCCCTTAATGAGGAGAAGCTGGGCTTTATATAGCATGTGGCTGATGGGTTGATTGATCATTAATCATTCACTCAACACCCTCCAGGCACACATTCACGTTGAGTTTTAATCCCATCCCAGCCAAACTTAAATAAAGAAATAAACACATTTCTTTTAACCCACAACCACTACATATGTATTTACAGGGCAGGTCTCAACTTTGCCATACAGCTTAACAACTAATAAGAAAATAAAAGCTGAAGAACGATTCAGAAAATAAAAACCAAAAAGTTCAAGCCCTAACAATAAGGTATTGTTTTTTTTCTGTTAGTTAACAGTGAAAATGGTTTTCTTTGAATGCTGTCTGGTTCTAGCAGGTGTCCCCCTGTTTCGTCTCTCTACAGGTCCTGTGTTGGGTCTCGGAGGTGGGGGAACCAGGACTGGAGGGGTACAGAGACCTTGGTGACTCCCTGGAGCTACTGAAACGCAAACAGAGGGAATTCAATGACTTCAGTCAGACTGCTGTGGTATGCTATGGTTACAATAGAAGAGAGAGGGTGCAAAGGTGTTTATTTATTTTATTTTATTGTAACCAGGAATACACCCATTGAGAGCGAAGCCTCATTTACAGACAGCAGTCATTTCACATCACAAAAAACAATGTCACTCTAAAAGACAAATATCATACATTCAATCTGAGATGAGAAACATTTACACTTCCATAATTCTTGGAACCTACTCAGGTGTCACAAATGGAGATTAGATAAAGGGGCATTCAGAACAGAAAATAGGAGGCACTTTTTTACACAGAGAATTGTGAGGGTCTGGAACCAACTCCCTAGTAATGTTGTTGAAGCTGACACCCTGGGATCCTTCAAGAAGCTGCTTGATGAGATTCTGGGATCAATAAGCTACTAACAACCAACCGAGCAAGATGGGCTGAATGACCTCCTCTCGTTTGTAAACTTTCTTATGTTCTTATTAAAATACATGTACTCTTAATCATTGTTCTACGTTTAGCTGATACATTTGGGTTATTTATCACATCCCGTATACTCTCATCCACACTATTCCATTCCAATCATTGCAGTCCCCTGAAAGAGACTGAGAGCAGGGCCTGAGCGTCCATGTGAGGTGTTTCATCAGTAAGCAGTGGGTTTAGAACCGGTGTCCTTAATTAGTGTCATCTTTTCTAAATGGAGTGGCTAACCTGAATAGAAAACAATAGACAAGCAGCGTCTGGTTGTTGTATGATAAAAGGATAGCATTGCTGTGGCCTGTTGCAACAACTTGAAGTTATTTATGTATTTGCTTGTCATTAATTAGCGTCAAAGGGGCTGTGTTCAAACTCATTAATTGAACTCTCCAGGGTTATGAATCCATTCAGTCTTTGACATTTTACACAATTGGTTGAGCGTGCCAAACATGTTCAAATGGATTGAGATCCAGGGATTGTGGTGGCCCTGGAAGATGCTGTGTGTCTCTGTCATGCTTCTTAAAGAATTTGTACACGGGGCTCCTGAGTGGCGCATCCAGTAGAGGCGCTTCGCGTAGAGTGCAGGATGCGCTCTATAGTCTGGACGTCGCGAGTTTGAGTCCAGGCTATTCCTTTGCAGACCGAGGACGCGAGTTCCCAGGGGGTGGCGCTCAATTGGCCGAGCGTCGCCCGGGGGAGGAGGAGGGTTAGGTCGGCCAGGGTGTCCTCGGCTCACCGCGCACCAGTGACCCCTGTAGTCTGGCTGGGCGCCTGCGGGCTTGCCTGTAAGCTGCCTGAGAGCTGCATTGTCCTCCGACGCTGTAGCTCTTGGGTGGCTGCATGGTGAGTCCGCAGTGTGAAAAAAAGCAGTCGGCTGACGGCACACGCTTAGCATAATAAAATAATTGGCCATCCCAAATTGGGAGAAAATAATAAAAATAATTTGCAACGACTAAATTAAAAAAAAAAAAAAAGAATTTGTACACAATTCTGGCACAGTGAAGGCTACATTGTTGTCTTTCAAGTGCCCATCGTCCTCAGGGTAGAAGTGAAGCATTGTTGAGAGGAGTCACTCATTAGTGATGGTTATATTTCTAGTACTGAAAGGATAACAGATCATAGGATCAAATATTTTGAAAATGTAGTTGCCGTACTTTTTAATATCACTCTCCTCTTTTGACTCAGGAGTTGTGCAGGGACGGCTACGAGGTCCTGCAGCAGATTGAATGCTGGGATTCCTTCCCCTTTCCCAGGCTGCGGTTGATTCAGGGGAAGGTTCCGGAATCCCGGGAGAGGCTCCAAGACTTCTCCGCTCACGTGGGGCAGTGCCGGAGCACCATCGAC
Organism: Acipenser oxyrinchus oxyrinchus; assembly: GCA_030684275.1. Lineage (NCBI taxonomy): Eukaryota > Metazoa > Chordata > Actinopteri > Acipenseriformes > Acipenseridae > Acipenser > Acipenser oxyrinchus. The sequence goes on from CM060295.1 coordinate 6,382,201, forward strand.
AAGACCCTCCATCTGTATGAATTCTTCAGCGAGGTTAGCGCTGTAAACAAGGCATAGCCTTCAAAAGAGCATGAGAGAAATATATATATATATATATATTAAACTAATAAAATACAGGCGGTTTAAAAAAGTGGAAGATGCACCTGAGAATCCTGACGTGTCACTTCCTTCCTCTGCAGGCGTACGATTGGTCCCTGGAGGTTCTACGCCACCTCTCTCAGATCTCCCCCGAGGATTGCTCCTCCCCGTCTCGCTGCGGAGAGGCCCTGTCCTGCCTTCAGCGATGCTGCCGCCATTTCCCAGAAATTCCAGACTCTCGCTTCTCCGAGGCGCAGTCGGTGGCCAGGGAGCTAGATTCTGCTTCCTCAGACACTCTTCAGAATCACTGGACATTTGCCAGAACCAAATACACAGAGACCCGCTCTGTGCTGCACCAAAGACTAGAGAGTGCCCAGAAGGCACAGCGGGCCAAACTGGGTGGCACTCCTTCCAGGAGCATGAGTAACCTCTACCTACAGAGCCAGCATTCTGCCCTTCAGTCGTGGGGCTCCTTAGCCTCTCTCCAGCAGCCCTTCTTCCCTGAGCACACGTCCACTTTACGGGCTGACGAGCTTCCCAGCCAGGAAAACCCTTGCGGAAGTGACTCGGCACCCCCATCTCCTTTCCCCTGGCTTGGTAACCCTTTGTCCAAATCCTCCTCCAGGTGGTATCTCCAAGGCTTCCTGAAGGAGTCTTCTAAAGGCCCAGATAACCCAATTCCTGTTGTCCCGGCCAAACCCAACAGGAAAAGGAACCCCAGTTTTGATTTTCAGGCACTGCTTGGCTCCAGACGGGCCTCTAAGGACACTGGGAAGGTGGAGGACCCTGGAAGATCTCCTCTGCTTTGGTTAGGGAGGACCGTAGTGGAGTCAAAGCCACGACAGACTGGAGTTCACATCAAGGGTCTGGAGGTCAGCAGCACTGAGGTTGTGGACCAGACCTGCTCGCCCAAACAGCATGTCCTCCTGGGCAGAACTGGGGCACTTACACCCAGCACCCCCTGGGGGTGTACTCCACTGCTGGACCGCAAAAAACAAACCAGGTGAGCCTTCAAAGGGAGCTAAGCTGAGTCATAACATTATTCCCTTTGTTGTTGTGAAAGGGGCATTTTTTTAATATGTCATGGATTTTTTGTTAAGAAAATTCTAAGTTCAGTGGTGTCAAGTCTGTCCACAGTATACCCTTAAGATAGCAACAGCGTTTTTGTTCAAATTGTATTTAAATAAAATCTATCTCCACCTCATTTCCAACAGAGTCCTCTGGTCCTGGTTTCTGTGCGGCGCTAAAAGTATTGGTTAGGGTTAATGATGTCAACTCCTTTTAAGATTTTAAAGACTTCAATAATATCCCCCCTTATTCTTCTTTGTTCCAGGCTAAATAGATTCAGTTTTTTCAGTCTGTCTTCGTAGCTCATTCCTTTAAGCCCTGAGGTTAGTCTGGTTGCTCTTTGATGGACTCTCTCCAGGGCCACAATGTCTCTTTGTGACCAGAATTGGACACAGTATTCTAAGTGCGGTCTAACAAATGCATTATACAACCTCATCATAACCTCCTTGGATATAGTAATACTAAAATAAACTTGTAAAAATAAATGACGCTAGTCATTCCCAATGTCTTCAATTTAATTTATCATCCATATGACCTTATAAAAGTTTGTCATTGAATTTTGTACATGTTTTTTTTTAATACAAAGGGTTACCTATTAATCAGTTATCATAGTTGTCAACTTCATTACACTACTGTGTGGAGGGCGAGTCATACAAGTGTGGATTGTCTAAAGCTGAGGGAACACGAAGCCACTTTTTCAGGAACAGTGGCTTGAAACCTGGTTCCAGGAGGCCGGGAGACCTGGTTTGAGGTCGCTGTATCAAACCCCCACGTCTCCCCTGGTGTGCCGTGCTGTGGCCTGAAACCTAGTCTCCTGAAAACAAGTTCCAAGCCACAGTGGCTTTGTGTTCCCTCAGCTTTAGACCTAAAAGGTAAGTAGCATCAATATGATTTTATTTATTCTTTCCTTTACGTCTTTTCTCAGTTTCCACATTCCATGGGTCAGACCTGCACATTGACATTAAAACCTTCAGACCTGTGACAGTCGCGCCAGATAAAACTGATACGTAAGATCACTCTTTGAGTGATGTAAAAAACTGAAGTTGGTCAATATCAACATATGATTGCATGTCCACTCTATTCATTGATGGGCTCTTAATTCAAGTGGATAATTATATCATTTTAAATTAACCAATGTTATTGTTTTCTTTTTCTTTTATTGATTCAAAATGTAATTGTAATTTAGGACAGATTGATCATCCCGCTCATCCTCGGCAAATAGTTTGGACCAGCATTCCAGTTGATGAAACTTGGGGGTCTGTGTGGTTGATCAGCAACACAAACGAAGATTCAAAATGTTTGTCTTCTTGACTTGTCTTAGCAGTTCTGCAGTGTGTTCGTTTCTGACCTCTGCTACTGTACGTTCTCGTCTCTTCTAGCAGAGTGCACCAGCTGGCGTCTGCGCTGGCAAGCTCGGAGCTGGACTATGTGAGTGCGCTACGTCACGTGGAGCAGCAGTACCTGCCCGAGGCAGAGCTGAGGGAACTGCCCCAGGACCTGCGGGGGAAGAGGGGCGTGCTCTTCGCAAACTGGGAGAAACTCACCGCCTTCCACACGCACTACCTCCTCCCTGCCATAGAGGGCGCTGTGAACCAGCCACACATGCTGGGGGACTGCTTCCTTAGACATGTGAGTGTGTCTCTAGATGTCTGTCTTTCCAATAATAACCTTCCTACAGTACATGTCTTTCTAATTAAGCGATAGTGCCCGCAGGTGAAGGCTCTACCATGGGGTAGTTGACCGTGAAGGCGAGGGTGCCACAGCAGAGCCTTCATCGAGAGGGCGCTGTCGCTGTTTGAAAACCATTTTTCTCGTTATTTTCTTTACAAAAAGAACGTAAAAACCTAGATTTACCTTGAACTTGTAATGATTTCTCAGGTACCCTTCCGCTGAGAAACGTTTTAGGAAAATAGTCCCGAAAATGTTCACAGAGCTGATTTCACAGAACTGCTGGTAGTTTATCTAGACAGTGCCTGATACCTGAATTGAGCAATATTACGGAACTGTCCGTGTCTCGGTTCGTTGTTGCTGAAAAATGCTGTCTGAACTCCAGTCGAGCTCACAGGCTGTGATTGGCTGATTCAGCAGTTGCGGGTACAGGACTGGTTGCTTTTGTTGGTGCAAAGTATTGATTGGCTGGTTTTAGTGGTTAATAAAATACATTTGGACCAATTGTGTCTTTGTTTAGTATATTGCTGAATTGCCCTTTTGTTCCAAACGAGTCCATTAACGAGCAACAAGCGTTCTGTTCATGCAAACTCCATTCTGTTATAAACCGTGCACACTGATCCACGCTGCCACCAGATATTCAAAAAAGTTTCTTTGTTTTTGCCTGGCTTTTTTCATGCTTTTTCCTTTAATTTTCTTTGCCGTTTCTTTGATTATCACATAATCGGATCCTTCACATTCCGTTGTTTGTTTTTTTTTCCGATTCACAGAAACAGCAGTTCGGACTGTACTCTCTTTACATCAAGAACAAGCCCAAGTCCGATGCTTTGCTAGCGAGCCAAGGCAGTGCTTTCTTTAAGGTAAGATGGACCTCAAACACTAAATGCCCTGTTTTCCTAACATGTGCATGCTAGTGACTAAAACCAGATTCACGTGGTTGTGGTTAAAAACATACTACCCATCATGCACTATTTTGAGTGGACCAGATTTCCTTTATCTCATAGTACCAAAGATCGCATTTCAAAACGGAAATGCATATATGCTATAACCTTGTGTGTCTTCCAAAACTGCACATGTATAAAGCCATTGAAGCTCATGACGGATTAGACTGATGGAATTAAACAAGAACATAAGAAAAGTTGGGGAACGAGAAGAGAGCTGTTCAACCCATCAAGGCTTGACCCTTTCACACTCCCCATGTGTCAGTACTCAAGGGATCTCATTAGCTTAATTAGACCTTTTATAATTGTTCTCAGCTCCTAACAAGTTGCAGATTTCAAGTTACTTAATGGTTTTACAATCTCCCAACTCTGTAAGAGCTGAAAACAATAAAGGCCTAATTAAGCTAATTGGTAGTTCAATTAAGGGTTTAGTTAATTGAGAGTGTTAGTAAGTACGATAAGTGAATGAGAATGATTTCAAATAAGAGTAATTACAAAAAACGTGGATATGGATACCTAAAATCAAGTACAAGATACAGGGGGTAGTTATAATTAAGAGCAGTAGTTGAATACGCGAGGTGTGGAGCAGATCAGTGCAAGTACTGGTACAACTGGGTGCCATGTAGTCCAGTATAGTCGAGAGTTGTGAGGTTTACAGATAACTGAATGTATTCAGCCTAGAACAAACGTGATTTAAAAGGGACTTCATTAAGTCTTAAAACCGTTGGCAAAATGAACCAATACTTTAAGAGCAGTACAGTAACCAAGACCAGAGGACACAGCTAGAAATTAAATAACAAGAGACTGAAGACATATGAAAAGACATTGAATTTATTAAGAACATGAGGCTCATCCCTTGTTAGCACACCATTCTCCCCTACTGGAAAGTAAAGAATTTCGTCTTTTTTAAAACGTTCCCAGTGCTTTAGATCCTACTACTTCACACGGTAGGCTATTCCATCCATCTATGTAAAAAAAGTGCTTAGTTTGTTTTAGTATGTCTAAATACATCACTGTTGAATGTTTTAATAATCACAGAAGTTATGGAAGAGTGGTATGGATTGGGTTACATTGCGATCACTGGTATCCTTTAAAATGTACGTTTTTAGATCAATCAGTTACAAGGAACAAGATACGCTCCACCAATCTGCAAAATATATAATTTTCGTTTTTAAGTTATTATACATGGTTTTGATCAGAAAAGTTATGCCGAGTTCTAGTTATTATGGCGAAAGTTTCATAAACTACTATGAACTTAATGACTGACCGAATCTGACAGAAACAGTTTAATTGAAGGCGGTGTTAAATACATTTCAAAATAAATTCTGAAAAACCTGAAGCCGACGTCAAATCCCATAGCGGAGCTTGATAATCAGCTTTCGCACCATATGTTGATTGCTATCCAACTTAAAAAACATGATACTTCTATATAGGAGGGGCTCAAACGTTTGTCCACTAACTGTAGGCCCCCCATAGTCCACAATAATATATATTAAAAATAAATATATATACCTGTACATTGCCATGTAGTCAAATCAGGGTTGACAGCCTTGTAATTTCGTTTTTTTTCCTGACATACAGATTTACTGTGGCCTTTTTTCTACTGACCCAGAATCTTTTTACGGACATCGTTTAAAAAAAAAAAAATTGAAACAATAAAATACATTATAAAATGGGCTTGTTTTGTGTACTTACATTTCTTTAGGTCTTATTTACTACTTTTGCTAATACATGGATACAGTTGCACGTACACTGGATCTTTTGCTTCATTGGTCTGAAGCTGGTGATGTTTTTAACATGCGTCTTGACAGTCAGAATTCCATTCGGAATGTCTGCAGACAATCGATTTCTTATGTCTGTTTTTACAAGGGTCATCTGAGAAAAACAAACTCGTTCTAATTCTGCAGAGCTGTGTGGCAAAGCCAACATATTAATGGCAAACTTGGCATATGTAGGAAAGCATGTCTCTCCGCTAGGTGTAGACAAGAGTACAATTTTGTGCCAGTTTTCATCAGCTGCCAGATCCCTTCTAAGATCTGTCAAGTCAGTCACTTGTTACTGCATTAATTCCATCTAGGCTTTCCAGCTAATTTCTAACAAAAACAAGATTGCAATCTGGACGATGTCTCCTGAACTCGCTGTGCTTTGGCTACTTGGTTGAAGAACGCTTATACTAATTTCAGCACAGTATTGTTAATTGGCATTCTTCTTCTGGTACTTTTTGCTGCCATCACATGTGTAGGAATATGGCATTCGAGCTGATTGGGAAAGCCGCAAAGCAAAAACAAAATATACCCCATATTTATTTCGAAAATCACAGACATTTATTTATTTATTTACGTTTTAGTGTTAAAATGTGACTCTTTTTTACTGACTGGCCTTAAATGTATGGACGGTTGGCCATCTTAAGTCAAATGTGTGGTCCAGTGGTTAAAGAAAAGGGCTTGTAACCAGGAGGTCCCCGGTTCAAATCCCACCCCAGCCACTGACTCATTGTGTGACCCTGAGCAAGTCACTTAACCTCCTTGTGCTCCGTCTTTCAGGTGAGATGCTGTTGTAAGTGACTCTGCAGCTGATGCATAGTTCACACACCCTAGTCTCTGTAAGTCGCCTTGGATAAAGGCGTCTGCTAAATAAACAAATAATAATAATAAATGCAGTTTAACGTGGATTACTTCTTTCTCAATCGCCGATACAGCAAAGGCAGTCCTTGCAATACTGTTGATCAGAGCTGTTTTTTGACATGCTTCTTTCTCCAGGGTCGGGGATAAGGTTTTCAACGGTTCAGGACTTTCAGCACCGATTTGTAAAAATATTTCTAATGCCCCCCTTTGCCGCTTGCATTCTTCCTGTGTCTTGTGTTTATGCTTTGCTGCCCCCGAAAGAGACATCGTTTTTTGTATTCAAGCAAAATCAAACTTGCTGACCTGGAATTCACTTGTGTGCCACACGAAAGTGAGCAAGACAACACAAGTGAGATACACTACCTCAGCTGAAATGTCAGTGAGTGAAGTTCTTCCAGTTTTTGGCCTCCCATGACTTTGGGCCATAGGCAGGTGCCTATGCATTAATCCGGCCCTTCACACAGCCACTTGCTCAGCTGTTGTCCTCTTTGTATTTTATAACCAGCCTGACTGGTCTCCATGCTTCACCGCTGTTTGTTTTCTGCAGCGAAGGCAGCAGGAGTTGAGGGACCCTCTGGAGCTGGGCCGGTACCTCCAATCCCCGGTCCTGAGGCTGCAGCAGTACTGCGAGGTTCTCGAGGAGCTGGCCAGAGACTGTGGTCAGCAGAGCGCTCAGCACCAGAGTGTCCAGAGCCTGCAGTCAGCCGTGGCCATGCTGAGATTCACTGTCCGGCACGGGGAGGATCTGAGAGCCAGCGACTGCATCACAGCGAGCGAGGTACACAGAGCCACTGGACTTCCCTTATACCTTCTACATGCCCTGCCTGTTAATTACAGAGCAATCTGCCTCACTGAACTCGCCAGACTTCCCTTATACCTTCTACATGCCCTGCCTGTTTATTATATTATGTGTCTTTCCAACTATTCTGTATCGGTTCTGCTTAGATCATTGTTTTGCTAAATGTGCAGAAACCATAAAACATGATGCATCTTATTTAACTGGTTCGTTGTTACTTCTGGTGTCGGGGAGTAACACGTTGGTGTAATCGGATTACATTTTTCAGTAACTTAACATTACAGTAACTGTGATGGATCCTTTCTTTGACGCGTGTCTCCTCGTCCGTGGCAGTGCAGGATTTCTCTTGCTGACAGGGTTTCTCTGGTTGTGACAGGTGAGTCTGTCGGAGCAGGGGCCCTTATTGAGACAGGACGAGTTCACGGTCTGGGGAGCTCGTAAGAAGGTCACGCGGCAGATGTTCCTGTATGAAGAGATGCTGCTGTTCACCAAACACAAGAGCCATCATGGAGGGAAGAGCTGTTACATCTACAAGCACTCTGTCAAGGTCAGCTTGATATCACTGTACACACCCTCCACTCCATGCATAGCAGATTGTATATTAGTGAAAATAAACGTCCAAAAAAAAGTTTAGTTTACTTTTAGAGCAGGGTGTCCCAAACCCGGTCCTCTTGTGGTTTCCATTCCAACAGAGCCAAACTAAACCCTTTATTGGACTAACCATTTGCTTGGTTTGATCTTTTTCATTGTTCTTGGCTCTTAAAGTTGCAGATTCTGCAGCTTTTCAAGAGACGAGAACGATTAAAAAGATCAAATTAAGACACCCTTTGAGTTTGGCATTAGTTTCCTTTTGAGGTTATCCTTGTTATCCTTGTTAGTTATTGGTTATCCAAGAAAATCATTTTAGCTCACATCGCTGATGTTCGTGCAAGCTAGATACAATTCTGTGGTATAGTATTCCACCAACCCAATAGGGATCCCACACTACTCATTAAATAATATCATCTTGCCTTGCTAACTTTCTTTAACTTTGGATTTCAATCAACTTTAACTGCATGAACTGTTTTTCATTTATACAGTTCTTGGTAAACGGTTATAGTCTTACAAGGCTGGTGTAGTCAAATATATTATACCAAAAGGGCTTTGCATCTATACAGGAGCCCCGCTAAACTCTCTTTTTGTTAATGAAACCTCTCTTTGTAGACATCTGATATAGGACTCACGGAGAATATTGGTGACTCTGCCACTCGGTTTGAGATATGGATTCGACACTCCAAATCCAGAGAGGCCTACGTGCTGCAGGGCAAGACTCCAGAAGTGAAGGAGACCTGGACCCGGGACATTGCCAGGCTGCTGTGGAGGCAGGCCATGAGAAACAAGGGTGAGGGCTTGCAACATCACCACAAGCATTGCAACACTGGTCCATTTGTGTTTTCTAGGGTTACCATGTGACTCTGTGTACTAGGACAGTGGGACAGTTCAGGCTTTACGGTTTTAGTGCTCGGCTAAATATTACTTGCCTCCTGCTTTATTTAAGCTTATCCATGCAATCATGGTTTATTTCCTTTCAAACGCAAGAAAAATCTAATATGATTCAGTTGCAGTTCGGTGAGGTTCCTGCCTTTATATATTCTTAATTGTTATATACTTGTGAAGATCGTCTATGAATTCTATTCTTTATAAAATGACAAGAAAAAAAATATATATATATTATACATCCCCTAGAATGCGAATAGCAATTTTGCAATAGTGACTGGAAGGTTAGGTTTAAAGCTAGGGTAAAAATGATTAGACTAGTCTCCCAAACCCTAAAGTAGTTAATTGTCTAATTGTATCTGTTAAACGTGGAGTGGAATGGCCCTCCAAGACCGTGATTGGACAGTGTGTTAGTGTTTCTGTATGGGTAGATGTTCCTTGAGCATTTGACCCCAATCCCTGGTGTGTGTGTGCTCCATCGTGAAGGTATCCTGCCAGGCGAGTAAGTGAGTGAATGTGACTCTGTCTCCACAGAGCTGAGGCTCCAGGAGTCTGTATCCATGGGCATGGGCAGCAAACCCTTCCTGGACATTCAGAGCAGTGCTGCCAACATCTGTGACCGCAACCTGGACTACGTACTGAGTGAGAGAGAGGGAGAGAGGAGAGGGAGGGAGAGGGAGGGAGGGAGGGAGGAGAGGGGAGAGAGGGAGGGAGAGGGAGAGAGGGAGGGAGAGGGGAGGGAGAGATGGGAGAGGGAGGGAGGGAGGGAGAGGGAGGGGGAGAGAGAGGGGAGAGAGGGAGGGAGATGGGGAGATGGGAGGGAGAGATGGGAGGGAGAGGGAGAGGGAGGAGGGAGAGAGGAGAGGGAGGGAGGAGGGAGAGAGAGAGAGAGAGAGGGAGAGGAGAGAGGAGAGGAGGGAGAGGGAGAGGGGAGAGGGAGAGGGAGAGAGAGGGGAGAGAGGGAGAGAGGGGAGAGAGAGGGAGAGGGGAGGAGGGAGAGGGAGGAGAGGGAGGGAGGGAGAGGGAGGGAGAGAGGGAGAGAGAGGGAGAGGAGAGAGGAGGGAGAGAGGAGGAGAGGAGAGGGAGAGAGGAGAGGAGAGAGAGAGGGAGGGAGACAGGAGAGAGGAGAGGAGACAGGAGAGAGGAGAGGGAGAGGGAGGGAGGGAGAGGGAGGGAGGGAAGGAGAGGGAGAGGAGGGAGGGAAGGAGAGAGGAGGGAGGGAAGGAGAGGGAGAGAGGGAGGGAGGGTGGAGGGAGGAGAGGAAGGCGTGGGGACAGAGTGGGGGATGAGTAGAGGAAGTTTTGAGAGACATTCGTCTGCTTCTGGTTCAGTTTTCATCAGATGAATCCAATTTGCAGGGTCCCGCAGTAGAGCATCGGTGGCGGTCTCGTCCTTTGATAGCGACAGCCATTTCAGGAGGAGCCCCTCCCCCCTGCTCTCCCTGGGACTGGGACCCCTCGACCTGCACCTCACCCAGCCTCCGCCCAGCATTCAAGAGGAGGAGGAAACATACACACACCGTGAGCCTGATTTCAGTACTGCTCTTGAGCCTCTGCCACATGTCTCCAGATAGTCCAAATCTGCGGGAGAATATGCACAAAAATATTCTGCGGAGCATCTTATGTGTTTAGTATTTGTATTAACAATGGCTTCTAAAAATGGAAATCATGTAAACATATCAAACAATGTATGGGTTAAGTACTTCCGATTTGATCGATCTGTCAAGCGTTTTTGTCAGTAAAATCTTTAGAAACTGTCAATCAAAAATATCCCATCACATATCCCTCCCTCTCTCTCTCTCTCTCTCTCTCTCTCTCTCTCTGTTCAGTGGCTGGCAGTTCTGGCTCCTCCTCTTGTGGGAGTGGTCAGCAGGGTCTGCCAGGGGTCGAGTCGGGATCAGCCCAGGTCACAACACTCACAAATTCCTCCAGCTCTCAGTGTGGGATGCAGGTAAGGTGTCTATAAAACTAATAATATCAGGAAAGATGTACACCCAAGTGCACATAATAAAAGGCATAATAAGGTAACATGAATTGAAAACCCTTATATGTTCTTTATATTGCAGCCTTATACGTGCAGTTTTGGTGTGTATTATTTGTATTATTATTGTGTTTTATTTTAAACAATTGAAGAAGTGCTGTGCATAACCCTGGAAAACACATTTCTCCCTGTCTTCTGTGGATAAAACTTTCAATCTGCAGGCCATTGCTGTCTGTTGGTATGGACAGTGTTTTGTTGTGTTCATCTACTGGCAGAGTTTGTTTTTCAAAACTGAGGTTAGCAGATTTCTCATCAACCTTATTATACACGGAGCTGACAATGTTTCAGCCAATCAGAGTGCTGCATGTTTGTTCTGTCCTGTGTTTGACAGCACCTGCACTGTCACATGAGAACTGCAATCACATTGCTTCCCTGTTTCCCGTTCTGTTCTGTCTGCCATTGAGACAGAACAGCAAGGACACAGACAGCAACCAAGTAGAATATAGAACACTATAGCACAGTAAAAGTTACAAATAAAACTATTTAAAATACAGACTTAAAACTAGAGGAAAAGCAGCTCACAAATCTGTTATGCTGGTTCCATTTCTAATCATTCTCACCATCACTACAACTCATCCCCTAAGTATGGCGTATAAACATACATATTTTTTGTTACACGTGAAAGCAGGCAGTTAAAAAAAAAATACATAATAATAATAATAATAATAATAATAATAATAATAATAATAATAATAATAATATAAGGAATAAACTGTCGTTGCTATATAAATTACAAGGTGGAAAAGCCCGAGTTACAATGACATGCTTTTTGTTGCACACTTTGGAGTATTTTATTTGTTATAATTAGTTGTAGCCGTTTACAATAGCTTGATAAAGTAGCGCATATGGCCAGTTCCCTTCGCTTGTTGTTTGTGTAATGCGTTTGTTTGTCCGTTTGGGTACCGTTGTAAATTGCATTTTCATATTTGTGTCGCTTAAATACCTGTTTTTGCTGCCGTTGTAAATTGAATTTTCATATTTGTGTCGCGTAAATACCTGTTTTTGCTGCCCAGTGCACCATAATGTTCTCCACTTGCTGTACTGGTGTTTGAAGAATTTTCCTGTTTTCTCCATTTCCTTCCAGTTACGCTTTTAATCAGAATAACATTTTGAAACCTGGTCGTCATTTTCATTAAACTGCCAGTTTGTGTGCTGTGCAGTCAGTTAAGATGCCCCCTGTACATAATAACCCGTATAAAAACATTTAAGTCTAAGTGATATTTTGCTATTAAATCATGTGCTTAATTCTCTGATTACAGGCTACTGCTGACGTCACTACTAACCTGCAATCGCAGGACAGCTCGCGTCTGATATTTCTGATTACAGACGCGGTCTGACGTCAGTGGAATGAGAATTTTCAGGAATTTTCAGCTTTAAAAAAAAAAAATATATATATATATATATATATATATATACAGTACTGTGCAAAAGTTTAAGGCAGGTTTGAAAAAATGCTGTAAAGTAAGAATGCTTTCAAAAATAGACATGTTAATAGATTATTTTTATCAATTAACTAAATGCAAAGTGAGTGAACAGAAGAAAAATCTAAATCAAATCCATATTTGGTGTGACCACCCTTTGCCTTCAAAACAGCATCAATTCTTCTAGGTACACTTGCACAAAGTCAGGGATTTTGTAGGCATATAGTCAGGTGTATGATTAAACAATTATACCAAACAGGTGCTAATGATCATCAATTCAATATGTAGGTTGAAACACAATCATTAACTGAAACAGAAACAGCTGTGTAGGAGGAATAAAACTGGGTGAGGAATAGCCAAACTCAGCTAACAAGGTGAGGTTGCTGAAGACAGTTTACTGTCAAAAGTCATACACCATGGCAAGACTGAGCACAGCAACAAGACACAAGGTAGTTATACTGCATCAGCAAGGTCTCTCCCAGGCAGAAATTTCAAGGCAGACAGAGGTTTCCAGATGTGCTGTCCAAGCTCTTTTGAAGAAGCACAAAGAAACGGGCAACGTTGAGGACTGTAGACGCAGTGGTCGGCCAAGGAAACTTACTGCAGCAGATGAAAGACACATCATGCTTACTTCCCTTTGCAATCGGAAGGTTTCCAGCAGTGCCATCAGCTCAGAATTGGCAGAAAATAGTGGGACCCTGGTACACCCATCTACTGTCCGGAGAAGTCTGGTCAGAAGTGGCCTTCATGGAAGACTTGCGGCCAAAAAGCCATACCTCCGACGTGGAAACAAGGCCAAGCGACTCAACTATGCATGAAAACACAGGAACTGGGGTGCAGAAAAATGGCAGCAGGTGCTCTGGACTGATGAGTCAAAATTTGAAATATTTGGCTGTAGCAGAAGGCAGTTGGTTCGCCGAAGGGCTGGAGAACGGTACACGAATGAGTTATTAATGATCTCCTCAATGCTGAGAAGTACAGGCAGATACTTATCAATCATGCAATACCATCAGGGAGGCATCTGATTGGCCCCAAATTTATTCTGCAGCATGACAATGACCCCAAACATACAGCGAAAGTCATTAATAACTATCTTCAGCGTAAAGAAGAACAAGGAGTCCTGGAAGTGATGGTATGGCCCCCACAGAGCCCTGATCTCAACATCATCGAGTCTGTCTGGGATTACATGAAGAGAGAGAAGCAACTGAGGCTGCCTAAATCCACAGAAGAACTGTGGTTAGTTCTCCAAGATGTTTGGGCCAGCCTACCTGCCGAGTTCCTTCAAAAACTGTGTGCAAGTGTACCTAGAAGAATTGATGCTTGATGCTGTTTTGAAGGCAAAGGGTGGTCACACCAAATATTGATTTGATGTAGATTTTTCTTCTGTTCACTCACTTTGCATTTTGTTAATTGATAAATATAATCTATTAACATGTCTATTTTTGAAAGCATTCTTACTTTACAGCATTTTTTCACACCTGCCTAAAACTTTTGCACAGTACTGTATATATATATATATATATATATATCTGCTGGTTTCAAGTAGAGAATGCAGTGAAAGCTTATTTGTTAAAAAAAGAAATGTCCCCTCGATTTTGTGTCAGACAGAGGCTGAAAGGCAGAATCTCAGCACAGCAGCAAAATGCCAACACTTCGGAAGACAGAAAGAAAACAAGTCTGACTAGCTTTTACTTCATTCTCTATATAAGCTTACAGCTGAATTCTAATATAATCTATAGGGCTGTAAACAGCTGCTACTGATAATAATAATAATAATAATAATAATAATAATAATAATAATAATAATAATAACACAATTTGGCAATTATGTGTTAATAATTAGGAAAATGCATTATTAATTTTAATATATATTAATAGAGATTTGTGCTCTTTTTAAAGTCTTTGAAGGTATCTGCTTCCGTTTGCTCATTACTAGGACTGAATAAACAGTACGATTCAATAAGCTTAACATGTCTGTTTCGCTTCAACCGATCGCACAAGATACATGCGAGTCCACACTTATAAAATGACGTTTTGCAAATCAAATGTATGCACAGTGCGTGTGATTATTATTAATAATCATTAATAATGATGATGATGATTATTAGAAGTATTATTGTTAATGATACTCCTTAGATAAAATGTCTTTACTTTTGACATATTGGCCTCATAAATAACTTTAAATTCTACTCACTGGTTTCTAATAAATTAACAATGCCGGTGGAAATGATTACTACTCTCAGGCCTGCTCTAGTATGTTCAGCTCCTACCTAATCACATTCTCCCTTCATTCATGCAGAATAATGAAGCTATTGTAAGCCCATCAACTACTGTCTGACAGTCATTCCAAGTGAGTTTCATCTTTTCATTTTTGTATTATTTCATTGTCATGACAATGAGAAACACCTGTTTCCTTTTATGCACCTCTTCCTCTGTCTGTTCTCTCGATCCATCAAGCCCTGCCCAAAGGAGTGTGAATATTGTAATATGTACAGTATAACTGTAATTCTCTTTTTCAGAACTAACCGACTATCCACAAAGAGAACACAGCACAAGTACACCCACAATGCATCTGGAGTGTGCGTATGCCAGACAGTTACCTATAGTTCAACTGGAAAGCCTACAACACAACATATATACCCAGAATGCAACAGGGATCCACACAACAGAAGTACCCAGAATGCAACGGGAAGGCCCACAATACAACAGAGGTACCCATAATGCACCTGTAAAGCCCACAACATATATACCCAGAATGCAACTGGAAGGCCCACCATACAATGGGAATTCCCAGAATGCAACTGGGAAGCTAATAATGCAACATAGGTACCCAAAATGCAACGGGAATGTCAACAACAAATCGGAAGTACCCAGGAGCTATCCCACGCTTCCCATGTGTCTGCACTCTCCATAAGAGCGAGTATTTCAACGGGGACTGAACATCTCGACCCTTTCAGGTAGCTGTTTATCCTTGAGTGCTGGTTTATAGAACTTCAGAAAACAAATAAGCCTTGCATTTGCACTCGAAGGGAATGTTCAGCTGATGTCTACTAACCTAGGCCCCTGTCTGCACGATTATTAGATACCCCCAAAGCAACTGGAATGTCCAAAACACAGTAGAAGAATCCGAACTGAACGACCCAGGATGCAATAATATTACTGTGGTTTAAATGCTGAACTTAGAGGGTACGACATATAAGCTGGGTCATTGTGCGTATTTATAAAATATGATTTTCTATAGTTAACATAAAGTGGAATTCTGTGGGCTAAGTATTTATATCTCTGACATATTAACTAAGACTTAGAGTGTAATTAATGATATACTATATGCGAATATATTCCTATACTGCGTGGGTTTCCATGTTTGGCTTTCATATGTGGACTTTATCAAAACTGGACATTTTCAAATATAGCAATAATTTTACAATTAGTAAGAGTCTCGGTTTTGTTACCTGGACATGGTTTCATCTGAGGATTTCAGTATGCCTTCATTCTCAGGGCTTCTTGATGACCATGGGTTCAAATCTCCTGCAACATTGGGAATGGCTATCCACATACTTGTAAAGAACTACAGACACACTGACAGCAACACAATGGCTGTGTTTTGCAGTTTTTTTTTTTTTAGATAAACCAAGACATTACAGGACAGGCTGATGCACATGCAAGCTTTTCAAATATAGCTAACAAAATACTTCCAGTGAGTCCTATCTAATATGTATTACAATCACATGTTCTTTAATGAAAGAAGCATACATTACGTTGAACTTGTATTTGTATGCAGGTCTCTTTCTCGCTTTGCCAGGCTGATCGCTCTCCATTGCAGGAAGGGGGTTTGAGTTCTTGTTGGAAAAACATGCTTCCTGAGCAATATATACATTAGTGTTTAAAAGTTTGCAGACCACAACTGATTTACAGCAAGACTAGGGGTGAGGATTGTAGTGCCCCTGTCGCCTCACTCAGACCCCTTACTTACTAAATACCCTGGTATCTCTGAATAGATAATCACCTCCTCTAAAAATATTCTAAATATTTTAATGAGCCACACATCTCACAAGTAGAATGGTCCCCCGAAATGTTCTCCTTTTTCTAGGAAAGCAGCACAACGGGCATGGAGAGTTTGTTGCTGGAGAACTTCCCTCTACTTGCTCTCTAAATATCTTGGTATCTCGGAATAGATCATTTTCTCCACTTTAAAAAATATGCTAAGGATTTTATGAGCAATCTGTCTCACAAATACAGTGGTACCATAAAAATGCTTAATTTACTAACACAAAAAATTATTTTTGTGAGTGGTGACCACCAAGCTTGAGACAATATTCAATGTAGGGTTTTCCATGGCAGTCCTGAGCAAAAAAACTGTCTTTGAGGGTGAAATGAAGACTAATATACTTGTGAGATGTCTGGTTCATTAAAATATTTAGCATATTTGTAAAGAGAAGACGATGATCTATTCATTTAGTAAATAAGGGGTCTGAGTGAGGAGACATGGGCACTACAATCCCTAGTCTTGCCTTAAATCATTTGCTGTTTCCAAACTTTTGAACACTCCAGCACAGCCATAACTATGAATCACTAAATCGCTCATTCGTGCCACGTTTTGAAACAGTGCAAGAAGCAAACTGAATGACAAACAACTTCATTGAAGACATTGAGAAAGACTTCTTGTCGAAATGTCTTTCATTGAATTATTTAAGTTTATTTTAGCATTGTATACATCCAGTACAGTATAAGAGACCTATTGGTAATGTGTGTTCTAAACACCACCCACTGTTTAGAAATGCTTAATATACAGTACTAGCGATAATGTAAACTTGCACTGATCACTGCAATATAATCTATATGCTATAGTGCACAGTAGCGATCTAAAACACACTAATGTAAACCCACTCCTTTGTAATGTATTATCTTTATATTATTATAATCATGTTGCTTGTGGCTTTTTTTTGTGTGTTTTTGTTTCCTAAAATGGTTTATTACTGGAATCATGTCAACTAGACTTTATACAGAGAATAATGATAATCTATGTAAAACTATAATAATTGTATATGCAAATATATTTAAATCTTACATACTGCAGCGCTGTGAGTTTGTGTTTTTATTTATCATAAAAGGCAGCTTCAGTGTCTTTTAAACAGCGATCCTCAACACGAAGGACCGTCCACTATTCAGACATCTCGTCTCTCTTTCGTATGGCATTTGAGAAGCAAATGGAGTCCATTTGTACCTCCTGCAAAAGCGTGGATGGGGCAGTGTGGTACCCAAGGAATTGAGCAGCTGTTCAAACAGAGCCTGCTTTTCTTCAGCTTTAGTACTGTGTTGGTGGTTTTCTGAATAAAACACAGTTGAGCTGCAGTGGCACCGAAAGGGTTAAAAGCTACTTGGAAACATGGATCATTTGTTTTACATTTTATTTGATGGTGTTTGCATTGTGTGGAGAATCCTGTGCTGGGACTGAACAACCTTCCTAATTCAAATCGGGTTGTAACCAAATCTGTTCGCCCCACCTAGTACACTCTATATTCTATATTTAATGAGCAGATGGGACTAGATAAAGGAGAAATATATATATATATAACTACATAGAATGACTGCAAACACCATCAAATAAATTGATAGATAGATAGATAGATAGAAAAATGATATGTGAAGGCACTGTTTACAAATCATTGTGACATTAACCCTAAACCATAATAACAAGATAAATAAAACATTAATAAATATATAGATACAATGCTTACATCCATTACGTCATACCGTGACAACTAAAAACACATTGTAAAAAAAAGTCGACTATAATAAAAAACAAACAAAGTGCAAGAGAAAAATTGTTGGAAGAAATGGATTTCTAACTTTAAACAACTAACTAATAAAAAAGTAAACACTAATATTATACGCCGTAGCAGTTGCGGAGGCCGGCAGCAGAGGGCGCTGTCTTTCTCACTGGTTATCCTTGACTTTCTCCTCGTAGGTCCCCGCTCCCTTGTACACCCCCACGTAGCCGCTGGTGTCCGGGAGTTCCTCTCTCCCCGCCCGGCCACGCCCCTTCCCCTGTCGTCAATCGTTCCTTGTGCGCGCCAGTGAACTTGGTCGTGTCAGTCAGTCTGTCCACTGCGCCTGCCTTTGCTGTTTTCTGAAAAATAATCAGGTAACAATCCGAACGCAGGAACTCAAAAACATAATAAAAACTCCTAAAATCATAACACGACTTCACATGGTTAACCTGAACCAATGCTGTCTGACATCATCAAAAAGAGCACCTAGTCGTTTAAAAAGTCGTCGAAAAGCTTTCAATGGCCGAGAGCAGCTGAGACAAGACAGGGAAAAAAAAACTTTGAGGTGGATCTCAGCAAAACGCATAGTCCCTTCACCACAGATGCAACACAGACATACACCACCAAGATAGCTGCTTCCACATCCAGCACTCAAAGAAAATCGGGACATCTGCCCAAGTTTTTGAGATGTTACAGGAATAAAATAATGACTTGG